>CAUEEP010000898.1:0-405000 GCA_958450365.1 Mesorhabditis belari
TTTCTGTCACCGATGCTCAAGAAATCAATGTAATTATATTTCTGAAGGAGAATTTTTTCATCAAAGTCGTAAAAATATATATGCTTACGAAAATCTTCAACTGTTTGCTGTTTCAAGCAAGCTTTATTACTCTAATTTTTTTGGTTCAATGTCCACAAGGAACTATTCATTATGGAGACAGGAACGAATGTGTATTTCTGACGTGTGATGCTCCCTGGTTTCAACTTTGCAATATTGACACAACGGTCAATGATCACTGTCAATAATTGAGATACTTTCACCATCTTATTATCATTGAGAAACAAATATATTCGGGCGCTCAACTTCTTTGGTATCATTACTAAATGTGCAATAATTTTATTCAAATCCAGGATATTTTTAAAAGTAATATCACTGGAACGTTTGCTTTGACAAGGTGCACTTTTAGCTATCAAAATCAACTAACACAATTTCAGTAATTGGCAACAATAGCTTACCTTATATCTTGGTTCAACAACAAAATGAAAACTGGGTTTATGAAGATGGAAGTCCGTTTGATCTATCAGAATTGGAAAAGTGGTCGGAATTTGAAGAATACTTATAAGTAGCGTTGAAGCATAATACAAAAGAGCAAGATACTACTGTTTAAATTGAATTTTGTTGGGTCTTAAAGTTTTCCCGTATCATCCTTATCCAACATGAGTTGTGGTGGTGATCAGTGCAAAGGATTACCAATGGACATCCGTTGATCCAGCATCAAGTCACTCCTTCATTTGCTCGATTCCCCGATCAGATACCAACTCAAAACCACAACGATTCGAGTAATCACCACCCGCATAACCTATCCACTATTACTCCACTCCACCGTCACTCCACCATCATCTGGTAGAGTAAAGGAGTCAAATAGGGTAAAGCAAATCAACTTTCATAACATTCAGGTTGTCCAATCCGGTTGGACGATGGATACAAACACAACTGCATATTATTTTGCTGGAGTTCGTTTATTTTATGTTGCCCAAACATTTCTCTCTTAGAGTGCAAACTCGACCAATGTTACTTATTATTATAAAGATGGAGAGGAATTTCGCCAACAAATGGGATCCTCATCCTGTGTCGATTCACCCTCAGTTCGAGTCCGATTTTGTGCAACGTTAGTTTTTGAGTATCGGTCGAATCAGTGATTTGGTCTAGACATGGGCACTACAAGCTACAAATTACGCTAGTCATATAGTGTTTAACTGTTCATAAATCTGCCGGATCGATAGTGACCTGGGGCGCTTGTAAAATAGAGAATCTCAAGAGCTATTGAATGAGCTGAAGCACAGGCAAATATAAAGGTTAAGAAGAAAGTTACAGTGATTCCAGTCCTGACTGGAGCGTAGTCGAAGCGATTGAGCTCAGGCATACGAACACACTAGCACTTTCTTAGAGAATTCCTATTTGTGCTTTAGTCCATTCTGAAAGCCCTGGAGATCCTCTATTTTTAAGCTATAGATTATATGAATCCAGCAGATCTAAAGCAAGTTAGAGCGTTTGTAGTGTTTAGATCCTTTTGTAGTTTATCCGCGCATGTCTTACTTGGATCATACTAGAACCAGAACTAGAAATCTTCAGGATGATCACCAAGCTTTTTGGTTTTTCATTAAACAAATTTGTCTAGGTAACATCACTACTAATTCAAACACTACCGATTATCATACAAATCAAGCAATGATCGGAATGACATGTGTGGCAGTTGGACGAAATAACACGTGGATGTGGAGTGATGGATCAACTTTCGACTTTGACCAACCTCAAACCTTTGTGCTGATGTTTATGGAGTAAGTGAGACTTATGGGAGTAAGTGAGACTTGAGTGATAGGATAACCCTTGGAGAGATAAGATAAAATTTGGACTGATAAGATGAGACTTGTAAATACTTCTGATAGAAATTAGATTAGAATTAGAATAGAAAACTAACGAAAAGATCGAATTAACGTTTCTCGGGATTACTAATGACCTAAATTGTTATGAGCAAGGCTACTGGGATCCATGGGGTGGCACGACACCATTTTCTCTGATTTGTTTGGCAAAATGAAAGAGAACCAAAGTTTTTACTTTGAATTCTGATAAAAAATTGCCTTTAGGCTGTTTAATAGGTGACATTTGCATTTAATCGGCTAACGTAATATCTGCTATTATCGAAACTGAAAACATTTATTGCACAGGCAAAACGACAAAACTTTCAAGAACAATTCCAAATCCATTTGAATTTTCATATTTTGCAAAAATTTGATTCTGTTGTCGAATTTGCTGTTTCCTCGTTTTATCTTTTGTTTCGACTAAAACCAATTCATAAAAACAATTGATCGAATCACTAATCATCTGTCGATAACAAAACTTTTTCAATATTTTTCAGAAACCTCATTGTAGAAAAAGTGAATATTTTTCCAATTTTTCTGAAATTCAAGTCTTGCATTCAAGATTTCACGAATCTCCTCAAAGCACCCATTCCACGCCTGTGATTGTAGCATTTCAAGACAAAGAGAAAAGTCTAAATTCTTTGATGGAAGTCCATTCTCAGATTTCATGAAGCTTTTGTGTAAAATAGTTGTGATTCGATGTAGAGTTTAGAATTAATTTCTTCACTCAAGCTTTCACAAATGCTCAAATCGGGTAGATCTGCTTCGATAACTTTGATTTGTTTACAGGAAATGAGATGATTTTGCAGAAAATTCATATATGCACTCTGATCGGAGTCACAACAGGTAAAAGAGACAAATTTAGTGACGTGAAAACGGAGATCTTTAAGGAGTTCCCAAAACAGAATAAATCATCAGGGCCTGCCTGGAATTCGTCGACAATCCGCAGATTTTGGAAACTTTAATTAGCAAGTCGAGCTCCTGCTTTTTCGAAGGATCACTTTTCCCAAGAACACAATGTGTTTCCCAAGCAAGCTTTTTTGCAAATGACAAGTTTTTGAAAAGTTCTCATAATTAGAGCGTTGCTAACAGTGAACTCAAAGCTAGTCGGATTTATCAACAATTTTTATTCGTAAAGGCTTCGGTAATATTTGACGGTCATGTCCGATTGCGAAAAAAGTGATTGACATCTCATTAACAGATTTTCCGAAAATTCCATTTAATAGAACATAAGATCGAAGAGATTTGTTGACTTTGAGTAAATCGATGAGTAAAGCTGGTTGAAGATTCTCCAAGATCGACTTTTAAGCTCAAATGGGAGACGGTTCAGCGGGAAAGCGGAATGATCAGTTGAGTTTTTCTGACCCATTTTGGACAAGATTAGCTTAAGAATATTTCAAGCAATGCAATGAGAATTTGAATTTGAACAAAGGCAAAAGATTTCGAGGCAAGAGTTGCAGAAAATTTTTTTGCAAAACGGTGTAGAAAGTTTATTAGGCAGCATCGAGAAAATGGAAAAAGACATTCAGGCAAATGTTGTTAGAGAGATAAGAACCTTTCAGCGAGGGGTTTTCAATCAATTGATGGACACTTTTTTAGTCTTCTCTCGATGGTTTGTGCAAAGTGTAAAGAACTAAATTTCTACTGCAAGTATTCTGTTTTTTTACGCGATTTTTAGCTTGTTGTTATCCAATAATGAAGGTGTGAATTGTAAAGAACGATTTAAAAGAATTTATTTAAAAGTTCACATAGCATGAAGGAGTTTTTAGCACCTTATGCAGGGTGGCTGAAAAGTTGCGATATGTGGTGTGATGAAACAATTCTTTTTTGATGGTAAATATTGAGAAATTTTTAAAAACCATATTGATTTTCAGATTCTCCACACAATTTTACATTATAAATCAAAATTTCAGCTCACTAGCTCTATTCGGAAAAGTTTTACGCTAATTTCTTTTTGATGTTGGTCTTTGGTCACACCTTCATGGACAATTAGGGAAAAATTTTCACCATTTTTGTCACCCATTTTGCCATTTGCGCCATAAAACATCTTTTTGATTGCCTTTGCTACTTAATTTTACTTTTAATATTAACTGAAAAAAGCTTTTAGTGAGAAAAAAGTACTCCAATGTAACAAGATGGCACGCGACAAAATGGGTGACATTCCTTTTCCGCTTGTTGCCCATGAAGGTGTGACCAACGATCGACATCAAAAAAGAAATTAGCTTAAAACTTTCCGAATAGAACTAGTGAGCTGTAAATCTGGCTTATAATGTAAAAATATGTGGAGAATCTGAAAATCAACTTACCGTAAATACTGTAATAGTCCCCACCTCCATAATGACGGTGCGGAGTCTTGCGTAGTCTAGCTTTGAACGAGTTTTTCTCGACACTGGTTTATGCTACAATGTTTAGGTATCAAAAAATAGCCCTGAATTTCAGCTATTTTTTGATACCAAAGACGCATTTTTTGAAAGTACGGGCGCTTTGAAAAAATTAAATACTAAAAACTTTTATGACTACGCGACTGTACGAGGGGTGGGGTACTATTACAGTATTTACGGTAGTTTAAAGTTTACAATATTTACCAACAAAAGAATTGTTTCATAAGGTATCCGAGCTTCTCAGCCACCCAGTAGAAATTTTATAAAAAAACCAGTCTAGAAATCACAAGCCTTTCGAAAATAAAATAGCTAAATTGATTTCAAAATTTCACCATCCCATTAGCAAATGTCACATTTCAATTTCGATTCAATTCAATTCGTATTTCGCAAAAACTTTGATTCTGTAGTCGAATGTGATGTTTGTGGCTTTTCTTTTGTTTCCACTAACACCAATTCATAAAACAATTGATCGAATCACTAATCATCTGTCGATAACAAAACTTTTTCAATATTTTTTCATAAAACCTGGCATTGTAGAAAAAGTGAATATCTTTCCCGTAATATTTCTGAAATTCAAGTTTTGCATTCAAGATTTCACGAATCTCTTCAAAATTCTCAGTCTTTTCTTTCGCTTCGGGCCTTTCAAGGCAAAGAGTGAAATTGGGATTTTTCGACGAAAGTCCATTGTCAATGATTTCGTGAAGTTTTTGCGTTGAGTAATGATAATCGCCTATATTGCAGAGAATCAATTTGTTTAATCTCTCGAGTTTTGCAAAAGCTTTCATGTCAAGTGGACAGGTTTCGATCACTCTCACCTGTTCACAGGAAATGAGGTGCTTGTGCAAGAATTTTGAATAAATTTCCATTTTAGTCACATTACAACAAACAAATGAGGCAGATTTAGTGACTTGAAAATGGAGATCTTCAAGGAGCTCCCAAAAACAGAATAAATCATCAGGGCCGATCTGGAGTTCGTCGACAATTCGTAGAGTTTTAAAAATTTCAATCAATTGCTTAAAGTTCTGTTTTGTTGAATTCTCGCTTCTTCCATAAATTCGATGTGTTTCCCATGAAAGCTTTTTGCAATGAACAAGCTTTTGAAAAGTTTTCACAAGTAGAGAAATGCTGCTAGTGAATTCAAAGCCTGTAGATTTATCAGCAACTTTCAATCGCACATATTTCGTTAATATTTGACGCTTTTCTCTATGTGCAAAAAAAGTGATTGTCATGTCTTCGACAGATTTTCCGAAAATTCCATCATTTAGAACATAAGATCGAAAAGATTTGTTGACTTTGAGTAGATTAATGAGTGAAATTGGTTGTAGATTCTTCAAGATTGTGTTTTTGAGTCCAAAAGGAAGCTGGTTTATTGGGAAATTTGATTGATCAGTTGAGTTTTTCTGGCCCATCTTTTGAAAGATTGATTTCAGAAATACTTGCAGTAGCAAAATGGTGCTAAAGGTTTCTCAATATGGAAAAAGGGGAAGGAAAAACGTTTCAGCCAGAGATAAGAACCCATTTGTCTTCAATCAATCAATTGGAATGGCTGTGTGCTGTTTTGTGTTGCATTGTGTGTTTAGATTGTCGGTTTCAATCAAAAGTTCGCAGGACATTGAGCGTTTTGAATTTACCTATTATCTATTAGGTTGGCTGGAAAGTTCTTTCCGTTTTTTGACGCTAGATCTAACTTTTTATTTTACGCATCAAAAACGCCAAATAAAAAAACAGAATTTATCTACTCGAAATATTCACCGTCAACATCAATAACATCCTGCCACTTATCCGGCAACAAATAGATTCCGCGGCGGTAAAACTCACGTGGCTTCGAATCGAAAAACTGAGTGAGTGACAAGCGCATTTCCTCGACGTTTTGAAAGATCTTTCCACGCAAATGATGCTCCAGAGACCTGAAAAAATGATAATCGGATGATTCTGGACAAAATACCTGAACAGATGATAGTCCGATGGTGCCATGTCGGGGCTGTACGGCGGGTGATCCAAATGTTCCCATCCAAACTCGTTCAATTTGCTTGTTGTCAATCTTGCGTTGCCATGAAGCAAAATGACTGGTCCTTGACGGTTGCGCATCTTCCGGCGAAGTCGATCCAATTGCTCACAATATTAGGTTGGCCGGAAATTTCTTTCCGGCCAACAAGCAAATTGAACGAGTTTGGATGGGAACATTTGGATCACCCGCGGTACAGCCCCGACATGGCACCATCGGACTATCTGTTCAGGTATTTTGTCCAGAATCATCCGATTATCATTTTTTCAGGTCTCTGGAGCATCATTTGCGTGGAAAGATCTTTCAAAACGTCGAGGAAATGCGCTTGTCACTCACTCAGTTTTTCGATTCGAAGCCATCTAAGAGTCATTGTTTGCTAGAGTGTGTCCTTTTCTGTTAAAAAAAAAAAAAAAAAAAAAAAAAAAAAAAAAAAAAGAAAAAAATAAAAATAAAAAATATTTTGTTGGAAAAAAAAAAAAAAAAAAAAAAAAAAAAAAAAAATTTTTCCTACTGTAACCGCGCATTTCGACTATATAAGGCGGCCTTTTTCTTCATTTGTGACCTTTTTATTGATTTACCACCAAAGTGAGTATTATTTGTATCGATAAAATTATTGTTTTGATCACATTTAATACACATAAGGTATCAAACACGCGCAAGTTTAAAGATTAGATCTTTTGCAACTTTTGTGTTTTTAAAAAAACATCAAAGCAAACAAAGACAAATATTTTTGTTTCTTGTACAATACTTAGATATTTTGTTGTTTAATTGGTGAAACTGAAAGGCTTAAATAAAACGAATGTTTACGATGTTTAGGTGATCGACTTGCCTGTAACTGGCAAACATCAATCATATCTCATTTTCAATACTTTATTGTGGATTTGATGTTAATTTTTATTTCTTTATGATTCATTGAAAGCGATGTTTAAACTTCCCATTCGACTACAACCAAAATTAGCTGCAAATTTGTGACCGTGTGGGCGAATTTGTGAACTCAAAAAACACCTGCGCAAATGCGAGAAGCGAAATCAGATCTAATTTCATTTCTTTACACCAAAAATGCTTGAAGATCCGATAGTGGATTTGATCTACGATATCTTATGCGCAACAACGCCATTAGCCTCTATTTTCTGGATGTATTTGATCATCTTCCAATCACCGGCCGAGATGCGCCACTTTAAGTGGTTGTTGTTGAAGTTGGCGGTGAGTTTAAGACTATTGCAAGGATTTATTAAAGAGAATTTGCCTCTAAGCTAAAACTTTTTAGATTACAGAAGAGATTTTCGTTTGTTCTCTCACAACTCTGCTAAAACCTGATCTATTGTTCCCAGCAGAAGGAGGAGCAATGCGAGGAATCGCTGCAAGATGGGGTGGACAACTTGGCGTGAATATCGCTGTTCGTTTTAGCGTCAGTCTAACGAACTTAGACATTTTCAAGACTAAAGACAAGGATTTGTCCGTAAGAGCAGCAAATCTTGCATTATTCTGAGAAACTCGTATTGATCATGTTATCACCAATTGTTCTTATTTAATCTAGAATTCAGGCAGCGATCGGCTTTGCCTCTGGAGGTGGAGCGATGCTTGGAGTGAGTGATTGTGCACATATGAGAGCTCTAATGATCTACCAAAGAGATGATCTCGTCGAAAAGCTTTTCAAGAAAGGATACGTTCTGATTTATGTCTTCATTTTTCACATCTCTTTAACATATGTTCTCATGTTTTACCTGGTATTTTGGGCAGCTGAAGACTCACAGGTAACATTGAGTTGCTAGATGAAATTTTAACCCCTGTCAGACATTTGTTGCTCGTATGGATAGTTTTGGTTATCATACCTATATTGCTTTCTATGTCGAGCAAAACGCTACATTTTTTAGCTTCGATACTAGCAAGACTTCAAGCTATGTTTTAGTTGGAGTGAGTTGCTTTGTGAGTCTTAAGAATGGCTTTACTCACTGCAAAATACACACCGAATGTGCTATCCAAGGACCAAGTTTAGTACAGCATTGGTGGCCTAATGACGGTGTATCTCGAAAACATGACATCCGTCTATTTCATGATGAGAAAACTTCGCCAGTTGCGAACGATCATGTCTAAAGTGACCTGGCGAAATCATGTCGGCGTGGTGCGAATGATTTGGACACAGGTCACAATTTTTGATCTAATAAAACGGAATAACTTTTCAGAGCACCTATCCTCTCTTGATGTGGCTGATACCAATTTGGGTTGTTATGGTATCAATGCTGTTTAGATGGCCTGAAATAGTGGCTAATTCAATCTTCAAACATTATTTCTGCTTATCAATCATGTACTACCCGGTAAGAGTGAGCAGGGTTGTTCCAATCGGGGTCTAGATCAAGGCAAGGCAAGGCCAAGCAAGGCAAGACCAAGAAAGACAAGACTAACAAGGAAATGGTCAGAAGTGACCGTGAGATTTCGGCACCAAAATGAGGACTAAAATGCAAATACCGATCGAACACGACGAGTACGATGATGGTTTCGGATTTTGCTAAGGCTTAGGCTTAGGCTTGCTACGGCTAGTTTTCGAGAAAAATGGCTTTGAAATTTTGGCGCCTACTCGAAAACGAGGTACACTTCTTTAAAACGACTTCTTTCGGGCGTAGGAAGTGTGTCCTCGTGGTCAGCGGGCAGAGTTTTTTTTCCTCCATTTTCGCATTTTCGCAACTCTGGTTCGATCCTAGCTAGCGCCTTTTTTACCAAACTTTGTAGTTTCTATATCCCAAGGCTTCTAGAACTTTTAAACTTGAATTTTTTCAACCATTGTTCAACAATTTTATCCATAAATCCAGAAGCCAGCACAACAAACCAACCAGAAATATCAATCAACGAAAATGTAATTCCTTTCAAAATGATCAAAGCACAGTGATCGTATGAGAAGTGTAAGCACGAATGGCCAGATTGGTTATAATGTTTTCAAGGGTAATTATATAGTTTGTAATTAGTTTACCTGATTGACTATGCTTTGATCATTTTCTAACATTTTCTAACCCTCTTTGCCCTAGTCTTGATTGTCACAACCCTGACAGTGAGTAGGGTAATTCGAAATTTACACAGAAATTTAGACTTTAAGCTTTATTCTATCGGTTGTTTGTCTCCGCCCATATCGAGTTTTCATTTTGGAGAAAATTTTCCGGCGAAAAGTCTCTCCAGAGCCGACTGTCGAGCACTCTGTTGAATCACACCCAAGCGTCCAACCACAAAGAGTGAATTTGAATGAGGCAGATATCTCGGAGTATATTGCGCCATGACTTGTTTTTTTTCTATTTGAATCACAATAAAAATTTGATAGACAAAAACTGAAAACAACAAATCAACAAATTTGATATCCAAATCATATAAATTTAAAATTCTATATGATTACATAATGCCCGTCTTCGTTTGGCTCAGCCAAAACCCAGTGATCCAAAGGGAAAAGATCATCAAAACAGGATACACCCGGCTCCAAACAACCCGATTGAGCAGACCAACCACTAAATTATTCAATTTATGGAACATTTTGATTCAGGAAAGCTTTGAAACTCACGTATTCCTGCATCTCTCCACCGCGTCATGCGCTAGAGCACCACGATATTCAGGAGTTTCACCGTGGAAGATCTCTCGTACAATGGCTCCGATTTCTTTTAGGGTATTGTCAATTTTGTTCTGGAATAGTTAATTAGAGTATGAACTCTCCATATGAGCTTACTGGTTCAAAGAACTGAACATCAGGATACAATTTGCTTGATTCGTTAATGTCCTCTCGGAGATCGAAATCGTATCGACCGTGCAAGTGTAGAGCTTCTTCTTTTGGGGCCTAGATTCAACTCAAAAGTTCAGCTTATATATGCAAAAGTAAATCAAAACTACTGATTGAACAATTTTATAGACTGATACAATGCTTACAAGATAATTTTCTCAGCTAAAAGTTCGGAATCGACTGGAAACACAGTGCATAACATAGAATCGGAAATGGCAAACAAAATGCCGCAAAAATTAGCCTAATAGCCTAATAGCCTAATACTAATAGCCACGGAAATGCAAGAAATCAGGCAGACAAAATCGGGATCCCAAAAATGATTCCTTTATAAGGCTTCTCTTTCTGCCGTATAGAGATGAGCTCGTGGCCTAGTGGATAAAGGCCTAGCCTGTGAAACGGCTGTCCTATTTTTGCTCTTGGGTTTAATTCCGCCCATTTTGCATGCCACTCATTGCCACTACTGACCTCATAAGCCGTTTTCCCCAAAAAGTATTCATTCGGGTAATGAACCCAGTTCGCTTTGACAGCTTTCGTCAGAAAAATTGTCTAAAAATACAGTAAATAAACAATCCAAGACTTTTTGTAACCTTTGGAAATCGCCAATTATCAAAAGTGATTGGATTTCTGAATGAATCAAATGTGAGAAAATTCTCATAAATGAACGGATTTTCAACGATTCTCGGTCGAAATGTTAAGCCAACGTGCGAGAATTTGAGAGCACCTATAAAAATTGAAAACAATCTGAAAACAAAAGAGAAATGTAATTGTAATTGAAATTTACCAAAATCGCTCTTCTCTGCAAGCCATTTTTCCAGGTAATCAAAGTAATTGTAGGAGCGGTTTCTGAACTCATATCTTTTTTGGTTTGGACGAAATCAATGCTTATTTTGAACAAATCTGAACCAGAAAACTTCTTCAAGGAAAATATTCACCTGATGTATATAAAATCATCAACATCTCCGAGAAAAGTGTACTTGCTCTTTGACCAAAAGATGCAATGTTGAAACTCAAGATTGTCGCTAACGTAGAACGTTTTGAAGTTTGGATCGTACTAAAATTTTAGTTCTAGTTGATTATTTAAAGTTTACCATAGGTGAAAATGGCAAAATAGGCCAATTGTGGGTTTCAATAATGCCCTAAAATTGCTGAATGAGAAATTGTTTAATTGGTAAACCTTGTCAACATAATAATCGATCACTTGTTGAACGGATTTCGAAACAGACTGCACGGAGACTAGGAATCTAAAATTTTACTGATAAAGTAAGATTTGAAGCTGAGAAAGATTAAAACGTGATAAAAGCTGTTAATCAAAAGCTTACTTATGAGTTCCTTGTCTCCTCCAGAGTTCGATGAATGCTATCAAACGAGGCCAATCGTTAAACCTAAATGAACAGCTTTAAGCTTCTCAAAAAGCTACATGGCTTCAGATTTAGATTAAGCTTTTTAATTTGCTTAAAGGGGTACTCCGACGTAAGGAAAGTCAGTGTTAAATTGGGCACCTGTTTTTCAAGTCTTCTCAAGTCTGCCGGCAGACGTTCTGACGGGGTTTGCCGGCCTAAGTCGATTTTCATCTTTTTTTAAATTATTCTTTTAGAATGTAATGTTTTCTATTTAAAAAATATTTAAGATTGCTGTTAAATTTGGGAAAATACATGCAAAAGAAAAGAACGCAGGTGCTAAAATGCAATCGGACGTAACCTTTATATACTTTTCGCCCAAATATCGACGTTTTAGGGTGGAACGGAAAGCAAAAATCGCGTTTTTCTTCATTTCTTGATTGGAAACATAAGAAATAATTGTAAGCATCGGATTATATATTGGGTTGGTGAATTGAAAACTGCCGGACTTTGAACTAAGATTTATTCAACATAAAACCATCAATTCATTCCAAATAAGTTCCATTATTATTGACGACTTCTGCCCATTTTACAGGTAATTCGCGGATTCCCTTTCGTAGTAGGATTTTGGTTTGTGTGTGAGACAAGTGTGAGACTCAAAAATGGAGGACTGGAGATGTCCCAGTTTGAGCACGACCTTCAAAAGAAACCCACTTTGGTGTCAATAGAAAAGTTGTAGAGAATCAAAAATTAGGCTTATAGCCAAATTTCCAAAAAGATACACTTAGTAGTGTCGCTTAAAATGCAAGTTTTGTGAAAATTCGTAAATTTGGCACTTCTTGAAAACCAGTTTTTGAATCGTTTTGAAAATTTGGATATAAGCTTGATTTTTGATTCTCTACAACTTTTCCATTGACACCAAAATGGGTTTCTTTTGAAGAAAGTCCTCAAACTGTCACATATGAGAATAGCCCGCAGTTTTCAATTCACCAACCCAATATAAATGACCGCGATTCTTAAAAATTAACTTTTAGGTCGGAGTATTCCTTTAAACTAATATTAAGTTGAGTACTAAATCTTTCACCGAAATTCATTTTCCAATTGGATAAGTCACAAGCTATTAAATGATATACGATTTTTTTTCATTAGATTCATTCATTTTTATCAGATAGCCCAATCATTTCTCTTGCAAATGACTTTTGTCAGTTTCTGAAAGCTTTGTTTTGAAGGAACCATTTAGTATTTGGTTGTTTAAGACTCGTTCATTTAGATAGTGAAATGAGGAGTGCACGACTTAGTACTCAACCAAATAGTAGATTTAATTAAGCTTTTAATTAAGCTTACCAATGCAATGGTCCAATGCAAGCCGATAAACTGTCCGTGTATTCACTGGGTGCCACATGAAGTTTAACTTCAGTTGACACTCCATCGTGTGTCACAGTGATCTGTAATCCCATTTGTACCATTTGATTGATAAACTTAACCTTCTCTGGAATCTCTCCGCGATAAACCTTTGATCCAATGTCATAATGCCAATACTGGCAGCCTTGGCCTGGTTCTGGACATGTAACTAAAGTTTAGATATTTCCCGCTGATTGCGAGAAGATAAGAAATGTTTAGATATTTTGATCTAGTCTACTCCTCCACTCACATTTTGCATTCTCAGTGCACATTTTCCATTCAACACCGATCTCTTTACCAAAAATCGATATTGAATAAGCCCCCGAGATTCCATCGCAAGTAGCGGTTACCAGTAAACGAATCCTTGGCCCAGCTGGATCTCTTAAAAAATTATTAGCAAAGTAAATGGGTAACTGAGAAGTTTTAAGCCAAATCAACTTACCTCAAGTCATAAAACGCTTTGTGCAGAAACACATCTCGATTTGTTAGTTCCCGATCGACAAATGATTTATCAAAATTTGTGCCACGATAGAATTCTGGGTTCTTTGATTTTCTTGGGCTTAAAAAGTCTTGCCAAAATATTCCCAATAATAAGTAGCAACATGTGGCAAGTGCTCCAATACAATAAAACTGAAAACAAGCTTGAGAAAGTTAATCTTATAAAGTAATACCTGAAGGATATTCATTAAGTACTAAGGATTTCGTCGATTTCGTCGAATTTGAATAAGAAACAATTGAATTTCGGTGTTTACCCAGTTCGGCGATTTTTGACTTCTGTGAAAATCCAAAATTCCAATTTTTCGAATATTGTGTGGGCAGAATTTCCGGTCAATCAACGGAACAATTTATTGAAAAGCTTGCAATAGACATGCAATAGAAATAGAAAAAAGGAAATTTTGAATACTGTGCACTGCTTTGAAAAGCCTTTTTGGTCATCGAAAGGATTTTTGATCAAAATGTGATGTACAAAATGAAATTGATTTTCGAGGAGACTGAGTATTCATTTAAATTCAAAATTAGCATTACTACAATTAGCATATTTTAAGTCCAATGAAACCCTGGAATCAGTTGTTTTGAAGCTTTTTCAAATGCAAATTTTGGTGGTCTCAAAAGTTCTTATACTTTTTCTGTAAGCAGTAACTTTTTTGCCTTGAAATACACGTAAATTTCAGAAAACTAACACCGGATTCTAAAAATTCAGATCTTTTACCCCAATATACCCATTTTCATGTAAAGATTTCAACTCTCAACAACTTTTTGACCAAAATCTTTTACATCCTGGTCTGATTGTTGAAGATTTTTGCGAAAATTGACTTAAACTTTGTAGAATGAATTTTTTTTTCAAAAACTGTTGTTGCCATTTGGTCAACCTAAGTTTTTTTCTTGAAAACAAGCCACAAACGAACTTTACATTTCAAAAAGAAGGATTTTCAAGCAATTCTACGGAGAGCACCCAAATCTCAAAAGCAAATCAAAAGTTGTAACGACCTTTAAACATCCTCAATAAAAAATCGTTTAGAGTTGCAACTTTTATGCAAAAGAAGTAAAGTAAGAGTAAAAATACCTGAATTTTCATAATCCGGCGTTAGTTTTTAAAAAAAAGCGTATTTTCCTAGTCAAACGGTCCATTTACAAAGGTAAAAGAACTTTTGGGACACCCTGTATATAAAAGAGCAGTACGTCCGTCCGTCTGTACGAGCTTTTTTGTGTATTAGAATTGATGCATGGGTAAAATTTCCGAAAATATTCATAGAAAAGTGTGTTAGCAATAAAAAATTAACAAAAAGAATCGTTTTTTTAGGCTGACTGAAAGCCAAATTTAGAATTGAAGTACAAAGGTTGAAGTACAAAGAATGGGTTTCTATTCGGTATTCGGATCGTGTGCTTCATAATGTGAGCATCAAATAAAGTTAATCAATAAAATTTGAATTGATTCAAAACGATTCCAAGGTTTGTTTTCATATCTAAACTTCTGTTTTCCGTTTCGCTTAACCAAAGCTTGTTTATGCGTAAAAATTTGCATCAGCTCTTGTTTTGAAACTTTTGGAAAACACGATAATAGATTTTCAAGCGTTTAACATGTTCAATGAACGTTTTCATAAAGTTTTTACAATGGATGTTGTTTTCATTAAAGGATTTTGGTCTGTAATTCATTGAAAAAAGAAATCTTTACAAACAATTTCATTGTAAATTGAATATAAAGTTTTTTGTCTTGTCCAGTGTTGGATATGGAACAGATGGCAAGTAATTGATGGTACAATGCTGATCAACAGGTAGTTAACTCCCTCTGGGGCAGTGGGGATTAAGTGTGTTGTGGTGTAATGGTTAGCACAGTTGCCCGGTAAGCGACAGGTTGTGCGTTCGACCCCGGGCGGCGCATAAGTTTTTGATCTGCCCTAGTTTACCAACTAGGTAATGAAAAAAAGAATTGCTTTATCTTATTGCTCATCATTTCCCATACTCAACTTTGATATTTTCACTCGAACAGTGCCGTTTCCCGGTTGACGCTGTTTTCGCAATAACAACGCGCTAATCAAACTGAAATTCGATTTTCACGGTTTTTGATTACCATGCAACCAAACTCATCAAAAAGTATTGCATAAAAGTGGGCAAATAGAAGAAAATTTTTGCATATTTGGCCCAAATAAGTAACAGATTATGGTGCCAAGCGAATACAGCAAGATAGTATTTGTCAATACCAAGCTTCAGTTCACGCACATCTAAAATGAAAATTGCAGAAAAAAATATAAATTGCCTACTTGTATCATAAGAAAACATTCAGCTCGAGAAGCTTTTCCAGTTTTTCTTAACTAAACTTGGTCATGTTTTTGTCAATTAAGAAATACTTGCAGCTTTCACCTTTTGGCCTATCACAAAATCTAAGCCACAAAGTAAAAAGAAAGGAATGTAAGCGATATAGTGTTCAAAATATTCATAAAGATAACTTTCTTGTGTAATGATGAAAAGTGCGATCATTTCGAGTCGAATTCTCAAAATATATGGAATAAGTAGTTGAAAAAGAGGCCATTTGAGGGTATCTCGGAAACAGACTCCATTAAAAGATAAGGCAATAAAGCGGCTGAAACAAGTTAAATGTGAAAATACGGTCAGTTGGTATTCTCAGGTAATGATCTATTGGCGGGAAATGTAGAAAGATTGTGCCTTCGAATCTGATCGACCGGTATCAATTCTTGATTAACCGACCGGACTTGACTAATCTGCGAATTTTAGCTAATGCTCGAGGTCGGGATTAGACTGACAATGAGTCTCAAAATCTAAAGCTGGCCTGGTAAAAACAGGAATTTTATCAATTAGTATTGTTTGTGAACTAATTAACGTCCCCAATTCCTGGTTGAGTGGAACTGACTCCCCGGTTTATTTCGTCTATTCGGTTTATTTTTTCATTCCCCATTCTCATACTTTAATTTTATCTAACACCTGTCTCATTTTGATGAAAGAAGTACGCACAAAGGAAAAAAGTACCAATATCCTCGCTTACAATTACCGTAATAATTCTAATAGAAGACCAGTCTCTATTAGAAGACCAGTCTCCAATAGAAGACCCTTTTGAAGGGAGGTTGAAAAATAGAAGACCAGTCTCTATTAGAAGACCAGTCTCTAATAGAAGACCCAAACTCTTAAAATGCACTATGTTACCGTATCCCGCTACCACCCAGATTTTCTTGTAAAAATCATTGTGCAAAGTTATTAATTCTTTCCTACTAGTGTTTTTTGTAATTCCTTGTTTCTTGTCTGAAAATAAATAATGTGTTTATTTTCAGGGCTGATGGCTGAGCGACTGCCAATTCGCACGGATTCTCTGGAGGAGTATCGAGATATTCGAAAAGATGAAGGAGACGACTTTGAAATCTTCAAGGAACGAGAAAAGGAGAATGAAAACGAGATGAATCAAGATTCGGAGAATGCTTTGGAGGCTCTCGAAACGGAACTGCTCAAGAATGGAAACAAACGGAAGGCATATTCGATCGAGTTTAAGTTAGAAACAATTGAATTTGCAAAGACGATCTCAAAGAATGTTGCAAGCACAAAGTTTCAAGTCAGCAGAAAGATGATTCGCGAATGGATTTCGCAAGAAAAACGATTGCGAAAGATGGGGAAATCATACAAGAGGTTAAAAGGAGGTGGCCGAGCCCTTACAAATACGCAACTCGACGTGGAACTTGCCGAATGGGTCCGAAGCGAACGACAGAAGAAAAACAAGGTCTCGAGGCGTTTGGTCCAAGAAAAGGAAAGCGTTTTTGTGAGCAAAAACGATATCAAAGTCGATTGTTCATTGGGATAGCTTCAAAAGTTCATGAAGCGTCATGGATTTTCAATGAGAACTCCAACGTCAATCTGTCAGAAGCCTCCCCACGAATATGCTGATGTGTTGGTCAATTTCGTAATGTATCTCAATCGGATGCAAAAGGAGAACAAATACACACACATCTACGCTTGTGATGAAACGGCCGTCTTCCTTGATCCAATTGGCGGAAAATGTGTTGATGAAAAGGAGCAAAATGAAGTCTCAGTTCGATCAAGTGGGCATGAAAAGACAAAAATTTCTGTGATACTTACGGCGCGCTCCGAGGGTTACAAGTGCAAGCCTTTTGTTCTTTTGCCACGGAAACGAATTGATCCGGTCATCCAGAAGCGATTTGGAGGTAAATGATGAGATGGTTGCTCAATTATTGGATGAAATTGATTTGGGCGAAGACGAGGAAAACAAGGATTACGAAAGCGATGCCTCGATTGAAATCAATGACATTAATGAAAATTAAATTGAGGTTTTTTAACGGATTTGCTCCTTTCAAATTGTTTTATGTTTTATGTTAATAATTATTTGTTGTTATTGTTGTTAATTGTTGCTTAACTAAATGAATAAAGTGATGATACAAATGTGCCTGATTTTTAAAAAGGGTTGCTTCCTAAAATCGTTCTCTAAAGCTTTGACAAATTCAAGACCAGTCTCTAATAGAAGACCCTTTGGGAAGGGGTTGAAAATTAGAAGACCATGGTCTTCTATTAGAATTATTACGGTAGTAACCCGATTCCATTGATCAACTAACCTCAACGAAATCATGAACTGTTGATATTGAGCGATATCGTTAAAACCATTGTCTTTCATGTACATAAAGATCAAATTGAGATATGCATTCACGTCAGTGTTAGGCCTAAAATGCACATTTTATGAAGACTTTCTAAGAAGTACCGCACTCTTCCGCTTATATAGCTTAATGTGTAGATTGCAGAAAACAAGAATTTGTTCAAATTCTCTGCCGATGTTAGGATTCTGAATTTGAAACGTTTTAAGCACTTTAGGATTTAAACCGAATCAGTAAAGATAGGCGATCATTTCTTTCTGAACAATAAACAGCAATCAATGTGGTTGAAAGGCTCAAGAACAATGTCTAATTATATGATTTTAGTACAAAATTTTCTGCAAGATTTTACAACTGATTCCCCTTTGTCGATGATATTGGCAATTGTTGCTCCCAATTCATCGCTGATATCGGATTGATTACTTGAGAGTGACCATTGTTGGCTGACCTGTTGCTGTCTCAATACCCAAAATCCAATAAAGGGGAAGTTTTCGGCTTGGTTTAAAGCAAATTTGCGGGAAAATGCAAAGAATTGGAGAGAAGAAAATTTGACCAACAAAATCAATAATTTGATTGTGATTCGATTGCTTCCTGTGAAATTTAAAAAGATTTCAACGAATATTACATACAACTTTTGGCCAGCTTAGATGAGCAAAAGTAATTCTGCAAAGGTTCCTTTTCTTGTATTTCAGTTGCCTTTTTGCCAAAAAAGCAAGTAGCATTTGAAAAAGATTCGTTTGTTTTCACAGGAGATTGCACAGGAGATTCCTCAAATTTTTGCTTCCAGTTTGCCCTGATCTGCATTTTGCTGGATATTTTCTAACTTTAAAGTGTGCATACATACAAAATCCAATCCAATCACAAAAGAATCAATCGTTGATTCAATGCAAAAACATTTACATCAAAGATAGGTGCCGTCTTTGTGGTTCGGGACTCGTTCTTTTGCTTTGTGGGACGATTCTAACTGTCGACATCGTTGTGTTGACACTGTTGACATCGACACGATCGTTGAAGAACTTTGAATCGGAACCACAAAGTTTGGTGATCATTTGATGAGTCAGAGTAGAGAAATTAATCACAGAATGACCCCTGTTCTCCATTTCTTTATCAGCTTCATTCTCGGGATCACCCAATCAACTACGTACACATTTCAAATCTCTTTTTCTGTTAGCAGTTGTTCGATTAAACGAGACCATTCCGTGTTTTAGAGCTATCCCTGTTCAACCTCATTTTAAGATTGCGTAATCTTTAGTAGTTTGTAGTGTAAGTGAGTTTGTATTGATCTTTTTCTTCTTAAACTTACAGTCATTCATTAGACAATCACTCTATTTCATCAGGTAATATATGAATACCTTATTCAGCATAAAAATGGCACAGGTTTAAATCATACACACAAAAAAGATGAAACATTTTGATAAAAGAAAAATAAATACATATGTAAGCATGATTTGCTTCCAATTACTTCACCATTTTTCCGTCTTGATCCAGTTTCATTATCAAGATAGCTTGTGACGATCTGGATAATAATCAATTGGTAATCAATTGGCATAATCATTTGACAACTGATTCACCTTTCAGATCTCTTTTCTCCATTCTTAAACAATATTCATTTGTTTTTTTTTCCTTTAAGTTCTTGTTCAGATTTTGACCGTTATATTCAGCTTCAGATAGCCATCAAAATGATCAAATTCCTGACTATTCTATGCTTGATCATTTTGTTGATCGATTTTGCTACAGCTGGTGATTTCTCATGCTTTTTCGGCGACACTCTATGCACGGGAATTGTTTGTAGAGTAAGTTTTTATTAGTTTTGTTTCAGTTCTGGTTGAATATTCAGGTATTTCATTTTTCCCGGGACAAATCACTGTTAACAAACTTATCAGAAACATGTTCACAATTTAGCTTTTAAAAAAGGATTTAAAATACGTAAACACTTCAACTTTACTAGAATTTAGAGTCAAGAATAAAGACTCAAGTAGACTTAATAATTTCAGAAATATCGAATGGCGATGTGCCTCGGTGGGAACTGTCTCTGTGGACCTTTTTGAAGCCTTTTTGAAGCATCTTGATATGTGACTCTCAATCAATATTCGAACCAAATCACTATTTTGTAGTTTTGTAGTTTTTGTAATTATACTACTTAGCTATGGTCTCAAAAATCTATAGCATAATAAAACTAAGCAAAAAACATGTTTATTGAATGAATTATCTTGATAAAACGATATCTTGAGCTTCAAAGCTTTTTCAACCTTTTGAACTTTCGCTCCAACAAAGTAAGGAAACAAAGAGAGAGAAGGGAACAAAAAGAAAAAAAAAAAGGAAAAAAATAAAGGGGGAAAAAAAAAAAAAAAAAAAAAAAGAAGAAAAAAAACAAAAAAAAAGGAAAAAAAAAAAAAAAAAAAAAGAAAAAAAAAAAAAAAGAAAGGGAAAAATTCTAACCGTTTTGAGTCATTAAAACCTTGATCACTAACATCACTCGGAAAGATTTTCAAAAGAAAAAGTTAGATGTTATTTTGGAAGCAACAAACGTATGCGTTTTATATTGTCTAACTCACAAATATAAAAAACGCATCAAACTCGTAGAATCCATTTGTATAGAGAATACCGTATCCTTAGATGCTAGGTGAAGGAAAGTATATTTCAATTGTACAACCGTGTAATAAAAGTTCGTAAGACACCGACCAACTCTATAATTGTTCACAAAATTGCTATTCTATCGTACTTAAAGCTCACTTACCTCACTTGATACCAAAGATATTGGGCAAAATGACCCGAACAAGAAACTTGTTTGAATGTTATTCGTTCCATAAAACCCCTATAACTCTTTTTCTATAAATTCTTATCACTATAAATTAAATCCTCGAAAAAAGTAGTCACGCTTTTTTGTAGTCTTAATCTTGTCTTTTCTCGAGTTTTTCCGAAACCAAAAAAGCGCTGAAAAGGGGAAAATGAAGCTCTGCGCCAGGATCAATTTTACCCGGTTCAAAGAAAAGCCGGTCAACGGATCTTTCTTTTCTGTAATGCCCTTGGTTAAGGAATGAAAAAAGCAGGTTAAGGAATGAATAAATTTATACAATGGGGAGAATTACACGGCTAAGTTGGCTGGCTGCAAAGTTGCAAGAACTCTTGTTCGAGTAATTTTACCTAACCCTGTAGGTTTTATATAGTTTCATTGGTTTTGGCAGCACCCAGATAATTAGATAAATAGAGAAAAGATTAGTATTTTAAGTATTTCAGAGATTGTTTCAAACAATAAGAACTTTGTTGGTTTCTCATGGATTATCAGCTCCATTAGAACAAGCTTACAATGATACATGAAACTTGACGGTTTTGGAAATTTCTTGCAAATCGTTTGATGCAAATCGTTCAAACACAGACAGGTGTTTTCTTTTTTGGTTTTAAAGATCACCCCAAAACTACTAATGAGATCTAAACGCCCACACGAAAAAGAAATAGGCTTTAAATTAAGAAAAAAGTAAAAATATGATAGAGTGGAATAAAAAATGTTTATGATACAATAAAGGTAATAACCTATCAATTTCTTGAAAATCGTTTTTTATTTCATAAATGCAGTTTTTCTAATGATGTTTACACAAATTTGTGTTTTAGAGTCAACTTCTTTTGGTGACGTTTGATTTAACAAAATTTGGCTAGTTGCTGGATATCCACTAATTAAAGTTTAAATAGTAATGGTCCGGTTGGAACACCTCTGTTGCTCAGGCAACTCCTTCAGCTAATACCTGTGTTATGCGTAAAAGTCATTCAATTTTTTATTAATGTCATCTTGAGTACCACAAAGATGTTGAGATTCATTTGTATACAAACAAATCTCATACGAGATGGCTCGAGTGTGTATTCGTCGTATGTTCTCTCGTTGGCGGCGGTATTACTGTCACTTGGGCTATGTGTAATTGCCTAAAATCAGATGATCAGCTCAAGTACCACCCCAGTTTTATACCGCAAAATCCTTTTCACATGTTCCTTGATAAATTCTCGATATGGTTCAGTAAATCCGCATATCAATGCCGAGGAAACAGTTCCATGAGCGTACACAAGAGTCATGCTTACATTCACCCATTCTTGCGGAAATATAGAGTTTGAATAAAAGATATATGCGTAAAAGAGTAGTGGAATAATCACCAATCCGAATGGGACTATCATCTAAAATGTCGTTGAATAGTCAAATCGAATTTCTGCGTTACTTGAACAAACAGCGAAATGCAAAGCTTTTTGTGCAAACTTCTCGTTTTCGCACTCATCACGATGGCGTTTCCGTTAAGCATGTAAAATGAATGTAAAATGAGGCAAAGGGTCTGAAAGCTGATGACTTTACATTTCTGTAAATATAGATTGTTTTTCTAGTAAAGTAATGAAGGTAATGAAGGTAATGGCAACTAGTAAAGTTCATGCTTCATGCCGCTTTTTCATGCCGAGAAAATTCATGCACAGTTACCTTTAACTTTTTCTGAAAAGTTACTAATGTGTAAATACGTGTAATTTTTTCTAGAGGTTGCGCTCCACTTTTTTAGTTTACTTACTGATTTGTGTGCGTACGACGTTTCAGCGTTAGATAGATTTACGCAATTATAGGATAGCTTTTAACAGCTTGTGGGAGCTTTTCTAATCCTGTTTCGGTTTATTTTTATAACCTATCTAACGCTTAAACATAGGGCGCACACAAATCAGCAAGTAAGCCAAAAAGCCAAAAATTACACGTAGAACTTAGTATTTTTTTAGAAAAATTGGAAGGTAACTGAGCATGAATTTTCTCGGTATGAATTTACTGGAGTGTGCCGAGCATGGCATGAACTTTCTCGGCATGAAAAAACGACATGAATCATGAACGCCAGCATGAAGGCCTGAATTTTATTAGTTTAGAGGGCAATTGTTAGATTTAGCTTTCATATAGACTTACCACAGTGGTGATCTCTGGAGCAAATACGCAAACTAAAATCTCGAGGCCCAGCGCTCCGGTGAAGTTAAGTGTAGGAGGAGCGACAAGTCCAGTGGTATCACCAATCCATGCAGTCGGATCATTTGCAATGAAAGCAAACTCTGGGAATTCCTAAACCATTCAGAGTCCACAATCCACAAACGTCTTGCCAGGTGTAAGACTCACTTGCAATAGTCTCGGCAATCCTCTGGCATTTGGTGGATTTTCAATGTCAATCGCTCCAATGAAAAACCAAGCTGGTGGCACTATTGCCAAATAGTGAATGAGAATAAGCAATAACAGGACCCAAGTGGGAAATCTATGAATTGGAAGTAGTTTAAATGGAAATCTCTTACTTCAGCCAGTGATCATCGGGCAAAATTACTTGATGTCGATACAGAAAGCATTGAAAAGTGGCGACAATCATATTTCCGACCAAAACCAAGCCAATTTTCTAGAAAAGCAATTGAGTTTTGAGTAATGGGAAGAGCAAGAGGGTTTAGCAAGTCTTTTTTATGTAAACCACTCACAAATAAAGCGCTACCATCAAATGAGTAGATTGGATTTCCATAGAGAATGCCATACCCCTTAAAGCTTGGAGCAGGAAAGTAAAGCTCAACAACGCATCCGTGCAGAAGGAGTTCATATAATGAAGACCAAAACTAAAAGGTAGATTGCAGAAGGCAATTCTGACTCCAAGCCAAGATAGGTCATAACATGACCAAGGTTAGATCCAGGCCTGGTTTTTGGTCATGCAAGCCATAACCTGACTTCTTGCCTGTATTGATTTGTCTGGCTTAGCCGGATATTACCTTGATCTTGTATCGATATATTCTTCTTTAAATTACAAGCCATATATTCTGGTAATAAGATTTACCTGATACCACAGAATATACCATCTGTAGCGTCTCATTTGTTTTGGAGAAGCGTAAACAATCAAAAAAGCAGTAAAGAGATTAAAGCAAAGGCCCAATATTCCAGTAATAGTTTCAAAATGGAGAAATATTGTGGGATTCTCATGGACTATTAGATTCATTAGTAAGAAAAGAGAAAAAACATCGATAAGTCTATTTGTCATCAAATAAGAACGTAGGTAGAGAATCGATGGGGAATCGGGCAGGTGTTTTGATTATCGGGTTGCTCCATACAAGCTATGTCTTTTCGAAATTCTTATATTCTCGGGTACACCTGTTAATTTTACAGACACATAACTTGTCATGAATGTTGTGTACTAATTGTAAAAATGGGAGTTGGAACTAGAGCAGATCAAAACTTTGTCCGCCACCGGGGCTCGAAGCCATGATCTTTCGTTTATTGGGAAACTTTGCTAACCATTACACCACAACGCATCTGGTCACCGTTACTCCAGAGGGGTTTAACTTGGGTAATCTGAACTGAATTTCCAGGCCAGACCAAGTCAAAGCTAAGCCTAACTAGGGACACTCGAGACATAACTCATTTTGTTGGATTTTTTTGCGCTGATTCCAAATATGTGGTTTGTTTTTGTGTAAATGGGATGGAAATCGGTCAAAAATGGCCTCAAAGTCAATGAATTTTGACAGCTTTTCTCGAATTTCTGGCACACTGAATTTCCATTCCTTGATCTGCTTTCTTTGCTCCCATTCTTTGCTATGTGGGCTTGAAGCGTAGTGGAAAGTGTTCTAGCGTGTAAACTTTTTCTGTCTGTTTCGGATCCGCTTGCGGGCCAACATTTTGCTTTTTTGAAAAATGATTGTAAAATGCATTTTTGTCATTTCTTATTCATATTTTTTATGTACTTTGAATTAAATTAGGCCCTTGACAACTACATTACCAAAAGAATGCGCCCATAATTTTTTGTCACCCTGTAGTAATTGAAAATTAGTTAAAAATTACACCAAATTCATGTCAGTACAAACTTGTGATCTCTGCTTTGGACCCAAGACTTGAACATTGATCAAAAATGTCACAAATGACTACTTGAATTATGCAAAAAAAAAGTCCTTTTTTTGAAGAAGAGGTGGAGTACGAGAGGGTAAGCGGATGAAAACTTTGAACATGTAAATCTTTGGGTCGTTCACTGACCACTTCAAGCTTATTAGGTTACGATAAAACTGTTGAGGCCTTTTCTGTGATTGTCATTGAACATTTTGGTGGAAAAAATCAGGGAAATCAGACTTTTCTTTCTTTTTTCTTACTTTCTTTATTGATTATGATCAGGTTGTTTTCAATGTATTTCAAATTCAAATCAAAGGTTATTTTTTACAAAAAATGTTGCCCTGTCTTTACGAAGAGCATTCGCTGTCTAGGATTTTTCTCAATAATATGTCAAATGTGCTCATGTTTTTTTTTTGCAAAAACTTTTTTGCTTTGAATAATATTTGTTTTGTTTCAGCTCGACAAAGATGGATGAACAAATATTTAAAATCAGGGCTGCCATATTCTTTGAATTCAAGTCAAACAAGAAAGCTACGGAATGCCATCAGAACATTTGTACTGTTTTTGGAGAAGCTGCTCTTACTTACAAACAATGTTGTGTTTGGTACGATCGCTTCAAAACGGGAAACGAGTCATTGGAAGATGTACCACATGGAAAGCCGCCGATTACTTTGGACGATCAGCTGTTACTGAACGAGGTCGACTTGGATCCATCGCAAAAGTGTAGAAAACTAGCAGAAAAGTTCGGATGCACTCATGTTACCATTTGCACGTTCTTGGGAAATCATATCGAAGCGGGAAATGGCTCCCCCACGACCTCACTGGTGCCCACAAAGTCACACGAGTCACCTTGAGCTCTGTTCTTCTACGTAAAGCTAGCCATCGTGACTTTTGGAAGTATTTTTTTGATATCTGATGAGACTTGGCTTTCGTATGAAAATATTCAACTCTATGGACAGTGGCTGAGTTCGAAGCAGACCTCTCATCCTATCCCAAAGCCTCCGAAAAAGTTATGTTTTGTGTGTGGTGGAATGCTAAGGGATTGGCTCATTTTGAAATATTAGATAAAGGAGACACTGTTGACGGAAGATTTTATGCAGAACAAATGGGTCGAGTCGATCCAGCATTGAGGAAAAAGAGGATCGATCCATCGAAGGTCAGATTTCTTCACAACAATGCTAGGCCTCACATTTCAAAGATCGTCCACGAACAAATCGATAAGTTGAGCTGGAAACTTCTTCCACACCCACCATACAGCCCTGATCTAGCCCCATCGGATTACCATCTCTTTCGGTCAATGAAACAAGCAGTTTCTGGACAGCAGTTCAAACAAAAGCAGGACATCGAAAATTGGGTTGCCAACTATTTTGCCTCTAAAAATCTTCAATTTTACGAGGACGGTATTCGTGATTTGGGGTAACGTTGGAAAGAAGTTATTAATGCTTCTGGTGAATACATTTGATTTTGAAAGTGTTTAAATAAATTTTTCTGTTATGTTAAAAATTATCAAAAAAATAACCTTTCATATTTGCCAAGCTAATATTTTGGCTACCTTTTCAGTTGTTAAATTTCTAGATAAAAGAAATTTGTATAACAATCAGACCCCTAACTTGCAAACTTTTAAGTTTTTAACACTAAATAAATAATTCTTTGATTTTTTTGAGGCCTGGATCTCCTTTTGTTGACTGGCTCAACAAGTCGACTAATTATCGTTGAATTCTACTTTTTTTTAGGTTTTTGATCAGATTAATGCATTCACAAAAGCAGACATAGAACTAGACTCGACTCATGCAAACAAAACTAATCTGCTTTTCATCTAATGTTTTTAGATCAGCGAGTACATGTCCAATCCAATGTCCAATGTCCTGTACACAGAATTTGAAGGGAATTGCTATGCGGTAAACTTGCTGAGAACTTTCATAGAAAAACAAATAGTTAGCAGTCTCAATTGATTTGTTTTTATTGGAAAGGCACCTCAAGCACCCGGATTTGTACTTGGGGCGATTTGTGAGAATAAGTGTGTTCTAGATGGTGGACATTTGGTGTCAATACACAGTGATGATGTGAGCGTGAGCTGAGCTGAGCAGATTCAGCCAAACTTTAGGAGAACGCTTTCGTCCACGATTTGGTCACCGCATTCTACACTGCTCAAAGTGCCACCGAGCCACCGAGGACATGAATCGGATTATTTCTGTCACAACAAACAATGAAATTGAATGGAAAGATGGATCCATTGTTAACTACACAAATTATAATGGTATCACACTTTTGTATCAACTTTATTAACCAATCGAAATCAACTTTAGATACTTCGATCGCGTCTACTGGTAGCTGCTTTGCTAAGTCTACTTTAGCCTCAAATAATCCTTCAGGATATCCTGGAAAATGGTTTGCTCCTGATTGTCTAAGGTAAGAATAGCTTTTGGTATTCTTAAATTAATTAGCCTCTGGCCGGCCACGTAGCCAGAAGAACAGACGACAGATGAACGATACGGATCACAGAGTGGCCCCCACGAGAGCAGAAGAGGCCCATCGGAAGATCAGCAATGAGGTGGAGCACAAGAGTGGCAGGAGACGGCTAGAGTGCAGCCACCGCCAGCACAAGCAAGTCGAAGACTCCGGACCAGGAACAACCTAGATAGGAAACACTGGATGACAATAGCAAGGGATAGAGAAATGTGGAAGTAGGTTGTGATTTACGCAAATAGGAACACCTAAGTGCGAAGACAGATCAAAAAACAAATTAATTAGCCTATTGAATTTTTGCTAAATTTTATTCTCAATTTAGCAAACGACCTTTTGTCTGCAAGTTGCCAGATACAGCGACGGCAATTGGATCGAACTGACAGCAAAGAACCAGATAAATCCCTAAGCAAAGATAAATCTCTTGCACATGTTTTAGATGATAATAAAGTAATATACAGTATCTTCCAATGCGTTATACAGCTTGAACTAGACTAAATTCTTGTCCAATATCAACAAGAGCAACAATCAAACCTTTGCAAGCCACAGCAAGCTTACACTTTAGTAAAGCTGACAAATTCTATCAGCAAACTTTGACCAACAAATCTTAGACTTGGTTGATGGATTTCCCGAGACAAAGCTGTTTAACAAAGAAAGTTAACTGATACTTAGTATATATAGTAAAATTGACTAAAGTTCAACTTATTGTTAGTCCTTTCCAATCAAGTGAATCCACGCATAAACGAAACACCTCAATACAAAAAGTGTAACCCTGATGTTTGCCTGAATGAAGCAATTGATCAAAGCGTTAATGACGCTATTTGTTTAAAGAGGTGTTCCCGAAAGAATTTCACCAAACTATAGGATAATCGCCTAGTTGAATGGATTGATTTCCTGAGACAAAGCCCGGATTTTTCGCTTCAAAAAACAGCACAACAAAGAATTATCGAAAAAAGAGATTAGTGTTTTCACACACACAAATGTGAATTTCCTCGTAAGTGAGTCAGTTTCTCAAGGTTTCCAAGAGTTCAAGTAAACTATTTTGCAATTCTCATTCAATTGTTCCCGTCCGTTAGTAGTCCTGTGTTCAGATAGACATTTTAGTCTGCTTTTGAATGCTGAACCTAAAATCTTTCACTTTTAGATTGGAAAATAATGCTGGGTCATCTGAATCCCAGTCATTTTGTTGTATTCTTTGCTAGTACTTTTGCAGTGATCGCCAACTCGATTTTGATCCTTTTGATAGCAAAATACAGGTTGGTTTGTTTACAATCTCTAGTTAAATCCAAAATTCTAGCTTAAGTAATATTTATTGTATTCCAATTTGAATTCGTTAGCTCCAGCTATCTTACTTGATGGCAAAGTTTGTTTCAGTCGACCAGAATTTGGCCGCTACAAGTATTTGATGATTATGTTCGCCACGATCAACATCATTTATCCACTTTTCAATTTGATTTTGATGCCAGTAAGTCTCTTAGCTAATAAAGAGCCAATCTCACTAGTTTTTCAAAATTTACAACAACTTTTACTCGTCTTCCTAGGGTCTTCATGTTGTCGGCCATGCTTTCGTCTTTTTCGTCGCCAGTCCTTTTGGTGCATATTTTAACCAATCCACTGGACAGGTGAGTTAAATATTGAAAGAAGATATTTCATTACATCAATTTTCAGTTCATGATACTATTCTGGACAATGCTATACGATCAGCAGCTAATTTTGATCGTTTTTCATTTTCTCTATCGATACGTCGCCATTTGCCGGTGAGTTCTCGCACAAAATTGTAGCTGAGAAAGTTGAGTCATAGACTGAAATAGTTTGAGAGATCTTTGTCGCAAAGAAAGCTGAAAGCAAAGAACCTTGTTACATACAGGTTTTGATCAATTAAAAAGTACGTATAGAACTTGCGGGATATTGTGCCAAATACAGGGTGGCTGACAATTACGTGCGCGCAGCATCAGCATCATAGTTTTAAACAATGTATAAAGCATTACTACTCATCTTTTTGTATTTTAATATTCTTTTTATCGTGGTCTAATAATTTTTTGTTAAAAAAGTTGTTTTCTAGGTCATGACAAAGACGTGCGCTAGTCGGGACGCAATCGCACAGCTGGCGACGAGCGGCATGAAGAACTCGTCGATCGCATCGAGGCTTGGGGTGGCTCTGAGGACCGTCCAGAAGATCGTAAAGCAATGGAAAGATGAGGGGCATGTTCAGTCCAAGCCCGGAAGAGGACCAAAGAGGACCGTTAACACCCGAAAGATGCGTGGGATCATCAAGAGGAGGATCGAGCGAAAAGACGATCGTAGTTTGAACAAGATGGCAAAACAGCTTCAAATTTCGCGTTTCTCGGTTCAATCGATAGTGAAAAATGAGCTCGGACTTCGAAGTTATCGACTGTTAAACGGGCAAGTGCTCACCGATCAAGCCAAGCAAAACCGGAAGGAGAAATGCAAGAAATTGCGAGCTTTTTTCAAGGTGCGGCGCATTGACGATGTTCTTTGGTCAGATGAGAAGATTTTCACCTTGGAAGTGGCTAAAAACTCACAAAATCACCGTCAACTTCTCAGTCCAGCTCTCAAGAGCACTCGTAAACGAAAAGTCGCTACATAAGGTCTGTTTCCAAAAAGTTTGATGGTTTGGGGTGGCATCAGTGCTTCGGGCAAGACCCCGTTGGTTTTTATCGATAAAAATGTGAAGATTAACGCAAAAGTCTATCAAAAAGAGATTCTCGAGAAAGCTGTGGTGCCATGGAAGAGGAGCCATCCCAATTTGACCCTTCAAGAAGATTGGGCGCCGGCCCACGGAGCCAAAACAACAATTCGCTTTCTCGAAACCAAAATTGGCTCTTTTTTAACGAAGGATCAATGGCCTGCGAACAGCTCGGATCTCAATCCCTTGAACTTTTCGGTTTGGGGTTTTATGGAAGAACAATTGAGAAATAGAAAAATCACCAATTTGAATGATTTACGTCGAGAATTGATCAAAATCTGGAACGACTTAGATGCAAATTATCTCCGCCGCACCGTCGATTCTGTAAAGAAGCGAATTGAAGCCTGTATCAAAGCGGATGTAGGCCACTTCGAAAATTTCTTGTGATTATTAAATGCTTTTGTTACAACTATTATATAAATAAAGATTTTTACATTTTCTTTGAAAGAAAATTAAATTATGGCGTTTTCTTTGGCGCACGTAATTATCAGCCACCCTGTATTTTGGCACTTTCTACAAGAAAGCCGATTTAAGTACAAGTTAAAACGCACCAAACTGAAAGTCAGAGTCTGAAAGTCAGTCAAAATTCGAGCATACTGTATTTAAGTTCGCATTTTGTTGTCTCTTAGAAGATTTTCGTCACAATTTCACTAACAAGCTCTCCAAAGTTTATTCATCACTCATCGAAGTGATCAAGTATTGTAAAAGTTCACTCTTCTCATAGCGGAAAGTAGAATCAGCACTGAAGCTGTGGCAACCAAAGTTATATCAAGTTCGCAAATATCATTTTATTTGTTGCTTTGTGATCATTGTCTAACCCGCTTTAGACTTGAAAAATTTTTGTGGTAAAGAATAGCTGAACTATACCTCGTAGCTACATAAAAGCTTTGATCAGTTAAAAAGTATAAAATAGTAAATAAATAGATAAATAGTAAAATATATTCGGTAAGTATACATATGTCGCAGCCGCTCGTGATTTTCAGCCGCTAGTGATTGAAAGTTTTTTAGTACGCAACTTAACGCTTTTCCGCAGTTTTTGCCTTTTAGCCCAAATTTGACGTGTCAGCGAGGTCTGATTTGTCGAAATTCGGAATCTACGCATACGATTCCCTTATATGGAAATATTTTCGAAGCTCTACGGCCTTGCCTAAGGCCTTTTTCAGCAAAAAAAAAGGTGCGCAAATGTCCAGGTGCGCAAAAAAAGGTCGCATTTGTCCCACCCCCGATTTTTGACAAAAAAGCGGATTACGGTATTTAGTGCATTTTAGTGCGCCGACCCAAAATGTTTTCTCGGAAAATGCTTGCCAGTAATATTTTTGCTTTATGAATTGCAAGTTTTATTCACTTTTCAACAATTTATTGCAAACATATAATAAGTACAAGCTTAACAACAAAAAAAAAATTAATTAACAACTTCCCTAAGGTGCAACACAACAAAATGCTAGAACAAAATCAAGTTTACCTAAAAAATAACTAAAAATTAAATGTTACTTGTTTGAGCAGGGATTGCTGTTGTGACATCGACTGTTGCACAAAACGTTCAACTTGTGGCATACACATCGACCATTTACGCATCCATTTGTACACTTACAGTGCTTGTGCCCTAAACAAAAGGCAATTAAACAAACGCTACAAAAAAATACCTCGGGATCCGGTGAGAGATTCGGCGCCGACTGCTGAGCGGAATGATGTCTCCTTTTCGGGCACATCTTTAGCATCGATGAAATTGTTGTTTGCTGGCACAAACTGGTTGCGAGTCAACCTATAAAATTATTTAATAATCAACAACAACAAACAAACTTTTGAGGGAGAATTCCATTCGAAGTGCCAATTTTGTAAAATCCGTCGTTTGCTTCCAACACAACTCCGAAAAGAGAAGGGTGCCCAATCTTGTCGGTCTTCGGTCCCAAAAATTTGAAATCCTCATCTGGTACTGATGACAAATCGATCAGATCCACTTGGGACCGCTCGTTTTGTTGTTTGGTGATGATTGGCTTGACAACGACTCCGTGCCTTTCTTCCGTGCTCGCGTGCCTTTCTTCAATTCACATTCAGAACAGTTTGACAAAAATCTCGATGATATCTTTCGATATTCCATGATATTCCCTCAGTGCTTTCCACATTATTTCCCGTTCTGCGTGTCCATGATCCTTGTGTGTTTTCATCATCAGTTCAAAGAGATTTTCCTTGATGATCACTCGTTTCATTTCTCCGGTTCTTCCAATGTTGCAGAGGATGTCCAGATCGTTCTCCTTCTGCAAAGTAATGTGCGCCAACAAATTTATTTCTTCAGGAGTCCTTTTTCCTTTCGTATCTTCACTGGTTATTCGTTTGTTCGTTTTCACTATTTCGGCGTATTTTGTGGCATCGGGAATCCAATTGTATTTCTTCATAGATTGATGTTGCGTAAGGTGATCGACAAATTTACTTTCCATTTCTAAAAAGAATAACTAGAAAAGCTGTAACGGCACACTAGATGAATTGAAAAGAAGCAACGATTGAAAAATTGTTACTCATCAAAACACCGCAGAAAGTAATAGTTTATGTATAAAAGATGGAATGAGTGGCACTGTTTTAAATTTTAAAAAAACATCTTTCGGCTAGCCGTTGGTGATTGAATCAGTAACGGCTAGCCGGCAATTTAGCTACTGAAGTTACCTCCCGAGGTGTCAAAATATTTGGTCCTATTAAACTAACTTTTCTATTTGCATGTGAGATAAATCTGCATTGTATTCCAAATGTTTCGTTAAAAAAACTTTCAATCACCATCAGCTAGCCGATGGTGATTCAATCACTAGCGGCTGAAAATCACGAGCGGCTGCATACGCAATTCGAGCCAAGAGAGCTCAACAAACAGAACTACAACAAGTTTTATCATAGACACTTTCCAAATGCCAAATGCTAACCTTTCAACTGAATCAAAACTGGAGCAAATTTTTAGAATCAACTGGATTCCCTGGTTTAAGAAATGGCCAGTTCGTTTTGGAATATTGGTTTATGTTTTAGCCGATCTATCGACTTGGAGTTGGTTTATGGAATCACAATCATTTTGGTTGAGGGAAAACAGAGTTAGTTTCTTTTGGAATTCAAGAAAAAAAGATTTTCAGTGGTATATTCAAGAAGACTTCAAGAAATATTATGGAATCGATGCAGAGAAAGCCGCGATTTTCGGAGCTCTTTTTGTGGTTTGCAAAGAATTTTGAAAACTTTCCATTCATATGTAGTATAATGGTACTGATGGAGAGAAAAGGTTTCGTCCCTACAATTTACTTTGTGCCGCGATGAATTTCAGTGTCTTGCTATACAAGTTCTTCATTATGGTTTGTTTTCTAGATTTATCAAAAGATTGAGCAAGATAACAGGTTTGGCTTACGATACAAATCTACACCACGTTGAAACACGCTCGACTGAGTCCTCGGACAAAAAGACTTCAAATGGATCTATTATACGCATTGATAGCTCAGGTAGGATTAGAAAATCGGTTCTAGTGTAAAAATCTTTCCAAAAATTATTGTTTTATCACAAATTCAAAGCAGCATTTCATAATAAAAACAAATAACAAGTATGTTATTTGTTTAGGTACCTATAACGCCAGCCCTATAATGACGGGCGTACAGTCTAACTTTGAACGTCCCGTTATCCGCGCTGCTTTATTCTACAGTGTGCGCTTAGGTGTCAAATGATAGCCCTTGAAATCTAGTATTTTTTGATACCAAAAGTGTAGTTGGGAAAAATCTAGGGGCTGAAAAACAAGAACGTTTGCGATGGCTCTTAGATTTGATGTAACTAACATGCTGCAAAGAATAAAACGATACAAAAGTAGAAAATTGACGGAATCCAAACAGTTGATGGCCATGATTTTTTAAAAAGAAGTTAAACTACGCGACTGTACGAGGAGGTGGCATTTTATTAGAGTATTTACGGTAGTAAGAATACGAATTTCCAGACAGCATGTCCATTTGTGATGGAGGGAGCTCCTTGTTTGATAACACATGTTTATGCTTTCACAGCGATCTACATTGGTCCTTGGTATGTTACATATTCCTTTCAACAATGCAACTGTTAAATTTGTCGAGATTTTTGCATAAACTTTGACCTAGGAGAATTAAACGTTTTGTATTTTGGTTAGACTTGAATTTGAAGAGATTAGTGGTTAGTCAGACGGTTATCCTCATGAGCTGGAGATCAAAACTTTGTCAAACCTTACAGATTAAAACTTCAGGAGTAGTTACATGTTTATCCCGGTTGATTTGTATCCACTTCTTGATGCGATCACAATGGTTTACTTTATACGGGATTACCGACGAGTGATCATTGCAAAATGGTAGGAATTTAGCTTTATTTGTTAAACCCAAACAATGATGAAACCGAAAATCTAAAATTAGTTCACTTACAGGAGAAAACAAAAGATCGAATCACTCGGATCACAAACAAATCTTCGAAAATATGAGACTAGCAACGGACCGTATGTGAAAACGATTCAAGCCTCAATGCAAGATGTGACTGAAAAAGATTCGAGAGTAAACAAAGAAAGAATGTATTTGCATGTACAGAATTGAAATAAACTGTGATCATTTTTATTTGGAGTGAGGACAATCGATGTGATGAGTTAATTTTTATTGAAGAGTTCTTTCATTGATGATATAGGAATCAGTTTTTGGTATCGCTTGGGATGATCAATGAAAAATATTATCTCGTCGATCTTCAATTGCACGATTGGCCATCACAGAAAGTCCAAGGATTCTTTGCATCAGACACCCTGTTTCGTTGGTTGCAAATTTCTTATAGCTATCGTATAAAGTAAAAATGATGACAGTGTTGACTGTTCCGTGAATGGCGGCTAGCCTTGATGGCCAGATGTTGCATCCTGAATAAAATGTGCTCCTCTTAAAAAAGCGCACTTGGTACCGTAACCCTGGAGGATTCTTGTGCTAGGTGTGCTGATTTAGTTTTAACTGCATATATGATTGTGCAAAGCACTAAATTATGCAAAAGTGCATACTTGAAAGTTTGTTAAGATTTGAAAAGAACGTAAAAGACATCTAGAAACTGGAAAAATCATGATGAGAGCAAATGCGAAAAGCTTAAGTGACTTGTTTTCTTTCGATTTCTTGAAGACAATAAAGAAGTATGCACTTACCTGAACATTTAAATTAAACAACCATTTCTTTTGTAATGCCAATGTTTTTGGGCTCATCACTTTGCGTTGCTTGTACAAGCTGTGATAGGTGGGGACGACCAGTACTAAAATTGATTGAACGTTTGCGATGGCTCTTGGATCTGATGTAACTAACAAGCTCCAAAGAATCAAACGATACAAAAGTAGAAAATTGGCGGAATCCAAACAGTTGATCGCCATGATGGATCGACACATTTGCCTGGTGGTTGCAGAATGCATTGGCTGAGCTCTGGATACTCCTGAGAAATAACTTCAAGTATATTAGGCTTTTCAGAATGTCTTTTTGTTCCTTTTCGTACTTCTATTTAAAACCAACAAATGCACCAATTGAACTACGCGTAGTTTAGAAAGGCCAGTTATTTCATTAGAAAGGCCAGTTATTTCTCTCCAAAATAACATTAAAACGGGTTTAAAATATCTTATTTCTGGATTTGCTTGGTTATTTTTCAACTCAAACTCAAATAATGCGTGCGATAACTTCCTAACAACCTTGTCTTTGAATCGAATCGAATTGGCCCAACCCGTAAAAGAGTGAAGCATACGCGAACGACAACGAGTTAATGTAGTTGAACACTTTTTAAGGTTTTTTAGGTTCCAACTCGTGCCAAAAAGGCGAAAGCTCACTTCTCACAGCAACTTTGGCACTTCCAAATCCAAATTTTCCCTTTATTAGTCGAAAGTCGAAGGAAAATTCGAGTCGGAAGGCGCACTATATTTCTTAGCTAACGTACTGGTTCAAGATTTAATTCTTAATGCCTGAAAATTTTATTATTTGCACAATTTTTACTTTTCCATTAAACCCCTAACTGACGTCAGAGCAATGTTTCTCTTTGTTAGTGAACTTTAAAAGTAAATTTTTGAAAGCGTTTGTAGTTGCACAAAAATGGGCATGAGAACGCACCGAGTGCTGGTCCTTTTTCTCACCAAAATTTAACGAATCATTTGACTCTTGCCAAAGTGTTTCAGCAACTTTCATAGAATATATTTTATCGATAAGATTATTGACTAACTATTATGCAGCTTGAGTATGTGAAATCAATTTTGTTTCATTTATATAAGAATGAGATTATTCTCGTATCTTTCTTGACAGTAGTTTTACAAGGTTTGTTGGAAGATTTTTGCTATTTTACGATCAAATCCAGCAAGCGCTATTCTTGTACAATTTTGTGCTGAAAATGATTGGACTATTTTGGACTACGATTCGCTGATCGACATCGAGTACGAGTTGGAAGCAGACATTGTAGAGCATATTTCGGCTGGAACACTTTTGGTAAACTTTAGAACATTCTGGGGCACTTTGTAGCTTTATTAGGCTGTTATACTTGGCTTGATTATGACTCATATAAGATTGTCGTTTAATTCTTAAGAAAATTTATCTAGGTTGTTGTGCTCGGCTTGATTGTGACTCCATTTGCGATCTATTTCTCTGCGACCAACGATCGACTCACATTTTCGATTAGGTAACGCTCAATTTGTGATCAAAAACCATCTTAAGCAAACAGAAATCAGAAAAATCTGGTGCGCTTAAAGATAATGAAACTTTAAACAAGTTGATCAATGTGAACCTCAGAATTATAAAGTTTACAAATGTGGCAGTACAAATATTTATAAATGGATCTCTTATCTTGTCCTGTTCAAAGCTATAGTTTTTGTCAAAAACTTCAATTCTAGACTTTTGGCAACAGTCGAAAGCATTTGCAAATTTGTCTACATCATCGCTTTTCTTCTGCTTAACATCTGTGATTTTTTGAAACAACATTTGAAGAACGACTTTACATGCTCTGAAAACCTTCGCCTAACTTTCATCGATATTTATATATTCGCCGTCAATGACTACAGTTTTTATGATCTTGCGCAATTTTGCCAGCTAATCATCTCATTAAGCCGATTTTTCGCAGTCTCTTTTGATGGAAGTTATTTCAAACACACGACGAGATTACCATTCTTACAAGTTCTGATACCATTTGTGCTTCGATTTCTGTTTACAATTGTGAAAAAGCTCAAGGGTGGATCTACATTGGGATTCTCATTTATCGATGTCTATATTATACCATTCTTATCCTTTTTAACATGTGCTCTGGATTTGATGACGAATCGGAAGATGAAGACGGTAGGTTCATGTCGTTTATCTTTAGATTCCATTCATGAGTACCATTGTGTAAACAATGGTAACATAAACAAGCGCAATCAGTAAGCCTGGTATTAAAAGCTGTCTTTGTACTCATTTTTTAAAATTTAGCTGCGGCGAGCTGGGAAGGCATCAAGAGCTGAGAACTTTTTAATGTTTCAAGTGAGTGAGTGAATTCTTGGAGAGCTGAGATCTCCGGTCTCAGTACAATTACTGTATTTGGCATGTATTCTTTTTATCACGAAATACGGTGCATACTCTCTACAAACTTAAAGAACATTGGTTTTACAAGCTGAATTCATTTCAATTTGAATCTCTTTTATCTCTTAGCAACATACTTTGTTTCAGATGTTGTGTAATACATTCGTCATCCTCATCAACTCAATATTTCTCTATGCTGTACTCATAATTATTGAGCTCTTCTTTGGCTTCAGTATAATCATGGTCTACAGCGAGCTGCTCATTTTCTTAAAGACACTGTTTTTTACGTTGATTACGAGGTGAAACAGGATTTTAGGCAGCCAAATACAGAATTTAGTCTGACTAGTGCCTTATTTCTTCGCAAACCGAAGGAAAAAGCAAGAAGAAACACAGTGTCGATCACCGTTTCACCTAGACCGTCAAAAGGTCACTAAGTAACTCAGTTTTGTTCAATGATGCTTGAATAAAAAAGTTTTTCGCTATGCCAAAAACAAATTTGAAGAGAGGCTCGCAACCTTTACCCTTTGCACATTTATTAGTTTCAGTATCTTAAATCACGACTTTTTCATATAGCAGACATTGCCACAGAGAGTTGAGCCGGCTGGGCACACGCCACTAACAGACACTGAAATGGACCAGTTTTTATATGAACCGCCTAATCATAACATCACTTACAGCCAATGTTTTGGTAAACGGTTGAATTTTGGCATTGAGTGCAATCAGTAACGGATGCCTAAATGTTTAACATCGAAGAACTGATATTTGCGTACCTGATGCATGAATAAGCAAAATTTTCGAATTGAATCGATTTCGAACCGATTCGAGTCGCTTTTGAATCGATTCGGTTCGAAAACCAGATCTATTGTGCACACTTATGCACAATCAAAGCCAATCAGGCCACAAGTTAACAATAATAGTTTTCCTGGTTACCTGAACTGCGAGATCCCATCCAGCCTGCACATCTTGCTTCGCAGCAAAGTACCCAAAAACCGTTGTCGGAAGAAGGGGATGCACAATTAAAACCATAAAATGAATTAGTACTTGAATGTGCCAAGAATAACGTCGAAATGAGAGGAAATGCTCTTCGGGGAGGATTGATTGTTGTCGTTGAAATACGGCCATCGCTAACACAGATACAGTGAATGTTACCAAAAATGTCCCAAATAACTGATAATGAAAAGCTTTTGGAATTTTTACTTCTCAAAGCAACTTTAGCACTTCCAAATCCAAATCAAAACCAAACAATCCAAATTCTCCCTTTATTAGTCGAAAGTCGAAGGAAAATTCGAGTCGGAAGGCGCACTATATTTCTTAGCTAACATACTGGTTCAAGATTTAATTCTTAATGCCTGAAAGTTTTATTATTTGCACAATTTTTCCTTTTCCATTAAACCCCTAACTGACGTCAGAGCAATGTTTCTCTTTGTTAGTGAACTTTAAAAGTAAATTTTTGAAAGCGTTTGTAGCTGGACATGAGAACATGAAAATGGGCATGAGAACGCACCGAGTGCTGGTCCTTTTTCTCACCAAAATTTAACGAATCATTTGACTTTTGCTCAAATCTTTTAAAAAATTTCAAAAAATATAATTTATCGATAAGATTATTGACTAACTATTATGCAGCTTGAGTATGTGAAGTCAATTTTGTTTCATTTATATAAGAATGAGATTATTCTCGTATCTTTCTTGACAGTAGTTTTACAAGGTTTGTTGGAAGATTTTTGCTATTTTACGATCAAATCCAGCAAGCGCTATTCTTGTACAATTTTGTGCTGAAAATGATTGGACTATTTTGGACTACGATTCGCTGATCGACATCGAGTACGAGTTGGAAGCAGACATTGTAGAGCATATTTCGGCTGGAACACTTTTGGTAAACTTTAAAACATTCTGGGGCACTTTGTAGCTTTATTAGGCTGTTATACTTGGCTTGATTATGACTCATATAAGATTGTCGTTTAATTCTTAAGAAAATTTATCTAGGTTGTTGTGCTCGGCTTGATTGTGACTCCATTTGCGATTTATTTCTCTGCGACCAACGATCGACTCACATTTTCGATTAGGTAACGTTCAATTTGTGATATCTAAATCAACAATCATTCTAAGCCAACAGAAATAAGAAAAATCTGGTGCGCTTAAAGATATTGAAACTTTTAACAGGCTGATTCAATTTGAACCACAAAATTATAAAGTCTACAAGATGTGAAAATGGACCTTTTATCTTGTCCTGTTCAAAGCTATAGTTTTTGTCAAAAACTTCAATTCTAGACTTTTGGCAACAGTCGAAAGCATTTGCAAATTTGTCTACATCATTGGCTTTTCTTCTGCTAAACATCTGTGATTTTTTGAAGCAATATTTGAAGAAGCACTTTACTTGCTCAGAAAACCTTCGCCTAACTTTTATCGATATTTATGTATTCACCGTCAATGACTACAGTTTTTATGATCTTTCACAGTTTTGCCAGCTAATCATCTCATTAAGCCGATTTTTCGCAGTCTCTTTTGATGGAAGTTATTTCAAATACACGTCGAGATTACCATTCTTACAAGTTCTGCTACCATTTGTGCTTCGAATTCTGCTCACCACTGTAAAAAAGCTCAAGGGTGAATACGCATGGGGATTCTCAGCGATTGATAGCTACATTATACCGTTTTTCTACTTTCTAACGTGTGCTCTAGATTTGATGACGAATCGGAAAATGAAGACGGTAGGTTTATACAGTTTTTCTTTAGAGCCCATCCGTTGAAAACCATACATTACAACCATACAAGCTAAGCCGTCTTTGTATTCACAAGCATGTCTTCAAAATTCAGCTGAGACGAGACGGAAAGGCATCAAGAATTGAGAACTTATTAATGTTCCAGGTGAGTGCGTTCAATTTTTGAGAATCTTAAAGAAAGTTTGTGTTTAAAAGCTGGATGCATTTCACTTTCGATTTCTTTTTTCTCTTAGCAACATATTTTGTTTCAGATGCTGTGTAATACATTCATCATTCTCATCAACACAATATTACTTTATGCTGTACTCCTAATTATTGAGCTCTTCTTTAGCTTGAGTATAATCATGGTCTACAGCGAGCTGCTCATTTTCTTAAAGACACTGTTTTTTACGTTGATTACGAGGTGAAACAGGATTTTAGGCAGCCAAATACCGAATTTAGTTTGACTAGTGCCTTATTTCTTCGTAAACCGAAGGAAGAACCCAGACGGAACACAGTGTCAATCACCGTTTCACCTAGACCATCAAAAACTCACTCACTAACTTAGTTTTGTTCATTGATGTTTGAATCAAAAAGTTTTTCGCCATGATAAAAACCAATTTGAAGAGAGGCTTTTAGGAGTACTCGCAACTTTTCACTTTGCACATTTATTAGCTGAATATCTTCAACATCTTCAATATCAACAGCTTGACTTTTTCAGATAGCAGAGATTGCCACAGAAAGTTGAGCCGGTTGGGCACAGGCCACCAGCAGGCACTGAAATAGATTATATGAACAGCCTAATAATAACATCACTTACTGCCAATGTTTAAGTAAACCGCTGGATTTTGGTAGGCCGAACAATCAACTTCCTTTTTCAGATAGCAGAGACCGCCACAGAGAGTTGAGCCGGTTGGGCACACGCCACCAACAGGCACTGAAATAGAGCAGTTTTTATATGAACAACCTAATAATAACATCACTTACAGCCAATGTTTTGGTAAACGGTTGGATTTTGGTAGACAGAACAATCAATTCCCTTTTTCAGATAACAGAAATTGCCACAGAGAGTTGAGCCGGCTGGGCACATGCCACCAAAAGACCCTGAAATGGACCAGTCTTTATATGAACACCTTAATCTTAACATCACTTACAGCCAATGAATTGGTAAACGGTTGAATCTTGGTAGGCAGAACAATCAATTTTCAGATAGCAGAACTTGCCACAGAGAGTTGAGCCGGTTGGGCACAAGCCATTAGCAGGCACTGAAATGGACCAGTTTTTATATGAACACCTTGATCTTAACATCACTTACAGCCAATGTTTTGGTAAGCGGGTGAATTTTGGTAGGCAGAACAATCAACTCCCTTTTTTGAGATAGCAGAGATTGCCACAGAGAGTTGAGCCGGTTGGGCACACGCCACCAACAGGCACTGAAATGGACCAGTTTTTATACAATCTGTCAAAAAAGTATGGACGCACCTTGTTTTTTGCTAGTTTGGAGCCGGACATAAGTGCTGGTCCAAGAGAAATGTATTTTTTTAGTTTCTTTAATGTAAAAAAACAATCCATGGAAAATTTGGAGTCATTTCACTTATCCAAAGTACTTTATCGTAGAAAGAACGTTTTATTAGCCGTCAAAAAATTATAGAAGCAACTTGAATTTGACGATTTATTCTATGGATTTTCGTTAGTTTTTTTTCTCATTTTTTTTTGCTTATTAGTTATGGTTATAAATGTTTTTTTCATTTTCAGATATGCCACTTGGAAAACAACTGGATGTGGTGGGAAAAACGCGTATCAATGTGCTCCACACGCTTGATCACTCAAACAGGGACATTGCTCGTCGCATCTGAGAAGTGTATTCGCACGTATCTCAAGACCAAAGTGACTCCTAAGAAGAAAGAAACACGGGCTGGAAGAAAAAGTAGACCGATCAAGACGAACGCGCAATTACGAGACGTCTTTCCAACACGATGACATCACTCGAAGAGGTTCCCAAGGAGATGAAGCTTCCGGTCACTCGCCAAACTGTGCACAACGTTGTCAAGCGATCTTCAATACTCAAATACAAACTCATGAAGCAAGCTCCACAACTTACAAAGGACCATAAAGCCGCCCTTATCGATTTCGCTCAAAAGAACCAGAAGACCAAATGGGAGGGAGTTGGTTTACTAGTATTTCTTATATTTGTGTTTAGATCATTTGGAGTGACGAAAAGAAGTTCAACCTTGATGGTGCTGATGGTTTTCGAGGATATTGGATGGATTCACGAAAGCCGGGCATGGTCTTCAGCACGACGAACCTTGGAGGTGGATCATGTATGGTATGGGGAGCCTTTCGAGACGGTGAGCTGGCCGGCTTAGGGTTTCTTTCGACCCTGATGACATAGCTTGACTACAAGTGTTTGACAAACATCTAGCCGTCTATCTGAACAACAATCCGGGCAATAACTTTACTTTTATGCACGATAACGCGAGTATTCATGCAAGTTGCTCCAGAAGAGATTGGCTGACAAAATTGAAAATCGACACTCTCGCTTGGTCCACTTGCAGCCCCGACTTGAACCCGATTGAAAATGTGTGGGGGACAGATGTTCGAGAGATCTACAACGGAAACAAACAATATTTGAACGTAGCTGAACTCAAGAAAGCCATAAGTAGCCTGGAACCGGCTTTGGGTTCGGCTTAGGGTTTGTTTCGACCCGGATGACATCGCTTGACTACAAGTGTTTGACAAACATCTAGCCGTCTATCTGAACAACAATCCGGGCAATAACTTTACTTTTATACTTTGTTTCAGATGTTGTGTAATACATTCATCATCCTCATCAACTCATAATTATTGAGCTCTTCTTTGGCTTGAGTATAATCATGGTCTATAGTGAGCTGCTAATTTTCTTAAAGAGACTGTTTTTTACGTTGATTACGAGGTGAAACAGGATTTTTGGCAGCTAAATACAGAATTTAGTCTGACTAGTGCCTTATTTCTTCGCAAACCGAAGGAAAAAGCAAGAAGAAACACAGTGTCAATCACCGTTTCACCTAGACCATCAAAAACTCACTCACTAACTCAGTTTTGTTCAATGATGCTTGAATAAAAAAGCTTTTCGCCATGCCAAAAACAAATTTGAAGAGAGGCTCGCAACCTTTACCCTTTGCACATTTATTAGTTTCAGTATCTTAAATCACAACTTTTTCAGATAGCAGAAATTGCCACAGAGAGTTGAGCCGGTTGGGCACACGCCACCAACAGGCACTGAAATAGAGCAATTTTTATATGAACAACCTAATAATAACATCACTTACAGCCAATGTTTTGGTAAGCGGTTGGATTTTGGTAGACAGAACAATCAACTCCCTTTTTCAGATAGCAGTAATTGCCACAGAGAGTTGAGCCGGTTGGGCACACGCCACCAACAGGCACTGAAATGGACCAGTTTTTATAAGAACCGCCTAATCATAACATCACTTTTAAACTTTTATTGAAATTTTTTTTATTCTTTGCAAAATCACTTCTGCCGAGGAATGGCCCAATTTTTTTGCACCACACTGTATGAACACCTTAATCTTAACATCACTTACAGCCAATGTTTTGGTAAACGGTTGGATTTTGGTATGGAGTGCAATCAGTAGCGGATGCCTAAACGTTTAACATCGAAGAACTGATATTGCCATACCTGATGCATGAAAAAGCAAATCACCGTGGCTACAAGAAGAATTTTCATTGGTAAAACTTGATTAGAAGTGAGAAGATAGAAGCAAAAAGTTAGTGAGCCTTAAAAATCCTGACTTAGCTCAATTGGTGACCTTTAAAAAGCCATTCGCAGTTGTTCAAATAAAGAAATTATTCGCCAATTCAAACTTGTGGGTCAGCAAACAATTATCAAAGAAAACTTTTAGTACGACCTAGAGTGGGCATTCTTTAGCCATCTAGTAAAACAATGGCTTTACTCTGAACAGATTAAAAGTCAGATGGTATCGAAAAGTTTTTGCAGGTTGCAGTTAATGTGCAAAACCTTCGAGTGAACTGCCCAATAGTCAGCAAGGGAAAATCCCGTTTTTTCGTTGGGATGTATTTTTTTCACTCTCTTAAAATTTTACTAACACTTATCATATTATAAATCGCAGCTCTTGAAAGTACGTTGAGCACTTGTTCAAACAAAAAGCTTTATTGACCAGATAAAGTGTAGAATTGTGCTTTCAAGTAAGGCGTGCATGTTCGACCAAAAAGTAGATGAATTTTACAATATTGTACCAGTTTTATAACACTATTAGATCAACTTTTACGATTCACTGATGGCACAACCAAACTAGATTGAATCGACGTTTTTTGTGAGGGTAAATTGAAAGCAATAATGATCAGACTAAATAGCTTTCAGATAATTTTCATTACCCAAATCTTTTACCTCAAAGCACAATGTCCAACAAATGGTTCGCCTTTCAAGAAAAAGAAGCGTCCATAGCCGACAAAGTTCCAGTGAAGAAAGAGGTGAATTGTATCCTCCCAAAGCCAAATTATCCCAGTTAGAAGCATCTGAAAAGCAATTTGATTTTGAGAGTCGGTTTTTGTCCGACCATGATTGAAAGCTTCAAATCCATTTTTTGTCGATGAGCGGAGGTGTTAAGCTGAAAAGGATTTCTTGAAAAGAAAAACAAAGGTTGTCTGATCCAACAAGGTTACAAAATCTCTAGAAAATTATTGCAAATTGTTAGCCATTTACAGCTTTCCCTTACCACAACACGAATTCCAATGATTGTGATCAAATCCAAAATCAAGGCCAAAATCGTAAAGCCAAATATCACATGATCAAATGTTTCATTTTTGAAATTGGAGAATGAACTCCCGGAGTACCAAGATTTCATTCGAAATTCGCCAGGGGAGAGGTAGGGACCAGAATAACAAACAAATCCATTATCCGCTTTCACTTGACAATATTTCTAGAGGATTTTCTGCTTTTGGAACTTACAATTCTTAATCCCAATCAAATAGAAGACACTTGGCACAATTGAGCATAAAATTGTGTAGGGGACGAGGAAAATTTGGGTTTGAGAGTAGTATCGTCCTTGGAAGAAGACAGCAGAGATTCTGGATAAAGGAAAGTTTTGAAATGATTAAAATAACGAACCGGTTTATTGAAAGGCAATGAAGAAAAAGTTGCATCGAGTAGACGAGACCCATCTCAAAGCATGAGATTACTTGATTGAAGAAAATTCCTGGGATTAATCCGTCAGTGTTGACACATTGCCACCTGGAAACGATCTTTGACTTTTGAAAATTTCAATTGAAAACAAAGCAAGGATACAAAACAAAAGATTGTTTTTGGGTTTAAATTTTTCTAAAGCCTAAATGATTTAACTAATAATTTTGTACAAAACATTGTGGTAAAGGAAAACATCAAAACCCTTTTTTAAAAATTTTTTTTTATAATATGGTGGTTTTTGGGGGGGGGGGGGGGGTTTTTTTTTTTTTTTTTTTTTTTTTTTTTTTTTTTTTTTTTTTTTTTTTTTTTTTTTTTTTTTGGGGGGTTTGTTTTTTTTGTGGGTTTTGGGGGGGGTTTTGTTTTTTTTTTTTTTGTTTGGGTTTTTTTGGGGTTTTTTTTTTTTTTTTTTTTGTTTTTTTTTTTTTTTTTTTTTTTTTTTTTTTTTTTTTTTTTTTTTTTTTTTTTTTTTTTATTGGATTTCGAATCTTTTTAGTCTAAAGGGTGGCGTGCAATTATGGAAACTCGTTTTTTCGACTGTAACTCGAAGCCCCATTATTCAATTTTCCTAATTTCATATTTATATGAAATCTCAAGTTAATTTCAAGTTAATTTCTGCAATTTTTAGTTCAGAAATACAGGGTCACGTTTTTATAGTAATTCAAAGTTCAGAGGTGCCAACTTCTCGGCAGAATCGTTTTTGAATAGGATATTTTGAAGAATCTCCCGCTTCGTATTTACTCATTTTTTGCTTTCGATTAAGAAATAAAATGGGAAACAGTAGATTACTAGTTTTAGAGCTTTTGTATAAGTTTAATGCTAAAAAGAAACACACTTATCAATACGCCCAACGTTAAAAACACCCTGTAGTTAACTAGTGCTTTTAGACCAGTTTGAACAATGAGTGTATTGCTCCTATTGGGTTTAGATATTGTTTGATCTTTAGCAGAATTTGAGTATTGTTTAGCAAGATATCTTTTACACCTATTGCAACTCACGTTAGCACACATGATCCAAAGTAGATATAAAGCACCGCTTCACAAAAACGCCACAAATTATCAATCAACAGTATGAATTTGACGCTTTTCGAAAGACTTTCTTTTCGTTGGAAAATGATTCGAGCACAGATTGGATGCAGGATTAGACCGATTACTCCTAGCTGGAAAATGGAAAAGTAAAAACCTTTGTTGATTGTGGATTCTTTCTTTGTTGCTTTCTCTTTCCCCTTGTATTTCCTCTTCTCTGGCAAGAAAATACCGGAGCTCAGTGGGAGCTCCCCGGAAAGCTAAAAGCTCGAGGTTCAATCCCCTTTCCGGGAATCTTTCATTTCCATTCCTTGCTTTACTTTATTACTAGCTTACCGAGAAAAACGAAATGATCACTAGTCGACTTATCGATGAAAGGTTTGGACTGTCCATATGAAGTGGGAGACCATTTTGTTGATAGACTACGTCACCGGTTGGGTTTAGGGCCAAAATAGCATTAGGCTGAAGGAATTGCTCGATTAGATATTTGATATACCTTAAAAATTCTAATGGAAGACCAGTCTCTAATAGAAGACCCTTTTGCAGTGGGGTTGAAAAATAGAAGACCAGTCTCATTGAAGACCCAAACTCTTAAAATGCACTATTTTGCTACCGTATCCCACTACTATCCACATTTTCTTGCAAAAATTATTGTGCAAAGTTATTATTTCTTTACCACTAGTCATTTTTTGTAATTCTTGTTTCTTGTTTTTTAAATAATAATGTGTTTATTTTAGACGAGAAGCTGAGCAAGACAACGTCGAATTCTTCAAGGAACGAGAAAAGGGGAATGGAAACGAAATGAACCAAGATTCGGAGAATGATTTGGATACTCTCGACAAAGAACTGCTTAAGAAGGGAAAAAACGGAAGGCCTATTCGATCAATTTCAAGCTGGAAACAATCGAATTTACAAAGATGATCTCGAAGAATGCTGCAAGTATGAAGTTCCAAGTCAGCAGAAAAATGATTCGTGGATGGATTTCACAAGAAAAACGATTGCGGAGAATGGGAAATTCGTGCAAGAGGTTGAAAGAAGGTGGGCGAACCTGTATTGGATGATGAATTGGCCGAACTATGACGATTGGATCATGAATGGACATCAGGAAACCACAAAAGGAGGCAATGTTAAGGCTCCATCAATGGACAACTACTTACAATAGACCAACGACGTTTGGAATCATTAAGACGAGAATCTCATCGCTGGATCGTTCAAATCGTGCGGAATGACGATTGCTACCGATGGATCGGAAAACGATGAAAACTCGGGTTTTAAAGTAAATAAAATTTTAGCTGAGTTTTTACTTTATAAGACTTGAAGAAATGTATTAATGTTTTTATTTTAGGCTAACGGTGCAGTTCCAGAAGCGGCCTCCGAATTTCTTCAAGCCCGAAATGATGAGATTGTTGGATGAAATTGATCAGGAAAGCAGGAAAACAAGGAAGCAAGCAAGGATTACGAAATTGATGTCTCGATTGGAGTCAGTGATGTTAATGAAAATGAAATCGAAGATGATTTAACGGATATGTTCGTTGAAATCGTTTTTATGTTGATTGTTGTTTGTTAATTGTTGCTTTAGATCAATGAATAAATTAATCATGAAAATTTGGAAATGTTTGCTTTCTAAAACTGTTTGATCTTCTCTGAAGCTTTGAAGAATACAAGACCAGTCTCCAATAGAAGACGATGGTCTTCTATTAGAATTTTTACGGTACTATTGTTTTGTAGTAAAGAATGACTTGCTACAAATAGTAAAGTACGGTTTTAGGACAGTTTCACAGTAACAAGCTGAGACAACAAAACCAACATCAGTATCTTTTGATTGAAGCATTTCAAAGCTATTTAATCTTGTCGACTTACAGTTGCTCCTTTATCTCATTACAGTATTATTAAATAACTTTTGATTAGAGAACTTCAAAGTTGGCTAGTCTTATCGACTCACAGTTACAGTCTATTATCTTACAGTATCGCAGCACTTCACAGCTGGAATATTGTAACAAAATAAGGCCAAGAGACTGAGATTTCACAACCTTATAAAAACAATTGATACGGAAAACAAATTTCTTCCAACATTTATAAAACTCACTCGATATTCGCAAACAGTGTCCTTGTAGTTGTGAAGAAAATAGTTTGGATCATAAACATAATCATTGCCATAAATGTCACAAAACGTTTGATTCTGTGACATTCAGAGAGGTTGTCGGTATGGTAAAATAAAGAAAATTCAAATTTCTACTCGAAAAACTTCCGTCAGAAGAAATCCCTAGAGAGTTTTTGAGTCGTGCCAAATTTTAAAAGACGGACTTTTGAAAACTTTTCCGAGAGAAACGTTTGTTCTATGTGTAATTTCCGTTCTGTAATTAGAGCCGATAACAATCAGTTTTGTATTGAAAGATTCAGATATTGAACTCTCAAAGGTCGCAATTTCATTTGAGAATCAGATTTTAGAGAATTCTTGACGTTTTGCTCTCGATTTGATCCTACATGGAAATGCTCTTGGGACAAGAATTAGTAAACGAATCAAGATTTTGCTGGAATCACGGCTACATAAAACTTCTTGGAAAATATTATTCTAGTCCATAAAAAGAAAGCAACATTGACTATAAGTTTATCTTTTTGAGTTCTGAACCCTTTGCAACTTGTTACGTCTTCGCGACTCATTTCTTGAGTCACCATAAGTTCTTTTTTCATTATGAAACTAACGCTGGCTTCTGTGAAATCTTTGAATTCAAAAATAATAACTAGTTAGGTTTTTTTCTCCATTCATTTTAAGAAAAATTTGAATGTGACGTTAACTCCAAAACTAGACGGTGCCGCAAAATTACCCGAACCAATAAAACTTATGGTCTAAAAACCCTTTCATCGAAAAAACAAAAATTAACACTAACAAATTTATTCTCTAGATTGTTTTTAACAGTTTGATTTACTTTTCTCGAAAATATCTTTATGGGTGGCTGCACAAGCGGCGAGACGTTTTGGGAAGCCGTCGATGGTGGTCAAAAGATAAGTAGGGTCGAGCTCAGCCCAGCTTTCTGGAGTGATTTTTTCAGTGAATCAATGCTTGAATGTACTTTTGAGCAGGCCTTTGCTTTGAGAACACTCCAGACTGAATAATCCGTCAGATTTAAATTGGGGCTTGATGGTGACCACTGCTTAAAGCTGATGAAATCCTTTTTGATATTCTTCTTTGTTCTCACGGCAGCTTTTCCGTCGCGGCCCGATCGATCAGAAGTTTTTCCAAGATCATTATATCGATGAATTGTTTCGGAAACGACCGATTTGCCACCATCAGTTTTCGAGAAATCTCAATTGGCCGGACTCCTCTTCGAAAAAGCTCGACATAACTTGTTTCTTATGTTCAGGCCAGCTTTCTGGAGTGAGTATTTTCAGTCAATCAATGTTTGAAGGTGCTTTTGAGCAGGCCTTTGCTTCGAGAACACTTTAGACTGAGTAATCCATCGGATTTAAATCGGCGCTTGATGGTGGTCACTGCTTAAAGCTGATGAAACCCGAGAAATTTCATTCAAATCAGTCTTGGACGATTCGGCCTTTGTGGGCAGGCGCAGGCGGGCCTTTAATGAGTAAATAACATTTTTGAAAGTCAGAATTTACATAATAAACAAAAAGTAGAAAAGATAGTCAACCAAAAAGCGCATATCAGCAAAGGGCGAGAAACGGAGGTTGGTTCGGGTAATTTTTGGGCATGTAGGCAGGCTTAAAGTCTTGAATGTAGAGTAATGAACCATTATTAATTGCTGCATTCAGGAAATTGGAAACCGGAAATTTGTCGGATCTTTCAGTGCGCGAGGATTAGTGATGAAATTCTTGTGCTAACGCTAAAATTTGGACGATGTTTAATTTGAAGACTCATGAAAAACTTTCGTTTGATACTTTCTTCTTCACTTTTTTTCTTTTCTTTTTTAATATCTTTTTAAGCCTTCATTGGCTACTTGAATCATTTAGCAAAAGGTACAAATCCCGTAATTGAATAACGTGCAAAACAAATGAAGTTGAAGTTTTTTTTATTTTTCTTTGTGGAATGAATTTATTCGGGAACTGTTAGTCACGTTTTTGACCAACTTTTTTGCATCGATCTAAAATTGATAAGAACATTATTCTTCATGTTGGTAAAATTGGAAAACTTTATCATTTCTAATTAATTAATCTAAGATGTTAGATTAATTCACAGACGGTGTAATTCTAAACTCCTCGGAGATTTCTCTACAAAGAAAAATACAAATTTCAACGCAATTAGTCGCTTCCAAGAATCGAACGAAACTTTTCTGAATCTTATTCTTTACTTGAAATCAAACTCGTGATGGATAGCTGTGCTGAGCTTTCAAAATATTCAACTAATGGTTTTTTAAGGATAATGCTTGCAAGCCAAGTATTCTTTTCGTTTTTGGCTTTGGTGGGGATTTTCGGGACGTCTAAACGGATCTTTACATCAATCGTTTTGGATACAGCATTCAAAGAGCATTTATTCTGCTGTTATCTCATTCATTTCACTCAAGCGTTTTCAATGTTTTTGTCACAAGTCAGTCTTGATTTTGTTGAAAAAAAATGCAAACCTTACTGATTTGTTCTTAACTTATTGGCTTTACTAATTGGATCTTAAACTATCTGATTTCATTAATCGTTTGAACCAAATGACTAATCTTGTTTTACTTTTGAAGTCAGCAAGATAAGTTTTGAAGTTTTTGAAGGTTTTGAAGTCTTTTGAAGTCAAAAAGAATTTCCTTTTGAGATGAGAACTGACTAGACTTGTCCTAAAGATTCTAAAGATACTAAAAATTCTACTAATCCTACTAAAGATATGAATGCTCGGTTATCCGATTGCGCAAAAGTTGTTAATTGTTGTAAAAATAGGACTAAGATTGATAAAACTGATCAAAATTGACCATGATTATTTGAATAGCCTTTCCAGGGCCTCCTTCTCTTTCAATATTTGGCAAAATCACCTTGTGAAGCAACAATTTCCTCCACTTTATGTATCATTCTCCGTTTTACATGCACATTCTCCATATTCTCCTTACCAACTCTCAACTTGGCTTTAATGATCTTCCGAATTGGCTCATACTTTTGGGATCGATATTTAAGAGAAAACGAGAACAAAATTCGACAAATATTCATGCTTTTAGCGGTTAGTTTACAAAAGAAATCATTAAAAAAAATCTGTTTCAGTTAATTTTGATCTCTGTTGAATATTATTGGAAATATTATGGATTCACCATTGTTGAAGCTCAAGTTTCATATTGCATCGTGAACAACAAGGCTTTGGTGGAAAAATCGAATCTCGAAGCCTTAGTCAGCCTCATTTTTGAAGTAATTACAATTATTATGGCAATCTTATTGATGATTTTATATCATAAAGAAAACAAGTGAGTGAGCCAAGCGTTTTATGATAACTGTGTAGTATTTTGTGCAAGGAGTTAGCATCTAAATTGAAAAATGTAAAATAAACACCACGAATTGATTCCACGACCCCGAAAACCCCTGGCAACAAATTTTTGGCTTTAAATCTCGTTTGGGCGTCATTTTTAGACCAAAAGAATCCTTGTGTAAAGTGATTGGGAAGTGTTCTTTGTGCGCCGCACAATTGCTCGCCATCTGGCCAAAGGCCTCCCCATATAACGCGGGAAAGTCGTTTCTATCTTTCGGTTTCTTTGGCATCGCTATGCCCAAATTTTTGGGATCAATTTTTGCCCTAAAATTGACTCAATTTTTCTAGAAATTCTGTAAACAATTGTGTTAGTTAAACAGCAACCAAACTGAGAGAAATAAACGGTATCGATAAGAAGAAAAAGATTCAAGATAAACCCCGATAAACCCAAAGCCAAAGAAGATATAATCCGATATAATTCCAGGTTCAAAAAGTCATGGGATATCTCGGAAACTCTCGCTCGACGACAACTGATCCAGACAATTCGATTGTTTCTTCCATATAGGTAGTTGTAGTATAAATTTTTAACAAAAATTCTTTCAGTATCCTTCATGGAATCTCATTTTCAACATTTCCCCTAATCGGTGGAGCGTATCGAACAATATTTGTCAATATTTTAGATGAAGTTTCGTATGCAGCCGGATCTGGGTTCACTTTTGTAAGTGCTGTAATAATTTATGACTAAACAAACGATGATTTTAGTCTATTTAATTAGAAAAACTTTTGGTACAGAAGAAGAACAAATATGAATAAATTTGAGTTTTCGATTTTTGACAAATCCCCGAAGTTCAAGTTCAATTCCTACTCTTTTGCAGATTCCGATGTATTTTGTGGTTGTTGCCCCGTGGTTAATATATTGGATCGTTTTAAAACAAGAAAAGGGACGAATCAAAAGCACAAGACATCTAATTAACTTGGAGATGCAAGCGAAAAATGTATACTTTGAGAGTTATCATAACCAATGGGAAGTTGGGGCAAAGAAAGCGGAAAGGTGAGTATTTTCTAGCAACTTTGGCTAAAAGCTAAATTCGCCATTCAATAAACAATACTTTTATTACGATAATCAATACTTCAAACCCTAAATCATCCACTAACAATGATCACGAATAGAAAGATTTAGAAAGAAACGCTTTGGCTTCTTGAAACGACTTCGTCTCAGAAAGCTTGTCTTTTTTGTTTGAATCAAAAGAATGAATAAAGCTATGTGCATAATGCATTCCTTTATACCAAATAATCACTTCTTTAAAAGACAAAACATTCTTTAAACGTTTCTCCATTCATTGTCGACTCATAACTCATCACAACTCCATCCGGTGTTTGCTGAGGGCAATCGTGCCCAACAATTGTTGTATATCTTTAATTTCAGCAGCAAATTTTTACACTCAAGCTTGTACAAGTCTATATTCTGATGAACAATTCAAATTTTAAATCTATAAGTTAAGTTGTATCGATTTTACCGTGAAACTCTCCTCTCCCTCACAAGCTCTCAAACATTTATCGTACCTCAAGTCATAAGATCCTGGTTGAGTCATAAGTCATAAGATCCTGGTTGAAACTAAAAGTTTATAAATTTTGAAATTCTATTCTTTTTTTATTTGTTTGTTTGTCATTATTTGGTCCATAAAATAAGTCACTGGGATAGATCTAAAATCAAATTGATACTCAAATCTGATAGAGAAATGGCCATTTGTAACTTTTTTCCATGCAAACTTCCATAAAGCTTGATTCAAGTGCGTGGATAAAAATGACAAAAACTTGATTGGTTCTTGTGGATTTTATCTACGCAAATTTACGTATCTGAAATGTAAACTGTGCAATTTAAGATATGTAAATGTAGTAAAAGATAGCCAAATTTGCGTTTGAATTTTCTTGCGTCAAAAAAGTACCGAAAATAGCGAGAATTTTAGGTCATTCGTCTTTCAAAGTGCTTACCGTAAAAACTCTATTAAAACCACCCCCATAATGACGGGCGTACAGTCGCGTAGTCTAACTGTTCTCCGCGCTGTTCTCCGCGCTGCTTTATGCTACAGTGTGCGCTTGGGGCTCAAATGAAAGCCCTTGAAATCTACAAGGTACGTCAAAAATTCTGCAACACAGTAAAAGCTCGTTAATAACGAAAAAACTCTTGCAAGGGGTACTTAAAAGATAACAATAATTTGTTTAGAAGATAAAAACAAAGTTTAACAATCGTTTTCGAAATATTCGCCTTTGGCTTTGATTTTTGGCCAAGACCGGAGACTTTCTCAAAATAACACAATGATAAAACCGAGTACATGCTCAACTTTTCTAAACGATGACACTCAAGTCAAACCTTCCTTGAAATGGGTGCGGGATAAATTTTCTAATTTACAATCTTATTTTTAAAGTTTTAAGAGTAAACAATTTATTTTCACATTGATGACGAGCAAAACGCAAGCATAACAACTTTTATGGTGGTTCATTTTAGGAGTTGTTTCAAAAAGTCAAGTTCTGATTAATTCTTTATTATTTGGTAATTTTAGTCACATAAAAGGCTCAGCAGTGTGCATTCTGAGCAAAAAATGAAATTTTTGGCTTATATTCTTCTTTCAGCAATCTCGCTTTTTATGCAGTTTGTGCTTTTTGCGCTTTTTGTGCGTTTGATTCACCTGTATTTCATTAGATAAAATTTCTTGTATTTCTGAGCCAATGTAACTTTGAGACAAAAATAGCATCAAAAGATCAAGTTTTAGATTAATTGTCTTTGTTTTGTGTCGAGTTAATCACTAAACTCGATAAATTTATTCAAGTAGACGATTTCAAAAGATTTTCAATTGAAACATTATATTTACGAATAATTGTTAACGTAAATGTAAAATTTCTGAAAAGGTAGCGAATTTGCAAAAGCAAACAAGTCGGCAAACATTTAAAAACAACTGAATTCAAGTGAAGTACAGCCTGAGCAGATCAAGTAACAAAAAAGGTAAATAGAGCCACCAATCGCCCCTGGGTTCAAATTGTTAGAAAGTCGAATATTTTGATAAACATGGTAGACACTTCATGCAGAAGTTGCTGCCAAAGAGGCATCCGTGCGATATTTTCTTACACTGGTTACTACATTGCTTACTATCCAAACCATCCACGGGCTTTTGGTGGTTGTGGTGGAGGTGAAGGTGGAGGTGGAGGTGGTGAGGGTTTCGTCTCTTCCTTCACCTTGGCTCTTTTCATTTTTGCTTCCACTTCTCGATCAATCTAGCAGTTGTTTAGTTTTAGTGCAAATCTAAACATTATCCCTTACCCTTTCTTGTTTTCGTTTTTCTTCATCTGCAGCTAATCGCATCTTTTCGATCTCGAGGTTGGCGAGGCTTTGCTGAAATCAAACATTCTTATAATTATTCGAAAACAACAAAGAATTTGTCGAGCATAAAATCAAATGACAAACGTTCTTTTGAACAGCTAGCCTTGCCTCCTCCAACCGAATTTCCCGCTCAGCAGCAGCTTGACTTCGACTAAAAAATGATAATAAAACACAACACAAATCTCATTTCTTATCCTTTATTTATAAAAAACAAACCGTTCAGTAGCTTCTTGCATCTGTTGCAGAACCATCCACATCGGATTATTTCTCAAGTCGTTCATTTTCCCTTCAAGTTCTCGTTTCTTTACTTCATTGTCTAAATTTTTTTTGAACAACAATTTTCTTCAAAGTTTACCTAATTTCTCTTTTAACTCGTTGACATATTTCCTTTCCTGATTGCAACTTTCTTGAAGAGCTTTGACTTGTTGGCTATGTTTCTGATGATGATTGGCGAGTTTTTGCTTGATCTTTTCAATCTGGATGTGTTTTCTGACATTGCTCATGAATGTGTCTTCACATTTCTAAATAACATAAACTTTATTGTACTTTGAACAAATTCTAGGAAAAATATCATTTTTCTATTCTTTATTTTTTGTATCCCAAAAGTTACAAACCTTGAACAAATCGACACTTTTCTCATTGTAATTGTCGATGATGTTGTTGATCAGTTCAATGTCCAATTTAGGCATTTGTTCCTTTATTTGGATAGCAAATTTTGCCTGTAACAGTAATCAAATTCTAGCATGTCAAATTTCTTTGTTTAATTTCTCTAAACCTACTTTCTCAACATTGTAGTTCGCCTCAAGCAATGCTTTGATTTCCACAATCTTCTCCTCTGCTTGATCCATTTTGTGCACTTGCACCACCGACTAAAATCTTGAAATTTTGAAAGCAATCTTTTTCTATTACACCTTTCTCAACTCTGTCTCGTAAAATTCAAGCAATTCGGCAATTTTCTTGGACAGATCCGAGTTTATCTGCGAGACGAAACTTTCTTCCTCCAGGTTGGCGAAACAACTCTGTAAACAAGACCTCAATCCGTGCTTTTGATTATTTTGCACGTCATGCCAAATTTGCATTTAAAAAGCAAAAGGTAGGATGAACAGAGCAATAGCGAATCGATGATAGAATGAAATATGATTGCGAAAGGTGAACCGCGTCAAGACTTGTTAGAGAGATAAACACTTTGGATAAGAAACGAATAAAAATACGACTTCGCGCGTGCGTGGCGTACAAACTAGTCAAAAGTACCCGTCAATATTTTGTTTATGTCAAAAAATTTCAGGAATTATAAGTGTTTAGATTTATTGAAGCCATTCATTTTCACATCACTAACCTGGATCATTCTGTCTAGTAGAGCCCTCTTGTCATTGACGAGACTCTCTTCATCATTAAAAGGTTCCACCGCTAAATTTGTTAGGTTAACCCACACCTCCTCAATAGTACAATGATCAAAAAAAGTATTGGCACCTTCTCAAAAATTTCACATATCGATTAAAAACTTTTCTCCTATCCATTTTCAATCGGATTTAAATTGCTAGATCTATGGTTAAACATGGTTGAAAACGAATATAGTCCATTTTAAAGGCAAGCTCACGCAAAATAAGCAAAAGTCGGACCTCAAACTTTCAATCATGTCTTCGATCTTTTAAATCTCCGCCAAAGGATTACTCCCAAAAGGTATTAAGTGCCAAATTACTTCTAGTTTTCGAAAAACAAAGCCATTTCACCTGGCTGACTAATCTAAAAAAATTTTGGCCATGAAACGCCCTGTTTTCCAGTATAAATGGGTATTTCAGAGCTCAAAAACTAAAAGAGCTATCGACAAACTGTTTTCAGTTTCAAATTCAGCATCATTAAATCATTAAAAGACAGTTAAAACTTTCTTGGTAGGAAACAAATCCTACGGTGAGAAAACACAAAGGTGTCAATACTTATTCTGGCCAATTTTTGCACATATTCTGTACTTTTGAATCTTTCTCCTTGAATAAAACGTTCAATATAAAAGTTTTTCTATTTATAACAAGTTTAGTTCTTGTATTAGGTTGATGCAAAAGTCTTTTTCATTTTTTTCGTCTGCCGTTTCAAGCCAACAAATGCACCAATTAAACTACGGTTGATTTCATTAGAAAAACCAATTATTTTTCTGCAAAATAACATTAAAACGGGTTTAAAAATATTTTATGCCTGGATTTTCTTGAGAGTATGAAGTCGGGTAGTCAAAAAGGGCTAACTCGATGATGCGGTTTAGACACCTTAGCTAAAGAAAACCTATCTTCGTGTCAATAGATAAAAGATAGAGAAAAAAAACGTTTGATATTTCGCCAAAATTTCAGAGAAATTCATTGAGCCAATTTTTCCGTAGAGTTTTTTATAGATTTTTACGAAAAAGGCGTTTTTCACTCTCGAATTTGCTTGAAAGTGAACCGAAATTGATTTAAAAAGATGGAAATTGAACAAAAAAACACTTTTTTTATAGAGCAAACTATAGATTAATTGGTGAATTTGTTACTTTTTAACAGAAGTACGAAAAAAATGAAAAAGACTTTTGCATCAACCTAATAGTATCTCAAAATTTAAACCGATTGAAAATTTATGGATAGGAGAAAAGTTTTTGATCAATATGTGAAATTTTTGAGAAGGGTCAATACTTTTTTTGGCCATTGTATATATGATTCCTGGTTCTATTTCATATTTACTGTACCCGTCTCAAAATTGTCCATGGCTTGTCTATGAGCTTTCTCATGTTTCTCCCTCAACCGCTCCACAGTTTGATTGCCTTGCAACAAGTCTTTGAAGTTTGGCTAAAATTATAGGCTAAAATTGTAGGCAAGTTAGTGTCTTATACATTCAAAAGCAGTTTTAACTTTTGTAAGAATAACTTCAAATCTTCACCCACCCGCATCATTCCCTCGTACGTATCATAGCTGCCATCTACAGCTTCACTCATTTGTCGATCCCGAAAGCGGTCTCGATTCGACTTCGATCTTTCAGCACACCGATCCTAAATGTTATCACTACAATTGTAGCATATCTAGAGATCCGATTTTGAATTCCCTCTCAATGAACTAACTTACCTCCAAATATCTTTTGAACTCAGCAAATACTCGTTCCTTTTCTTCCTGACTCCCAAAAAGCGTTTTGCTGTTGTACACCTGAAAACGGTTACAAAATGTTACGTCAAATGCAATCACATTAATCGATGATGTCACAAGTTCTTTCAGTTGATCATCAAATTTTTGTGGCACAACCGAGCGAGAATCGTTCTTTTTAACCAACTAAATAGAAAGAGTCTTGGAAAACGACTGATCAAAAACCTCGTCATAATCAGAATTAAACTGTTCAATCCCAGCAGTTCGTGCCCTTTCAAAGTATAATTCTTTTGTCGCCTAAAATTTGTTTCTATACAAATTTCTGGAAATCTTACGCTAAATGCCGTGCCGATTCCTTTGAGATCAGCGTTTTTCAAGTGTGCAACGAGATTCTGAAAGGGGTTTTCGTTAAAACCTTCGCATTCAAAGTCATGGTAATTTTGTTTTTACCAACCTTGACATATTCTTGAAGGGTGAGCCCGGTGAGTCGAACGCCCATCACTAATTTTGGCTCCAGATTCTGCAAGATGTCATTTGCGCAGTCGCATAGCCCGGACAAAAACTCTTCTCCACAATCTGCAACAATAATATGTTGAGATTTTATAATTTCTTCATGCCTCCAGCTTTGATCTCTCCACTAGCGTTGATCACGTGTTCAGCTGGCCTTTTGACCATAAAGCATTGAACTTTCTCAAAGCTTGTGAACAGCCCTTGCACAAGGCGGTTCACGTCATGGGCATTCATTGATGCATTCTTAATACGCTTTGGTTTTACCACTAAATGTTACTTACCCGAATATGAGACAAATATTCATTTCCTTGCTCGAAACCAGAGCAATTCGCGTCACGAACCATTAGAAGGAAATTCTATTTTGAATGGAATTTTAAAATCAAAAAGTTTTCACCCACTTGTCCGATCGCTTTATCATTCATTCTCGAATACTCAATGAAGAGATTAAGCGCGTCCAAATCTTGCGCGTCAATCTGGCTCCTGGTGTTGAAAATCTAAATAGTAATGATATTTTCCATCTACTTATAGTTAGGTAAACCTTGATCGAAGACATCAGCAATGAGATGACGAAGATGATCGCCGAGTGAGCTGGATTTGTTTGACAATCATATGTGCCTTGGGTATCCATAAGGATTACAGCTATCTAAAGCCATGCAGTTTTTGAAAAGATATCAAATAAAGGATTTATGCTCACATCTTCGCCATTCTTGTCCTTGTGAACGAAGACTTTCGGCCAAACCATAATCCCAGCGGTGTGCCGACTCCATCCACCCTTGAAACGAATCCCATCTTGACCACTGAAAATGCTTTTTAGCTGTATAACACGCTTGAAATTTCATTGGATAGCTTATTTAATTCAAATCTGTATTCACCCAATGTACTCTGTTGTTGTAAAAATGGCAACTCCATTCTGTAAACCCTTCAACACGATGTTGTTCCAAAATGTCTTCCCGCCACGGAATTTCCCCGTCGTCGAGATGATTGCAATCTGTAGACAAAAAGATTAAATATATTTTACGCCCTCTTTGAATGAGGATTCATCTGAAACTAACAGGCAATGATCCCGCTTGTTCGCATAGACTTTCCAGCAGCGCTCGATTGAAATGAGTTTGTCCTTCCTCGTCGATGTCAAAAAGTTGCTCCAAATCAATCTCGATAGCATTAGTCTGAATCAGATGAAGTTGAAGTTACATTTCTAGATAATCAAATAAATTTATTAACTTACTAACCTGAGCCTTTACGGGTTAAGTAAGCTAATAAATCTGTACCTGTTCTTCGATCGAAGCTGCAGCGCTTGTAGCCTCTTCGAACTTGGAGGGTGTAGGTGATACTTCAGCCTGAAAACGTGCACTGAATTTTAAAGTTAAATGTGTAAATACTAGCAAACTTTGGTACTTTATAGTATCGTGGAGGGCTGTGTTTCAATTCTCAAGAGTTACTCTTTTAGAGGCATTCAAGGAGAGGTCTGAATTCAGGACTGATTCTCGTTAAAACCAAATTCTCAGCAGGTGGTTCTAGTTATATAATTTTTGATGAATTTTCATGTAGAAACGATTAAAGTTAATTGGTTTATCAATAATTTGTTGGGTATTAAATGATGAAATCAGCTTTCAGGTCGTTCAGTGCCGCATAACGGCACCAAAAGCGCAAAACACCCAGTCGCTCTCCGCTCCTTCCCCTTTGAGGATTGGAAAAGGGAAAGGCCTATAGATTACGCTTTCGGGGCTTTCGGGGTCGGGGAATCAAGTGGAGCCATTCTTTTTAATGAGTCTATCAATTTGAACGTTTAATCGATCCGAATTTGTATCCCTCCTTTAAGAAGGAGGGAGTCTCTGGTGCAAATGACTTCTATGCCTATGCTTCATAGATTTATTCCCAATATTATTGGGTTGGTGGGTATGAAATATCCAGGTGGAAGATTATCAATAGCCACAGCAAACATTGACAAAATTTCGAAATAACAGAAAGTTAGGAAGCCCGGTTTCATTGTTTTTGAAAAAGTGTTCTTAACTTTCTCAGTTTCACGCAACAGCACCCACCTCCGTTTTGCTTACGAGTTTAGGGATCAATCGGAAAAATAGCGAGATTTCATACCCACCGACCCAATATTTGAGTTTCATTTACAAATACTTACCAGCTTTTGTGAGTATTCGGCGCCTGTGTCATTGAAAGGCTGAACAAATGGTTTTTCGACTAATTCCACACTCGACTCTTCAGCGATTTCCTCAGAGAACTAAAGCCCTTTGAATTGAAAGCAAAGAGCCAAAATTAGAACTTACCTTGTCTTTCAAAAGATACTCAACTTTATCCGAGGCTCCTTTAACGTCTTCCCGCTTTCCCATTTGCTCAAAAAAAGTCTAAATCGTTTCAGTTATAGCTTTTCTTGAACCACTTACATCATCGGCTGCTTTTTTCACCAGAGCTCTCATTTCATGGGGTTGATCACGAAAACCATCGATCTTCTGTGAATTTTATTAGCTTATTTTTGGAATAACTGCTACCGTTGTAGTTTCCAAATATCCTTGAACCAAAATATCAACCGAATCCTCACCTTGGTTCAACTCATCCTAAATGACAATTTGAAAACGCACTATAAAGATGATTTATTTATTACTAAACTACAGTACCTCTGCTTCATTGTAAAGAGTCTCAATGTCGCTACTTGTTGAACTTTCTGCGCGGCGTCGGGACATTCTAAATCAAGCAAATTCAAAGGTAAGTCTGACAGTAAATCAGTGCTGTAACTTCAAAAATATTTGCTGGAATGTAAAGGGAATAATCAGCTGGCTTGCCTTCTTCGGTTATAATAATTTTAGGGTTCTTTAAATCATCAAGATAAGGCGTTTTCTGACATAAGGAAAATGTGAAATGGTGCAATTTTTAAATGTATTTATGGACTATCAGGTGATTCCATAGAGTTGTTTTTATGAAAAAATGGCTCACTGATGAATAGAGAGCAAAGTGTAAAAACTTAGCAAAGCAAACGTAATAACTAAAGTCAGCAAGTTGTTTTTGCAATTTCTTTCCAGTACACCTTTACACATGCCGGCTTTTCTCTAATAGTAGTTCCCTAAGCTCTCCCTAAGCTTCGCCTAAATTGCTCGAAATCTCGAAAACCGCTTATCAGAACCTATCGGTGTGGGGTCGGAAAATGTAGCTGACGACAAGCTCTTGTGGTTAGAGTGTTTAGCTTCTACGAAAACTTGAAAAACGTAAAATAGTCATCAACTTGGCTTGCCGCGGTGCATTACTTTTAGAGAAAATATGGTATTTCCAGCGTTACCCCTTTCCTTTTATGAGCCTTTAAAATTGCACAATAAAATGCAGCCGCCGCTGTATCTTTTTCGAGAAATCAATAAGTGATTTTCACTCTGAAATTAGTGCCATTTTTCCATTTATGATTTTAGAAAAATTGGTTCTGATTGTTCACAAGACATTGATGATTCTAACTAATTCAGATTGATTCTTTTATTAGAAACCAAAAGAACCTACACGAAAACAAAAAAATTGAAACAGGTTTTCGTTAAAAATACATTAACTTTGTTTTTAGCTTTAGTAAAAATAAACCTTTATAATAAATTTAACGAAAGCAATTTTTTATGGGTGATAAAGTTAAGATTTTCGTAAAGACAAGGCTTTCGTATCTCCGCTCATACCGTAAATACTGTAATAGTACCCCACCCCGCTCGTACAGTCGCGTAGTCGCAAAAGTTTTTTAGCATTTCATTTTTTTTCAAAGCGCCAGTACTTTCAAAAAATGCGTCTTTGGTATCAAAAAATAGCTGAAATTCAGGGCTATTTTTTGATACCTAAGCGAGCATTGTAGCATAAACCAGTGTCGAGAAAAACTCGTTCAAAGCTAGACTACTCAACGCTCCGCACCGTCATTTTGGGGGTGGGGTACTATTACAGTATTTACGGTAGGCAGCCAGTTCTACATAGAATTAGACTTTTAGGTTTTTCAAATTTTAAGACCTATCCAAAAACTCTCGGTCCCTTAAACTCACCGTTTCTTTTATTTCAAGCGCTCTTTGCACTCACTGAATTTTCTTGCATCCTAAAATTTTTGTTTACGTCGAAAGAGAGCGAAGATAATTTCTTGCTGAGAAAAATGGCTTTTGCACATTTCGTGGATTTAAAGCCACTGCTCAGGTGTTTACCCCAAAATGACGTTTGATAAGAAAGCTGAAAATGATATTAAAAGATGTTAAGGAAGCCATAGTAAACAAAAAAACAAGTGGCCAAGATGAGTCACATAAAGTTTTTGGTGATTTTAGTGTTTTAACCGTTATTGATTACCTCAATTCCTGTGCCGACTATTCGACACCAAATTTACGTTTAGGAATCAACAAGATTGTCTTTAATCAACCTTTTTGTCAATTTTCTTTGTAAAGTATTTAGCCCGTTAACTGAATATCCTTAACCTTCTTTGCTCTATTTAAGTGTTGCTGCCAGAATTTCATGTCTTTCTTTCATTCATTACAAGAAATAACCCGTCCTAATCGTCCGTTCTAGGCTCATATTTCTTTTATTTATAAAACAAAACGATTAATTTCTTTTTTAAATGAAAGTTAACATCATTTTGTGTATATATTCAAGATTTCATGATCAATAGATATCAATCTATTGATCAATCAATAGATAATTTTTATGAAGGCTCAAAAATGGCTGATCAAAAAAATCACGAACCGCAATTCAACCCCACAAATAACCACAAAAAATAATTTTTTTTTGGAGTTTTTTTTTGAAAAGCCAAGTCTTTGTTATGTTTAAGTAGATTCAGTTCAAAAAAATATTAAATGCTTTAATATTTTCTATAAGATCATCGTTAAAAGAACCCTTAAATTTGAATTGCGGCTCGTTATTTTTTGATTAGACATTTTTGAGCGTTTATAAAAAATTATCTATTGATGCTATGGCCATAAAATCTTTAATATATACAGAAAATGATGTTAATTTTCATTTAAAAATAAATTAATCGTTTTGGTCTACAAATAACAGAAATATGAGCCTAGAAAAAAAGGACGGAGGGTCATTTCTGGTCCCCTGTATATTTATCACATTTGTACTTTTATGGTTTGGCTTCCAGTTCTAATAAACTTTCTTTCTTGTTGTTGATTTATCTAAAGCTTGTTAAAAATTTTTGATATCTGAAATCCTGTCTATTGATAAGTGCAAAAGTTTTAGTTGAATAATATAGTTTAGAATCATTTTATCCAAAACACAAGCAGATGGAGGCTTTGGTCACTTTTGAGGATGATTCAATGGTTTTTCACGAAGACGTGGCCAGAAAGACAATTCTCAATGAAAAGTTTTCAAACTTCAAAGTAAGTTTTAGAAATGGTAAAAAGATGATGCCCAACAATGTTTAGAAAAGTATTGTCAGCATCATGGGGCCCTCACGAATGGGAAAAAGCTTCTTTTTGTTGTACTTGAACAAAGAGGCGGAGAGTGAAGAAATCAGGTTAGAGTTTCAGCATTTAAATTTACCTTTTGAACTTTGAACAGGATTATTACTATGTTGCATTGTTAAATAACTAGTAGTTGGTGATTGGCTTTATGTAAATTCAGTTCTAGAGGCGCCTTTCAATCAGGCCATTCTCGATGCACAGCGGGGATCCTGATATCCACACAACCGTATCAGCTGGCAAATGATGTACTGTTTGCATATATTTGACTAGATCAAATCTATCTTAAACTTTAATTCTCTTCCAAACATTTTATTTTAGCAATTGATTTTCTTTTTGGATACACAGGGCACTTTTGATTTGGAAACTGACCGAAAGGTCTCTGTTTGGATCGCAAGTTTTAGTCTACACTTCTCTGATATTCAAGTAAGTAAATTCGATAATTAACATGAACTTTCCTATTTAGATTGTCAATTTAAGAGGCAACATTGGTGGTAATGATCTTCAAGATTTATATACTTTTGTTCAGTTCGCAATGACATATCCTGGGGCGAGATTACCGAAAGTGAGTGAAATGGAATTGAGGTTTAAGCATTTTTTTAAAATATTCTATCTCAGCAACTCATCTTCCTTATTCGTGACGCTCCACAAATTGATCAAGACAATATTTTCTTGGAAAACTTACAGGTTTACTAAGTGATTCTTTTGTTCCAGCAACCGATTTAGATGCAATGTTCAAATTCCGTGGAATTAAAAGAAATTATGGATTTTTTGCGAAAAAAGTTTGAAATCAGCGTCTTTTGTTTGCCAACAGTTTCCGAAAATATTCGAAAAGCTTCGGGATTTGTTGTCATGGAAGATTCGGGTAAGAAAATTGTCTCATAGTCAGCTATTCAAGTTTTAGTTGATTCTGCTTTCTATCAAAAAATGAATGTGGTTAAAGAAAGCATTGGAAGCGTCTGTAAAAATAATTACAACAAACTTCCTGAAGACTTGATTGATTTTGGTCATGTGAGTTGTATCTTGGATATGAAATGGAATGACGTATTGTTAGAAAATCTGCGCTCATATCACTACTGTGGCCCCACAACTTGGCTCAACGGTTGAGGTTGATTCAAAACGCATACTTCATAAACTCTTGCTGATACTATTATCAATATTTTAGATAATCAAGCAAGTTTCAAAAGCAAAAGCCGTCAACAAATCTTTTGATTTCTTTTTGAATCTAATCAAGGTGAGATTTCAAGCGGTTATTCATGGCCAGAATGGTACCAAAGTTGAGTGATAAAAGGATCTCCGTAAAGAAGGAAATTAAGAGAAATCAATAGCAGATCAACTTACCATTTAGGCAATTCCATAAAATTTTTAGACACTGAAAGCCGAGAACTTCGCAGATCGCGAGATCAAGATTGAAAACGAAACCATCAATCACCTTCTCTCGTTTAATTTAAAACCAGAAGATCTAGAGGAAGCAAAAGCTACATTGATGCAGAGAATGAACGTAACTGTTATAGCTTACATTAATTGGAGTCTTTTTAATTCTAGGAAAAGCTTGAAGAACTGAAAGCTCAATGGATGAGAGATTTGGATGAGAAAGAGGAAAAAGAGGCAATTTCTGACTTTCTGCGGAAGGAAAGAACGAGGATCAATAAAGTCTTTAGAAAAATGGATAATTAAACAAAAATTTTAGATTCATGAAATCAAAGAACTGTTGGAAAATTGCAGCATCGAATCTGCAGTAAAAGAATTCTCAAAAACGCTTTCGAAAGAGCTGACACGTGAGGCGAAACAGGAGTTGAGTCAGAAAGTTACGGTAAGTCTCATCGCTTGAAATGAACTGGATCGATTACTCAAACTCAAGAATTTGTTTCATTCAGAACATGGTAATGGATCGATTGTCCTACTTAAAAGCATCTAACTTGCCAAAAATCTTGGATGACTATCGAGTAATTCATGGAGACAAATTGGAGGTGAGCTGGCACTGAATTTAAGCATTTTATAAAGATTGAGGTGGTTACAGTTTCCATTTTAGAACCACTTTATCCGATTTGATAAAGTCCCAGATTCTCACGTTCTGGAAGGAATAAAACTTGAAACGGAGGATGAATTGAAGGCTGAATTGAGATCACTTCAGTTTAAAATAGACGAAGAAGCGATTATTCTACAAAGATTTGAAGAAAAGTTGCAGGTTTAAGGACAAGCTGGATTAACAAATAAACAAATACTTAACTTTAGACATCGACTAGCACTTTTCTTCAGCATAAGCAAACGATCTTGGATCAGAGAAACAACTTTGAAAAGCTGAAGAGACAACAAGTTGAAGTGTTTGATAACGTGAGTTTAGAATGTCTAGACAGAAAAATCCAGATTTTAGGGTGGTGAAGAATCTCGGGCATTTGATGCAGCTGAACGGTCTCCTTCGAATGTGTCTTTGTATTCTGATATGGAATCGACACCGAATGCTTCACCGCCTGAATTCAGTGATCGGAGACACACTCAAGACAAATCAAATAGGATCTTAATACAAACTTATTCAAATTCTCCGTCAAATTCACGCAAACCTGTGACTTCTAACAACGTGAATTCCTGGGTGGACTACGGAACCATTACCGAGCCAATTAAGAGCCACTCTACACGTCCAAACCCAAGAAAACCAACGTCTACTCAAGATTCGGATCAAGAGACAAAGCAATTAGAAAATACGGATTCAAAATCGATGATTGAAAAAGAATTGGTTCACCAAGAAGCAGTTTTCAGAGAATTTCTAGCGGTAAGTCAATTTGCACGATACATGCTTACTTTAACGCTGTCAAACAATACCTTATCTGAGAACAATATTTTAGCAGAGTTCCTGCTTTGACCGGGCCATATTAATGAAAGAGAAATCACGATCACGCTTGGTTTTTGCCGAATACCTCCAGTCACAAGAGCCTGTGAATGAGCAGCGAGAGTTCTACTCTAAAAGTTTAGCTGCAAAGATTGAGGCATTGATTGCTCAACATTTGGCCAGGTTTGTTAGATGAACGATTAGAGTTAAAATTGACAATAGAAATACTTCAACGTCTCCTGTTCCATCAAACCAACAAGAAACTCAGCCAAAGGTGAGGTAATGAATTTATTTGATCGAAAAAGTTTTATTTGTGATTTTCAGAAAGTCAAGCATCAGGAAGAGGATTCGGGGGTGAGTATAAAGTGTTGTATTAAACTTTCTCTCTCAAATCTCGCCTTTTATCAAATCTTGCCAATTTATTTGATCGAAAAAATTTTATTGTGATTTTCAGAAAGCGAAGGATCTGGAAGAGGATACGGCGGTGAGTATAAAGTGTTGTATTAAACTTTCTCTCTCAAACCTCGCCTTAAACGAAGAGTCTGGATTAGAGCCGATTAAACCCGAGTTTCAGTTGCTAGATTCAATCAAATGAATAGCTCCAATCATTTCCCCGACCCCGAAAGCCCCGGGTACAAATTTACAGCTGAATATCTTCTTTTTTTGCTATTTACAAAGCCAAAGAAAAATGCATGTGTAAATGATCGGCGAGGTGTTCTTTATGTGACCGGCTAATCGCTCGCGATCTGGTAAACCGCTCTGGTGTAGGTGCTTCCCCTTTCCGGTCATAATAAAAGATTTTTATTCAAATTTGTTTGTTTTTCGGCAAATTTTACATCTTGCTGAACTCCCATCCCCCAAACTGACCATACTGATTCTGTTGAAAGTTTTAAACCCACTAATTGAGTAAAGTAGTTTTTCCAAAGTTTATAAATAATTCAGATTTTTACTTGGATGCTTCTGCTGTCGATGATCCCCGAGAAAATCACAAGGTGGTTGAATTCGATTAATAATCCCTTAACAAGCATTTTCTTTTCTTTTATTTGTGCCTTAATTAATCGAGTTATATCTTTGTCTTTCCCTGTCATTTTCCTCGTATCGAATTTGGGATTTCGGTTCTGCTTTTTGTTGTTTGGAAAACTCATGAAATAGTAATAAAATTTATTTCATAAGTTAGATAGCCAGATAGAATGCGATCCAAATATATCTCGAAAGAGCGATACAATTAACCTAAAAATGGTATTTATTTTGTTTCTTTTTTCAATTCACTTGTAAATCTTAAACAAATTCCCGCCAATTTGACTAATCCATCGAATAATGGTAGTGGTCTAAAACAACTTTCTTTAAAACTATTTTTCTCAAATTGATTATAAATAAGTTACTCTTTCTGGACTGGAGACATTGCCGTTTTCAACGACTACCATATCATCGGATCTGAATGAGAATTGAAATTGATGCCCATTTTCCCCCCCGTTTTACCTCGTTTCAGTAACAGAAAGATCACCGGCAAGCAGATTCAGGTCCTTCCTCAAACTCTCTCTTTTAATAGCAATCAATTCTGAATCAAATCCTTCAACTTCACAATATATTTCAAGTTCTTGCAGAAACCCTTCAATGGATTCTTGTAAAATCATAGCTTTGTTTTGAAAACCCGCCAATCCCTGTAATAAGCTGAGACTTGAAAGATGCTGAACGACTCACCTGTTCAAATAAATGAAAAACAATGATCTTGTTGTTGATATATTCATCGATCAAAGTCTCTTCACTAATTGACTTCTCGAGGTCAAGATCAGCCTCCATTTCGAGATTCCGTAAGCACCTCGGCGATTCATAGTTTGTCTCAACATCCGATCTTCGTTCGCTCATTCTCAATTCATGATTCAATTGATCTTGTGACTGAATCAATTTAAGGAATTCAGCTTCAAATGCCCAAGATTCTTCACCACCCTAAAATCTGGATTTTTCTCTGTCTAGACATTCTAAACAACTTGTTGTCTCTTCAGATTTTCAAAGTTGTTCCTCTGATCCAAGATCGTTTGCTTATGCTCAAGAAAAGTGCTAGTCGATGTCTAAAATTAAGTATTTGTTTATTTGTTAATGCAGCTTGTCCTTAAACCTGCAAGTTTTCTTCAAATCTTTGTAGAACAATCGTTTTTTTTTTGTCTTCGTTCGCTTGTTTTTTACTCTGAAACGAATGATGATTCAATTTAGGGATTTCAGTTTGAGTTTGGGTTTCTAAATCTTCACGAGTGTCTTTTGTGATAAAGGGTTGGGTTTTGTTATTTACCTCTTCGTGTTCTTCGAATTCCCACGATTGTGCGTCATCAATGTCCCTATCCTCCGGGTCTACTTCGTCAACGATTTCCAAGGAAAAGGGCTCGGTCGCTTGTTTTTTACTCTGAAACGAATGATGAGTCAATTTGGGCAATTAAACTGACGTATAAACTTAATTTGTATGGGTTGAGTTCTAAATGGCCACTTATTACCTGAATCTCTTTGCAACTAACCGAAATGTCGAGCTGTTTTGTAAGTGTATTCAAAAGCTCCGTTGCCACTCTCCTCTCACTGTGAAGACGTAAAGCCAAAAATGAACATTTCTAAAAAAAACTAGTAAGTTTACTCAACCCAACCAACTTTGAATTCCTCCTTTGCAAACAGTATCAACTCATCTGTCTTTTCTTCATCAACTCCCGTTCTCTTGAGTTCATCAGAAAACAGCACAAGACTCAAGCGGATCTCTTCCAGACAAATTTCTTCAACGTTTCTGTAACAAGTTTCAGTCTAAAACATTTTTCCATGCAAATTTCCAAAAGGTTGTTACGGCAAGAATTTTCTCTCGTAGTTTTTTCACAAGTTCGTCAAGGTACTTTTTCAAATGTCCTTCTCGTGAGAAGAGAAATTGATACTCCAAGCGCTCCTAAATTTTACTTGATTCTTATTATTTACTGAACTCAATTTTGAACCTCTAGTCTGGTTTTGATCGACAAAAAATCACTGTCAGTAAATCGATGGAGGGTTTTCACGAATTCGACAACAATGAGCTCCATTTGATTCTCTCTTTTCAACTTCAACAACGATTCGAAATCAAGCTAAATCTTGAGTTTAGTTGAAATATTGTAAAAGATTTTAAATCGCAAATCTCTCTTCTATTTCTTACCTTTCCAATTTTTGAGAGTTCAGAGGACTGAAATTTCTCAATGTTCAGTTGATCGCCTTTTTGTGCCGCTTCCTCTTTCAGCTCCAACTCTTTGACAGTGAACAGTTTCTAAACATTTGAAATTGATTAATTTACTATGCAAATTTTACCGTAATCTTAGAGCTAAGCAGTTTCTCAGCTTCAGCAAAATCTTTAGGATGAACGAGTTCTTTCAGAGCTTTAAAAGCTTCTCCTCTTCTCTCTTCGTAAATTTGCAGATAGTTCTCTTGTTTAGCTTTCTAAATGTAAGATTTTCACGTTTTGGCTTTAAGCTTACCAAAAATAGCCCTTCAAAAACAGAAAAAGCTTTATTTGAGGCATAAACTGCTGTGGCTTCTTTGATCAACTAAACTTTTTGGTAGTCTGAAACAGTTAGAAATATTTGCAGACCTGAACAGAGGTCCTATCAAAAAAGTTATGCTTTGTTTGAAGAAACTCACAGACTTTCTAAACTTTGATTTATTATAGAATTGGAAAAATATTACCTTAGCATAACCTGTAGTCTTTCTCATTGGCTGATCGTCCAATGATTTGGATGAAGTGAGCAAACTTTCTTTGACAAGATTCAGTTTTTGAAGCAAAGGTTGATCTGAATGTTATAAATTAAGGAATTGATTTAAAAGTCTAGTCAAATTCTAGGTTTTCTTTAACCCACTCACCTTCTAACTCAATTTGAATTTTCCCATTTGCGCGACGAATTCGATCCGAAGCTGGCGGAGCACAAAAACATTCAATTAAAGAAAACTTGGATCTCAAAGAGGCAGACATTTCTTGTAAATCTTTAGACTGTGATGTTTGCAGCTAAAAGATTTATGAATAAGGTTGCGATTGTTTAACATTAACTCACCCAGAGCTCATCTAAGAAAATCTCATCTTTTGAACTATTTGGAGCATCACGTATCAAGAAGATCAATTGCTAAAAAGAATGCTTATTTTTAATGGGAATCTGCTACTTTGGATAATAATTGCACTCCGTTCATTGAAGAAACCATTTCTGTGAACAAATGGAGATCCTGTAGATTATCTCCTCCAAGGTTACCGCGAAGATTGATTATCTGAAAAGTTCTCCTGATTCTAAAACTGTATTTTTCAAATTGTCGCTTTTAGCTAATGAGTTGAGTGCTTCAATGCTTCAATTTGGATTTGGAGCTACAATGACTCGGGGCTAGGCTCGCGTCGAATCCCAGCAACCCTGTGGGCAATCCCTCCGCAGATCGCATCCGAAAGCTTGCTTATAAGCCAATCACCGCTTGCTTTACAAGCCAAACAATAAAACGGACAAAAAACAATGTTTTAAAGCTTCTCTAGAGTCCTGTCACAAAAATGAATCAAGGATGACGTTTGCTGACAGAAACCGACACATCCTATAAGATATAATGTTGCGACGCTCTATGAGACACAAGAAATTGAAAAACACGGCGAAAGCATGCGAGGAAGTAGAAGGGCCACGAGAAGACCCCCAAAAATTAAATTGAGTAAAGTTAAAGAAAATGCGACAGAATCGAGTGCGAAATAGAATTTAGCCTTTGGCAGTCAAGTGAAAAGAGCCATGTTTTGGCGTTTATTTAATTAATGCTTTGAGATCAGCAGGTCTCACCTGAATATCCGAGACCAGTAGACTGAATCCGGCAATCCAAGCAGAGATTTTCCGTTCAGTTTGCAAATCAAAGGTGCCCTGGGTGTCCAAGTAAAAGACTACATGCTAAAGATCTCTTCTAAGTTGTTGAAGAATTTCAACCCACATCATCCGACAAGTATTCGGGCTGAGATGAAATAAAGATTCCCTCTGTACATCTGTTATAACCACTTTGGAAGAATCCTCTGAAATTTTAGTTTCAAAAATCCTTATGTTTCAACAAAACTCACTCAATTTCCCCATTAATTCCTTTATTCGTCAAAACCGCCATCAAAAAGCTTTTTCCTGAACGTGAGGGACCCATAACACTGATGATTGTGATCTGAATAATCATCAACGGGGGTGGGACAAATGCGACCTTTTTTTTGCGCACCTGGACATTTGCGCACCGTTTTTGGCTGGAAAAGGCCTTAGGCAAGGCCGTAGAGCTTCGAAAATATTTCGAAAATTTTTCCATATAAGGGAATCATATGCGTAGATTCCGAATTTCGAAAAATCAGACCTCGCTGACACGTCAAATTTGGGCTAAAAGGCAAAAACTGCGGAAAAGCGTTAAGTTGCGTAGTTTTTGCCTTTTAACCCAAATTTGACGTGTCAGCGAGGTCTGATTTGTCGAAATTCGGAATCTACGCGTACGATTCCCTTATATGGAAAAATTTTCGAAATATTTTCGAAGCTCTACGGCCTTTCCTAAGGCCTTTTCCAGCAAAAAAAGGTGCGCAAATGTCCAGGTGCGCAAAAAAAAGGTCGCATTTGTCCCACCCCATCATCAACTTTTGATTTTTCGGCTAACTCTTCGTTTATTTACTTGGTTTACAAAGTTTTAGTTTACTAAAAAATCAATTTCATTAAAAACTTGCTCACAAATAGCATCCTTACCTTTTTCCCCAAGAATTTCTCATTTGCAAACGTCTTCTCGGCCACATAATGATTAAAGTAGATCGAATCATTTTCAAATGAGACCAAAGGTTCCATTTGGTTAATTAAAGCGGAATAACTAGACTTGGAAGTGAAATGTTCAAAAAGCTTGATCAGTTGATTGGTGGTGAAAGGGGAATCAATGGGGAAAATTCTTTCGCAACAAAAATTTCATGCAAGAAAATAATTGCTGGCATTTTGTGAAGATAAAAGTAAAAGATAAAATACTTTACGACACTAACACTTTGCAAATCTGTTCAAAACAAGTTTTTGCACATAAAATTTGATTCAAAAAGCTTTAGGTGTTGATTTTATCTCGGGAAAGGAACTTTGAAGTTGCTCATGTCATTTCCCTGAAATTAAATGATTTTGATTCATTTTTATATGAAGGGCCCAATCTAAAGTAATTGAGTGCACTAGCAAGTGTGTGTTTACATCACTAACATATCAAAAACCAGTCAACGATATCAACAAACCCTCTTAACCCGATGTTCTGTTCATCTCCCGGAAAGTGCTTGGGCGGGCCTGCAGCGCTCAGGAAAAACATCAGCATGGCAAACAGAGAGACTTTCAGAGAAATGTGATACATTCTTATTTTAATATTTGTTTTTGAATGGCTCCTTATTATAAGGTGCATTGCAAAATGATAGGACCACCCCTAAATTTCACATTTTTTTTTGGCTATGAAATTTAATAACGCGAAATAGCTTTTAAATCCTAGAAATATATACAAAGATAGGCATATATACCATTTTTAACGTTATTTGAACAAATTGCAACGAAATTATAACAATTTCTTTATTTAAATTCAATTTCTGCAATTTAACAATTTAACAAAATAATTTCTGCAAAATGATACGACCACATAAAAAAATAACAATAAATTTGAGAATAAACAAAAGAAAAACGAATGAAAAGTTCATTAATAATCAATAGATGCTCCCTTTTTCTCGATGACGTCGAGTAGTCGACTTTTCATCGAGTTCACTAAGTTTCGAAGCGTTTGTGGTGGAATTGACGTCCAAGCTTGCGAAATTGCTTTTTTTGAGTTGCGAAATCGTGTCGTAAGTCTTTCCATTAGCATAAATATTCCTCACGAGGATACCCCATAAGTTTTCCATTGGGTTTAAGTAAGGTGAGCAGGCATCGAGAAAAGCGACTTTGTGACGTTCCAGAAAAGCTTTAGTGGATTGGCTGACATGAATTGAAGCATTATCCTGTTGAAAAATATAGTGTTTCCCGCGATTTTGTGCTAGGAAAGGAAGTAGTTGATCCGCAAGGATGCCCTGGTAATCGTTCGAGTTCATGCGACAAGTCACAAATTCTAAATCAAGAACGTCATCCACATTGAAAGCGCCCCATATCATCAGTGATTCTCCTCTGAAGTTTCGACGTCCACAAAGCATTGTATCTTTTCTCAAATCATGCCAATAGCACTTGTTGCCGTCGGGACCATCCAAATTAAATTTTTTCTTATCGCTGAAGATGACCTACAAAGAAAAAACAGTTGACAACTCAAGGCAAAAAGTTTACTTTTTTCCAATCAATGGTGATGTGATCCCGAGCCCAAGGCATCCTTATTTTCCTTGTGTGCCGGCTTCAGTTTTGGTGCTTTCTTCATGACTGCTCTTTTGATGTAACGGATGTAACACTTGATGGCTCGAAAAAGAGTGCTTTTGTGGACGGGAGCTCCAATTTTTGCCTTGACGTCCTGTAGCGACATCACCAAATTCGACAACAGACGTCCCATATGCCGTTCAGCGCGGACCGTGAGCTTTCGATGACGTCCCGAAGACTTTTTCTTGCCATGCTTAAAAGGATCCTTCAAGAAATTTGAGAAAACTTGATGCGAGCGCTTCATTTTTTTGCGATCTTCCGATTCAACAACTTTCTTGCTTTCAAAATCAAAATTTTCATCTGTCCGATCCGCGAAAGCAATTTCCCACGTCCCATCTTCCTAAAAATAAAAATTAGCAAAAAGTAAGCAAAAAAATATGGTTATTACAGGTAGAAAATCAAAAAGAAACGTCCTATCATTTCGAAATAGGTGTAAAATCAAGAAATGCTTAAAAAATTTGGCTTTTTAAGTAAATTATTTGGCAAACGGGGTACTTGTGGAGTATCCGGGGGGATCTTTCAATATCCGGTGGGGTAAAATTTTATATACGTTATACACGACCCCTTTTAAAGATATTTAGCCGTTTAAGTGATTTGGTGGCAAATTCCCTTCAAATGTAAAGATACTCAATTTATTCAGGTTGGTTTTTGAAAGTTTACCCCGGATCTTAAAATTTTACCCCCGGGATATTGAAAGACCCCCCCGGATACTCCACAAGTACCGCAAACGGTATTTGTGCATACTTTTGTATATAAAATTAGAATTTAAGCACCGTTTTGCATTTTTAGTTATTTAAAATCAAAAATCGAGGGTGGTCCTATCACTTTGCAACGCACTTTATAACCTTTTCTCATTCACTATTACGTTTTCCAAGGACTCTTTGCAAAAAACGTTCTAACCTTTTCTTTTCACCCAATTTACCCGTCTAGAGAACTCAAATTGACAGGTTTATTTTAAGAAGACCATAATTTTTGAAAGTTAACGCGTTTACTGTACAAATTTCTGGCGAATTTATCAGGTCTTAGAACTTCTTCGCTTATAAAATTCCGCATATATTAGATTTCCAAGCAAGTCTTTGCACAGGTTTTAACTGAAATTTCCTAAAAAACAAATCCACCAATTTAAGAACACCTTATTCTATTATTTACAAGTCGACTCGAAGAAATAGAAATTTTTGAAAAATAGTTTATCAAAAAAATTTGCGAAGAAGTTATGGCTTGGCTTTTGAGGAACTTTTTCTTTTTCAGAAACACGGTAACGTGCAAACTTATTCTTTCTTTCTAACCTAATACAAATCTCTAGCAAATTTATCAGTTCGTAGAACTTGAAATTACCCTTGTTATTCGCTTGAAAAATTTCCACACATGTCTGTCTACTGGATTGTAAAACAGTAAAATGAAAAATAGTTAGAGCCAAACTTTGAAGCGTAGTAAAGTCAGTAAATCAAAACTTTATTGTCGCCAAATTTCCTCTATTTATTCATTTTTTACTGCTTGGACAGAAATGTTTCTCATCGAAAGAACGAGCCGACCTCATTGCACACGTGAATCCACCCCGACACTCATCCTCGAATGGACACATCTTTTTGTAATTCGCATTTCGATAGTAGTTTCTGAATGAGAATTTGAACCACTTTACACCGAAGACAGAGATAAAACCTCAGTCCCTTACTAGCAGCATCTCAAAAGCCGTTTGAACTTACGTATGGAACTTCTTGAAGAGCTCGAAATCGGTATCAAATCTCTTGGCCAGAGCGCTCCAACTCTCAGGCGATAAGTCAAGCATTTGGTATTCTTTCTGAAATTGGGTGATGGAAAGTAAAAAAAATAAAACTCTTATTTAGCTATGTTATTGATATTTTCCAAACTTTTGCATTGTAGAGAAGTTGCCAATTCGGTTCCTGATTCGCTTGATTGGCCTGGTTCACGTCTCCCCAATAGGTGTCGGACTCAAGCACCGTCTAAATGTTGATCTTCTTAGAATAAGAAAACATGAATGATCAAAGCCTCATCACCAACTTACATAGGTGCTGCCAGAGTAAGCTCCATCAATGGTGTAAATTCGATATGATGGATTCAAGAAATCGTATGTGGTAAGTGAAGGAGCAATGAAGTTGAAATGTGTTGCCCGCTTGGTTGGATCGGCGTTTTCATAGAAAACCTGGTGAATAAAAGAATAGAGTAAGGCATAAGGCTGGTGGGACACTTGTCGGTGTAGCTTATTGGTTCACCAGGTAAGCGAGAGGTCGCGGGTTCGAATCCCGGCGCCGACCATGTTTTGTACTCCCAGCCCAACCCATAAAAGGACCAACTATAGGCCCTTATCAAGTAAGGCTCAAACCTCAAAATGATCGTAGTGAGTATGGCCATAGAATTGAGCTGTGATCGTGTTCTCGAAGCTAAACTAGTTTGATAGAAGCTGAGAGCTTATAATCTGCTAAACTAGACCAAATTCTAAGCTTGAAGTTTACCGATTTACGATTTCATAGTAGTTGGTTGACCATCCTTTGAGACAATAAGTGACTCCAGATGGAACATGAGAGATTATATGCACCTAAGATTTTATTAGTCAGTCATAATGACGATTCACTTTTTACTTTTTCACCCTTGGCTTCGGAATCGAGAAGTTGTTCAACCAACCATTGAAGAGTTCCATCTGGATCAACTTGATTCAAGTAATTGAAACTGAATGCTCAAGAATCTTTGGATAAATTTGAATTAACTCACAAGTTGAAAGTAGAGCAATAGACGCTGTTGATGGAGATCAGTTTTAGGTTTTGCTTGATGTAGGTTGCATAAGAAGCACGACTAAATTTAGCTTTGAATCAAAGCTAAACATAAAGTTAACTATTGGAACTTTTTGCTACAATTGAACCCACTATCGAACATCATTCACAGCTTGTGGAGTGATATCCGGTGCCCATGCATCGGCCAACGCATCGTACAACCATTGTGGACTGTGCGTATCATAGCCATCCATCGTGTGAGCTGGCATTCTAAAGCCAGTTTGAAATTGATGGTCTGGCTTAAAGCTTAAAGTTTAAACTCACGCATCAGATGGGACACCCTCATGATTGCCAATTGCTTGATAGATTGGAGTGTGAGGGAAGAACTCGCGCAAAACTGCTGTGATATTCTCAATGTTGGCTTTTGTTCTGTCTTGGGTGTAGTCCCAGATGTCGTGCGCTTCGAAGTCTCCAGTTACGATGATGTAGTCAAGCTTAAGACAGAGATATCATTATTTAAATGCTGTTATAAGCTTGAGCTCTTGCCGGATCAAAGAGAGTTGTAAAAACTGAAGGTCTTAAAGCTTAATAATCGTGGCCTATCTTCACTAAAAAATTTTATTCGAGAAAATTCATTTTTTCCCTTGTCTATTTGTTAAATTTATTGGTAGAAATGATAAAAATGAATTGGAAAAATGAGCTCAAAATAGAGTTTATTCACATTTCGCGTGGCCAGCTTTCGCTTTCTAGGGCTTTTTTCTGTATTTTATATTTTCTTTTGGGTTTTTGGTGCTTTTATATGTGTCATAAAAGTTTCATTTCAGGTTAAACAATGTCGGATGAGGAGGAATTTATCTCGAAACCCCAAGTATCTTCTGGAAGTATTCGAATAGCTGGAATTATTTCTTCAACATTGTCACCTTTGTTGTTGGGCACTTCGTGGAAAAACTGCCGGAAAAGGAAGAAAAATTCAGTGGACGGAAAACGGCACAAATTTTACCGCCACAACAAGATGCTCGTGCCAAAAGTATGGTCGCATTCGTTGGTCGGGTCAAAAATTTATCGAAGGCACTGACTAGGGAATTTTGTTAGCTTATCGTGGTTTTTGACTCGGGAAATAGCCTATCTGATGCAGTTTTTCACGCTGATTCCAAATCTGCAATCAGTTTTTGCCAAACGCTTCTCTATAGCGAGTCAACGGCCTCGGTGGTGTTGTGGTTAGTGCGCGCATCTGCCGGGCCTTGGTCCTTTTGGACCCCGAGGGTTCGAGTCCACGCGCGCACTAACCACTACACCACTGAGGCCGTTGACTCGCGATAGAAAAGCGTTTGGCAAAAACTGATTGCAGATTTGGAATCAGCGTGAAAAACTGCATCAGATAGGCTATTTCCCGAGTCAAAAAGCCACGATAAGTTAACAAAATTCCCTAGTGAGACTCAGACTGGAAATCTTGCCGTCACGGCTACGGCACAAGTTGCCCCAATTGGACATCCAGATCTAGAGTCGTTTTTCTCTTCTCTAGATATGTCATTTCTTTCGAAGCAACATTGCCTGAAACTCTTCAAGTTTTACGTCTTGTCTAGTGTTGAGGCGAAATATCAACAACAGCAGCAAGAAATTTTAATAGGATTGCCAAAGTCGATCAAGATCGCAATGGACGGTCAATACGATTCGCCGATTCACCGAGATAACTTTTTATCAGTCTTGTCGATTGAGTACTTTTTTAGTTAGCCATATTGTAGTTTATAAGAAATGGTGCTTTTTAAGAATTTTTTATTGCTCACCTTTTCGGTTTGATTGATATGCTTCATCGCGCTCACGTAGGTTTGGAATGGAATGTCACATTTCATTGGTGATCCCCACGGACCGGCTGGTGTTTTAATGGCTAAAATTAGCTTGCTTGAAAATTTTTTCAATCTATTCATTCTGTTTTTGACTTGTTTTCTTTACCTTTCTTCTCCCGATCTCCAGCTGCTGGTGGATAGTTTCTGCAACAAAGAGCATAGGTTCCAAAGGCATCAAGACCCTTCCCATCGGTGCAATCTAAACTTCGAAAGTTACTGTACCCTATAAATTAAAATCTTCGTTCAGTTCTTGATCTAAATTGTTTTTTTCTTTGTCTTTACCTGCTTCCGATCCAACCTCATACCATCGATCGATGTGAATGTCGGATAGATGAAGCACTCTCATTGTTGGTTTACCGTTCTGAAAACTTTTGAAATAACACCTTGCCAAATTATTTACTTGTGGTCTTGGCCATGGTTTCACAGCCGGTTTATTGCCAGGAATTGTCATATTCCAAAGTTCTTGTAATGGGTTGTCCGAGTGACCACAGTCTGTAAGTAAAAGTTCTTTCAATCAAAACGCTATTCTGAATCAACTTCAAACTTTCAGAAGAGTTTTTGCAAAAAATCACCATCAATGAATGCTCCGCAAACTTCTTCAGGAGTAAAGACGGCTCTTTGAAGAACAAACACGATTTCGGGCTGAAGTTGCAATTTTCTAACAAACTACAGTACTGGACAATGAAATATCATATTTGAAAAATGATCGTCACTTTCGCGCGTCTGTAACTCCCTTGTCTTTGAGTTTAAACTATTAGTGTTATACATTTTCTGAAAGCTCTTTTCAATAGAGTGTGCTCCTCGTGAGTAAGTAATTACTCGAGTAAATTTGCATGAGTAATTGTCGAGTAATGCGTTTTCTAAAAAGTTCTTCCTTTCCTTTTTCATTGTTCTGTTTTTCATGACTCTTTTTAGTTAGAAAACTGTTAAATTGAATTGATTTCAAATTTAGTCCATGTCCATCGAAGTGATCCCCGTTTCTTTTGCATTTTGTTATATCCGATGGACGTACAGTACTGGACAATGAAATATGATATTTGAAAAACGATCGTCACTTTCGCGCGTCTGTAACTCCCTTGTCTTTGAGTTTAAACTATTAGTGTTATACATTTTCTGAAAGCTCTTTTCAAGGGCTACACAATGGTAATATTAATATTTAGAAAGATGGTAAAGACAAGGGAGCTACAGACGCGCGAAAGTGACGATCGTTTTTCAAATATGATATTTCATTGTCCAGTAGCGTAGCTCTGCACAACACTAGTAAATATTGAAATTTTGTTTGCTTTTGAAGTAAAAGATATAATTTTGTTCTTCAATTTTGTTCAAAACCTACTCCAAATATCTCCACCATTCCTTTGCAAACATAGGGTTGTTCAATGTTGAGGTTTATGCAGATGTTTCTGAAAATTTCAGTAATTAACTAAAGCTTTGCTTAAGATCATCTTGTGTTTAATTTTCTTTACTACTTACTCAATCACTTGAAAAATCTCCTCATCAGTATTGTTGTTCTTGATCATTGATTGAATTGCGTCCACAACTAACGTGCAAAGTCCACAAGAGGCTGATCGCACTTCAGGATCAGGACTCTTCACAAAGCTCCATAATGTCTTTCCTAACTGAAAATTTCATTCTAAATTATTGATTTTATTAATTTTTAAACTCTTGAGGCAAAAATGAAAGACTTTCCGTTGAAAACATGAATCCCAGCAATCAATTCTTCGACTCCGAGAACCCTTACGAACTTTCACTTTATATCTCATCCATTTTAAGAGCAAAGGAAATCAATGACAGAAAAACTTACGTAATGTCGACTGAACTTTGCATCTTTTGGTATCCGAGAATCATGAACGATCAATCCAGCTATGGCAAGTGATGAGAAAAAGAATACAAAAAGAAGAGATTTCATTTATTTGCCTTAAAAATTTAAACAATGAATAGACTGGGTGCGGATTTTTTTTAGTTGATTTTTGAGGACGTAATTACAAGAGAGATAACAGATTTATTGCAGAAAGTTGGTCCAGAAAAGAGTGTAGGACACACATTTCCGTAACAAGAAGCCTAGCTTATCGTGGAAAGAACAGTTTATTGGGTTTGTAAAAAAGGGGAAGAGATGCAAGGGTAATGACTTGAAATCACTTGAAATCACTACAAAACATAGCCGAATGAGAAATGGAATGGAGTTTGAAGCTGCAGATGAGCTAGAAAAGCTTCCAAACTAGTGCAGTCTATTAACTATTAGTTAGTTGGGGCGAAAATTTTGAAGATATACAGTAATACTATAATTCTACGCAGTCTACTGGTAACTTTGGATAGAAATCTCAGTCATAACAAGTCAAACAAGTCAAACAGACCAAAAACTCAGGTCGATAACGTTGAAATTCGAAGACTGGGACTTTTTCAAGTATTTTGTACTGATTTCATGCTTTTTATAGATTCTTTTGTAGATTTTTATAGATACAAGAGCGTTTTTCGGTCTTTACATTCACTAAAGAGTTCAGAAAATTCGCAAAAAGATCTTGATAAAAGTAATTAATCTGAAGCTAGTGATACCGGTTTTACCAGCTCAATTCTTGAACATTAAATAAACTTTTGTTTTATACCGTGTTCAACTTGTGCCTGCTCCTCCCTATAGTCCTGATTTGAATGTGATCGAGAACCATTGAAGGGGAAACTATTCGGATCAAAAGTGGAGCTTTGGTACTTCATCCGTCGAGTCTGGACAACTATTGGACCCCAAATTCTACGTGATCTGGCTGACAGCATGCCAAGGAGAATTCAAGCAGTAATTGCGGCTCGCGGAGGACCTACTAAGTATTGATTTCATAATGTTTTTCTCACATGTTAAAAGACTTTTGTCCATCAATTTTTGGCTCAATTTTTGTTTTATTAAAAAGTTCATGACACCTGATAAATTGTTAAATCCATCTTTTTGTAATGTAAAATTAGAGATAATAAGCTCTTTAAATCTTTTAACCGTTTGCAAATTGGTCGAATTTGGACCAAGATATACAAAGAACAAACTTCTAAAAACCAACATTAAAAGACTTTTGTCCATGACTGTATCTATATAATCACACAATTTATTTAAAAAGAATTCTCTTTAAAATCACGAAAATACATGGCTCTCACATATTTCATCCTTTGTGAACTTTCCGAACGGATTTTTCCAATTGTCGTTTATGAGCACGACTTTGCCGGCGTTTATTGTAGTTGATTGCAGCAAATGGCGAAGATTCTAAAGAAAAACATTTATCAGCTTTTAGTAAGACTTTGGCTTATTTTTGATGGTAAAACCTACTTTGACAGGAACTTTCTCTGAAACTTTTGCTTTTTGCCTTTTGCCTTTTGCAAGCCTCTCATGCCTTGTAAATATTCTTTTGATTTCTTCAGTGATGCACAAGAATAATGTCTTCATTTTTGATCTCACAAAAGCTAAACAAGACAAGAACTAGATTACAAACGAATCAAACCCAGATAATGAAAGATGAACGTAAAGCCTAACTTTTCTGAACACTCCCAGGTGTTCCTCATCACCACTCCATCTGGCCATCTCGTTTTTGTTTTCATCTTTCTATCCTTATCCTTTCCAACCAAGTGCTCGATTATCCAATGTCTAAGTCACCCCATTTTTATATTTTATTTTGTCTTATTTTTTACAATTAATTTGTACTAATTGTAAGTGTTATAACAAATCTTTCAGAAAGAATGCCCGTGGTTCAACCATGCCTGATTAAGTGTTCAAACGAATTTGTCTCAAGGGTCGTCTACATTGACTACAATGGTTCAAATGACCGCTCGAACATTCGCAAAAGCCTAACTACTGAGATGAAAAAGCTAGATTGGTACCCAAAAGATAAGTTCACTACCTTTATTTTCTTCAAACGAAATGACACCGCTGGTTGGAAACCGGAAGAAGAAGTCGAAAAAGCAATCCATCTCACCCGAGAAGCCCATAAACAAGTCAAGCCTGATTTCCAATTTGCTATTTTGAAGCCTGTTAGTCTTTGCGGAATTGATGATAATGTTCCTGATTTTACTAATCTTTTTGCTAACATACCCATTAATGAGTAAACTTTTGGGCTTTATTGTATTGGCGTTCTAAGATTTGCTTTTGTTATTTGAATCAGTTTTCATATAAATAAAAATTTGTTGAGAAAACAAAAAATACGAATGAATTTAAAAGCAAAATAGCAGCAAAAACAGACAAATCATTTACAAAACAGGTAAATCATTTATAACGATAATAATGAAACTTCTAAAATGCCTAAAAGAAATACATACTTATGTAATTGGGTTAACTTTTTTAAATGCATTTCCTCCACAGCAAGCCTTTTCCTAGCCGGCCTTTTTTCTATGATGTGACTTGTTTACTCGTCCACCTTCCAAAAGCACCGTTATTTTCCATTCTTTTCGAATTCTGGTAGTAGTTTGGTTTTACAAAGTCATAAAGGAGAAAAATGGGAAAAGGGAATTGGTCAACGACGGCTCAAGTTTCGGCCTTCCAATTCACGTTTCTCATTTCGAGAGACGAGATTATTTAAAAGCATCAAGCACTATTAGGTGAGAGATTAAAATAAAGCATTGATTGAATAAAAAGTTCTATGTTCTATGATTGAAATGATACTAAGTAAATGCCATACGGTTGATGATTTCATTTCATTTGGTACTTTACTTAAGTCTCTTGTCGTTTGGTTCAATGCCATCTTGCGAGCCTAATCTTTACTCAACAGTAGGTATTGTTGCGAAATTTGTATTTCAGAGGTTTTGTGAGCATTTTTGCAGAAAGAGATCTAATGATTTTTGGTTGATCTAATGATTTAATGAACGAGCAAATCTGAAAGTGGGGTTCAAATTTGCTCGTTCAATGAAAATCCGAATCGAATCGATCCAAAAATTTGCATATTTCAAAGTAAAGACCAATATTTTTTTATACACAGTCTAAAGCTGTTCTATTTTTTTATTTCCTAATCCGAATCGATGATCTTGAACTTTGTTTTATGTTTCATAACCGCCTTCTTGTTCTCCATTCCACACCTTTCCCCACTCATTCCTCTCTTCCCATGTCGATAGTTCATTCTCGTTCGGGGTTGTAATTTCTTTTCAACGACGCTGCAGCTTTCAAAATGCATAAAGTGAAACCCATATTAACTAGCTTATTATTGGAAATTTTTAAAGTTGGCTTCCTTTTTTGTTTATCTGACAATAAGCGCAAATTCTTACCCAATTAAAATAGCCAAATTTGTCAAACTTCTTTGATTTCATGCTAAGAAATGCCAATTCCCATGTTTTCTTTTCACAAGTGTGGACTAGATCTTGGGTAGTTGCCATTGCGGAATTGCCAATGGCAATGATACTACCCCAATAGCATTCATTGGGGTAACAGGACAACTGTCAAACCAAGCTTAAGATAAAGATCCAATCTTATTCATATTGATCTATTCATTCATAAAGAATCTATTCTTATTTGATAAGAATTCCTATTCCTTATTTGATCCATTTTCTAAATCCCTATCAATGTCTAAACAACCAGGAAAAGACGATCAGCTTAGACAATTGACACCAAATTTTTTGAAGTCTTTCCTAAGTAAAATTGGTCTACAAAAGCCAGAAGAAAGTAAGTTTAATGAAAAAGTTATCAACTAACCTGATTGGTTCGAATAAAAAACAAATTTGACCTATGATTTCTAAAGTTTTAAGCTAAATGCTTAAGCTAAGAGCTAAATGGCACAAGTCTAACCAGATTTTCTTCGGTCTAGATAAACCAATCTTTTATCTATCTTTTACATCAATTCTTTACCATTGATGTTATTCTGGTTCAGTATTGATTTTCTCGTAACGAGTTTTCCCCTCTTTTCACAGCAATCTTTCACAGAGATCATCCATTCCACTTTCACAAAAAAACTAGTAAAAATTGTAAATCCTTTTTGTGCTTTCTTCCTTCTTGCTTGGATTTCGAGAGTTTATCGATTGCTTAACAAAAACTCTCATTTTCGAGCCAATAAACTCTCTCAAGCAAACGAAATTGACAAGTTTTTGACGGAAAACTATTCCTATCTCTCGTTCAAATCTTTATTTTGCTTTTTGTTGCGAAACTATTGATTGCCTAGATCAAATGCTTGATCCTAACTTTTTCAAAATTAACCTTGCAGTTAAATTTTCTCCTTTTTGAATTTAAACAAGCAATAATTTACAGTACCATCAAATTATACCTTTAATTAAATTGTCAACCAAATTTTGTCAACCAAACCAAACCAAAAAGTTCAAACTTTTGATCTTTAGTTGATTCTTTGCCTAGCAACTCTCCTCTTTTGCAACTCTTTTGCAAACTATGACTCATCGCTTTAGCTTTTAAATTTGCATTTGAAATGAATCATTTTGTGACTTAGAAGATAGAAAACTTGCATTCTTATCTTGATTTTGTTGAAAACGAATTATGAAATCTGATTGAGAGGTATTAGGTTGATGCAAAAGTCTTTTTCATTTTTTTCGTACTTCCGTTAAAAAGTAACAAATGCACCAATTGAACAACGGTTTATTGCATTCGAAAGGCCAATTATTTTTCTGCAAAATGACATTAAAACGAGTTTAAAATGTCTTATGTCTAGATTTTTTTGAGAGCCTGAAGTCGGGTAGTCAAAAAAGGCGACGGCTCGATGATGCATTTTAGACGCTTTAGCTAAGGAAACCCAATCTTGATGTTAATAAATAAAAGATAGAGCACAAAAAGTTAGATATTTTTTCAGATTTTCAGAGAAATTGATTCAGCCAATTTCTTTATAGAGGTTTTTATAGATTTTTATGAAAAACCCGTTTTCACTCTCGAATTTGCTTGAAAGTGAACCCAAATTGACTTAAAAAGATGGGAAATTGAACAACAAACACTTTTCATTTAGAGCAAACCATAGGTTAATTGATGACTTTGTTATTTTTCAAAAGAAGTACGAAAAAAATGAAAAAGACTTTTGCATCAACCTAATAGATTTTTTAGATCAATGACAAAGAAAAAAGCAGAAGAGATCAGAAAGAAGCTTAGAAAAAACTTTGATTGATAAGATTGAACAGATAACTTTTCATGACTGAAAAAGTGATGTCATAGCCAGATTAAGCTGGCTAAATAGCTGAATTAGCTAAACTAAAGCTAAAACTTAAAATTTTTAAGTCAATAAATCAATTCAAATCTCGAGAGAGTGATTTGACGAACCGAAAATCGTATAGTTGCACCAAATTTTCCTTTGTTGTCCCAACAAGTCATAAGATGCCGATATTTGTTATCTATAGCTGACATTTCAGATTCACAAAACGAAAGAGGAACAGAAAAGGGAGAAGAGAAGAAAAGCGGAGGAGGGACGAGGCGGCGAGTCATGGGAAATGCCAACGGAACGTCAAGAAGTAAGTGAAAAGCTCACTCTTCTTATCAAAAATCATTGACTCATAAGAAAACCAAGTTTACAAAGTCATTTGTCATATTCTGCAAATTTTCTATTGATCTGAACGTTTTAAATGGTCCGAACCAGGAATTCTAGACGTGAGTTTAACAATCAAAAAAGCCAAGGGATTTAGCAATCATAACAATCATAGAAGCTAAAACAACAACCAAATTGGTAGCTTTTGATCTCAAACTTCCAGAAACTATTAATATTTTTTATTAAACAAAAAAGAAAAACAGATTTTATTCCCGATTTGACAAACCAATCGTCTTTTGAGATTTGATTTAGTTTAAAATATCAAAGTTTTTCTCTAAACTTCCCTTATTTGCTTATTTGAAGCATTGATTCTAATCTTTGACATTCTTACAATGCTGAAAATTGCACCACAGACAAAAAGCTTAAACTTCAGTTTCTAGTCGGTCCTCTTTGAGCTTTAATGATCGCTTTCATTCTATTTGAATCTTGCAACCAATTTCTCGAGGGTCTGTGGTGAAATCGACTTCCAAATCTCTTACGCCTGAGCCTAAGCCTTGAGCCTGAGCTTAAGCCTTTGAAGAAAACTGGTAGCCACGCAATTCTCGTTTTACATTTGCCCACAAATGTTCCACACAATCGGGAGAGTAAAGCAATGTTTGTAAAAGAAAAACGTTGATTCGGAACCAGCCCGAAAGATGAACAAAACGACCATTTGAAATCTTAACTTTTCGACCCATTCGCTTGTATCTTTTGGATCGTTATCTTATTGAAATAATCAGGAAGACCCTATATTTGCATGAGCATCCTTCGGATCAAGTCTTTTAATATTTTACTAGATTTTTCCCCATCCATGATTTCATCGATTCTAACGAGAAGACCAATTGAATGAAGCCTTTCCAGCACATTACACCACCACAATTAAAGTTGACTGTTGGTCTGGTGTATTTGAGTCTCCAATCGAGCTCCAATCGGTCGTTTGATCACATAATATCGACATTTGGCTAAAAGGGGGTTTTTTTTTCGACGGTGCAATTGTTTTTCCACAACTGTATATATTCTAATCTTATATAATATATCTTGCAAAACAATCTGGAGCCTTTTCTAAGCTTTCCAAGCTTTCCAAAAGCTCTTTGAACTCTTTAAACTTGTATTTAAGACAAATCCTTACAAAGTTCAACGAATTTCACAGATTCTTTCAACGAATTCTTTTCACAGCTTTTAAAAAATAACCTAACTTTAACCAGTTGAACTTTTCCCTTCCTCTTCTCCCTTTCCCCTTTGACCTTTCACTCCCCCGCCGTTCACTGATCTCCTCAATTTTTCGCAGTAATTTTTCTGATTTTCCCCCGAGTCTTTCCGGAAATGAATCTGGCCTCTTCGGTCAGAGAACCCCTTTCCTTCACTCCTTTTCTCTCAAATTTTACCTCTTTTCTGCAATTATTTTCCCTTGGACCTCAGTCTAACTCTCCCACATTTCACAGCTGTTCACTAACTCCTTTTGCTTGGTCACGAAAACGTTTCAGCAAAAGGAAAAGTCGTCAATTTTTTCTTTTAGTTAGGCTCGTCTATCGTCAATTTGAGAGAAATCTCTTGGATTGACTCATTTGAACAAAAAAATGACAAAAAATGAGTTCGATTGCGAAAGTCGAAGCCTAAAGTGCCAGATCCACAAGGAAAAGGATGGAAACTTTAAAAGAGACCACGTCAAACGGCCAAACAAAAAGGTTCTGCAGTTTTCGTTCTTCGGCAATCTATAACTTTTTTTGATTACTTCTATCAAGTGGTATTGATCTATTTTATTTGATTCTGAACTCATAGCTCATAGAACTCATAGAAGCCTTGAGGTAGCACAAGTATATCCGCGAGGACCTAGACCTAAGTCTCCAGGTCAAGCCAAGCCAACCTCTTAACTTTGGCATTGACTTGGCTCTGGCTTGGCTCTGGCTTGGCTCTGGCTTGGCTCTGGCTTGGCTCTGGCTTGGCTCTGGCTTGGCTCTGGCTTGGCTCTGGCTTGGCTCTGGCTTGGCTCTGGCTTGGCTCTGGCTTGGCTCTGGCTTGGCTCTGGCTTGGCTCTGGCTTGGCTCTGGCTTGGCTCTGGCTTAGCTAGCCTTGGCTTTGACTTCTATATCTAGCCTTCTCCGTGGGCATGGATAAATTTTGTGGACTTACTTTATCATGACCAAGTTTTACTCCTATACTCTTCCTTTCCCTCAACACACGATTAATATTGCACCTCACTCTAGTCATGCGTAATCTCTGTTTTTCCCCCCAATGAGTGTTCCACTGCCAAGGGCACGAGATCTCAACTCGTGTTCTACTTTTTCTTTTACTCAAGTCTTCTTGCCCTTCTTCGATCACCTGTTTAGCATCACTATATCCACAAAAAATCACCCCGAAAACAGATCAGCTGGTGACTGGTACTGGGGCCTTTATTTTCAACTCTCTTTTCTCATTTCAACCCTTTCTCTTTCTCCTGATGAGACCCAGGCGTCAACAGTTGTTCATCTTTTTGAGAAAAGGGCACAGACAATTTTCTCTCCTCGAGATCTGGCCATTTTCACCGAGTCACGTTTTTCGAGGAGACTTCATAAGATTTGATTCTCAAGATTTTCTATCTAATTTCTATCTAAAAACACTTTCTATCTAATACTTTCTAATGGGAGAATTTATTGCTACGAGACGTTCACTATTCGGATCACATCAAGATGATCCAGATTTCGATTCAAGTTCTTTTCCTGGAGTTGGACAAAGACTCGGTGATGGACAGGAGAATCCTTGGTGGGGAAGACGAGTTGTTTTGAATACAGATGATGAGGATGAGCCGAGAAGAGTCGACAGTACATCGAGTAGTCAAGGGGCTTCAGCTTCGGCTCTTGACTCCAGTCCCACAACGGATCGAAGACATTTGGATGTACCTGTTGTCACTCATCGAAGACACACGAGAAGCAGTGGTGATCGAAGGAGAAGCTTTCATACAGCTGAAGAAATGGAGAAGAGGAGAAGCTATTATTTGGATGATCGATCTCCGCCATCTTATATGAGAAGATCCTCATCCGATCGCAGATCTGATCTATCCGGTGATCAAGCGTCAAGCTCACAAGATGAAGAGCCAATGATCGCTTCAACTTCTAGACCCACCATCACAAGACGAAGATTCTATGTCTCTGAATCTGATTCAGATGTTCGATTGGATGAGCTATTGAGAGCTGCAAGAGATGTGAGAAATAGATCCCCACACGGATATCAAGATAGAACAAGATCGCTCACGAGAAGAGATTACCATAGGCCAGAGAGATCGAGAACGAATTCTGATTCAAATTCTGATGATGATTTGAGACCGGGTAGTGCTTATAGCAGCTGTGGATCGGTAAACGAAATTGTTGATCGTTTCAAGGATTACAACAGGAGAGTGAGAAGTGGGTTTTGAATTTAAACTTGATCCAACTCAAATTTTTCAAATTCAAATCTATTTTATGTCTCAATTTGTTCGATTTCAATTCGATTTTTCAATTCAATTCAATTCGATTTCTTTTGCCAATGACCCCTCTAATGATAAGAGCCGATTGGTTCGCTGTGTAAATAGAAAAGTGCCGAAACTGGCTCTGAATTGATTCCTTTTCGCCTTAAGTTTTCAAATTGCTCAATTTGTACCAGTTCTGCAATAAGCAAGATCTTAAAAAGATGAACGTAAAGCCTAACTTTTCCTGAACACTCCCAGGTGTTTCTCATCACCGGCCATCTTGTTTTTGTTTTCATCTTTCTATCCTTATCCTTTTCAACCAAGTGGTTGATTGTCCAAAGTCTAAGCCACCCCAGCGAACAAATAGATCTGATAAACAAGCCCCTCAAGCTCGAGTGGTGAACGCTCGCTAATTGTAAACAGGTCTACCTGTCCTCTGACCATCGATCACCTAAACAAATGCTTTTTCTGTACTTGATGATTAGTTGTCATGCACTTCATCAATCATTAGCTAATCACAATTCAAAAATCAAAATGATGAAGAAATTTTAGAATTTAGATATTAGATATTAGAATTAGAAGAATTTAGAATCAAACAATTCAATTTAGATATGGTAGTGAACTCGTTGGCCGATCTCGATGACAATACGTTGATCAACCAGGTAAGGCAGGGTCTCAAATTGAAAAGGCTAACAATTTACTATATAAAAGAACAGTGTCTGTCTGTATGCCTGTCTGTACGGGCATTTTCTCGGCCGTGTTTTGCCTAATAAAGCTAGAACTTCTTTAGAAAACCTTAGAACATTTCGTAGTTGTGCCATTTAAAATTTAAAAATAAAAAGTCAAGATTGAGTGGCACTACGGGGAGTTGAACCCGGAGCATGCGGGCCGTAGACAAGCGCGCTCCCGACTCCGCTACGGCTTAGACATGGCTTAGCTGCCAAAGATTCAGCTAGAAAAACCCGCCATTACACTATTTTTCTGCTTTTTCTGAGTAAGCGAAAAACGGTGTCTGTCTTGGCTTGTAATCTTTGCACTAATTCCATAAATTATCCAATCCAGGGCACCTCCGAGTCCCGACAACCACAACTTGGCTTTCACACTGTTCACGGACAAAATGTCGGCTTGCAAAGCGGTGGACGAATCGCAAGAAGAAAGGAGAGCTTCTGCAAGGGACTTGCTTTTTCAAATCGGTAAGTACACGAAAAATAAAGACTAATAGACTAATAGAAATAGAGACTAAAGAAAATAAAGGTAGAAAAGTTTGTTTTGCATTTATCCCCAGTCTTGAAGACGACATCAGCAAAGCTTTAGGCTCACCATTAGCTCAACAAAATCACTATTTCAGTCCGATAACCGTTGACGAAAATGTGTGCATTCGATTGAACGAGGTGGCTTCAAATTGGTCAGGTGTCATGAGATTCGGAGTGACCAACGTTGATCCAGAAGTGTATCGTGGTGGAACGATTCCAAAGTGAGAAGCCATTCTTAATAAAAAAGTCTTGGTTTTTTTCTAGATTTGCTTGCCCTGATCTCACGTGCAAGGACGGGTATTGGGCAAAAGCTTTGCCAGAAAGATACTCAATTGAGGGTCATATCATCAATTTCTATGTGACAGCTGATGGAGAGCTTTTCTATGGAATCAATGGAACACCAAAGGTAACAAAAGTTGGAAGATTATTCTAATAAATATTTTAGGGTCTATTCTTGTCAGGAATCAATGTAAGACTTCCACTTTGGGTGATCGTTGATATTTACGGGAATTCAGTCTCCGTTGAATTCATTGGTGAGTATAAAACTAGCGCAGTTTTCAACTTTTCAAGTTTTTAAAACAAATCAATGGGATTACAATCTATAATTTTGATTCAAACCCATCCAGTCTTCAACCAACAAAAGACTGGTCGATTCGTCATGGATAGTTTGGAAAGGCTTGCCTCTTTTGCCAGTTTTAAGTCTCAGGTGTTTGCTGTAACCCCTTCATGCACATCATGCAACAACACTCACCCATTTCCCTCTTCCTGTTTCTCTTTCTTTCCCCTTTCCTCTTTTGGAACTCAAGAGACAGTCATCGTTTGAAAAAAGACCGGAGGGCGGAAGGACTTTCCATTCTGTGTTTGCACTCTTTTCCCCATTTTCGATCGTCGCACTCTTTTTGGCTCGTTTTCCTGGACCATTTGGACCCAAATTGGTATCGGAAGTGGGCATTTCTAACTTTATAGTCTCTAAAATCTTTCAAATCCCGTCAAAATTCTCTCCGTTCCGTTCCTGTTTCTGAATTGGAATTCTTTATATTATTCAGCTAACAAGATGAAGACGAAAAGTTGCAGGAAAACAGGTAAAAAGAGGAAATGCTTGTTGATCTGATAGAGCTGTTTGTGGCTATTCTAGCCGGGCTCTAGAACTAGGATCATAGCAGGCCAGGCAGACCAGAGCTGAGTCAGGAGTTAGCTCCTGGTCTAGTCCTGGCCTTGCCTAGTCCGATAAAATAGTCTTTGGAATAAACTTGATCTGATAACTAAGCAATGGGTCTGAGCTTGCCTAGACTAAAAGATTGAAATGGTGGATTTAATGAGAAATCGATGTTTGGGCACAAATAAGCAAACGGAGCTTGTTTCCCAAACCGCATCCGCAGACAATTTTTGTCTAGACTTCATAAAACAAACCATTAACTCTATGTATTATGATAGTTTTACTTTATCATTCTCCACAAAGCATAACCGCTAAAGAGTAGTTTGTGTGGATATTTTCAAAAGTTCCGTTTGCCTTTTCTTCGACCCATGGGGTTTTGTGTACTCCACTTTGGGGAATCTGTTTACCCAGCCGCCATTGGGGTTTTTCTTGTCGGACACAAGGCTTTTTCAGCCTTCCAACTTGCCACTGTTTACCCTCTCTTTACTTTTCAATTATCCACGAGCTTTTTTTTCCGGCTCAAATCGAACTTCTGAAAGTCAAGCGCCATTTTGACCAGACAAAATCAAATTGATCGATTTGTTCTGAAAATTTATTACCTGTACTACCTGTACTATTCATCAAACTCTTTCTATTCCTTTAACACTTGAGATTGTTTTCATTGTTCACTGCTATCGATCACCGAAATCACCGAAATCCAATCTCTTTTGTGTTCAACTCGTCAACAACTCTCTCACTTTTTCTCAAAGTTGACTGTGTTTCAAAAGTGATCAAATGTCACGACATTTCCGCGGCAATTGGCCATTGTTTCCAACTCTGACGAGTGATGAGGATTGTCATTCTTTAATCATTCAACAACAAAATGAGAATGATCCATTTGAGGAGGAATTCTGGAGAGTCAAGCAGAAATTGAAAGCTTTTGAAGAGGGTGAGCGGGGGAAGTTGTAGAGCTGTCCTAAATTTTCTAACAAATCGATTCAGAACAAAACATTTAATACCATTTCTTTATCATAAATTTTAGATGCCAATGATGCAAAGCTAAGAGCTTCACGAGCAATCACCAGCTCCGCCAATCCGTCATCATCTCAACCGACAAGAACCGCTCCACCAAGGCAACAACCTGCCCAATCTGCAGCCACTGTTTCTGATAATGCTTCAACGAGTGTACTAAGTGAGTTTTTAAAAAAATACATAAAATACATAAAAATTCACACGAATAATGTGGTACAAGCAATACACCAGCAGCCCTAACTGTAAAAAAGCCGATATGTATGGAAAAAAACCAACAATCTAGCTGGCGGGATTGAACCCTTACAGAGCGAACCCTTACAGAGCGAACCCTTACAGAGTGAACCCTTACAGAGTGAACCCTTACAGAGCGACCCTTAAGGCGAACCCTTACAGAGCGACCCTTACAGAGCGACCCTTACAGGTGAACCCTTACAGGCCTACAGGGACCCTTACAGAGTGAACCCTTACAGAGTGAACCCTTACAGAGTGAACCCTTACAGAGTGAACCCTTACAGAGTGAACCCTTACAGAGTGAACCCTTACAGAGTGAACCCTTACAGAGTGAACCCTTACTGACTAAGATTCATGGCTCTCAACCAATCGGCCATAGCGAAATTGCTTAAGCATTTCTGTAATAGTAGTGAGCCGAGTTAATGACTATTTGACGGTTTCCAAGTTTTCGCAGAAGCTCAACACTCTAATCCCCCACAAGATCTCATCGTCAGCTACATTTTCCGACCACATATCGATACGTTCTGATAAAGGGTTTTCGAGATTTCCAAAAAATTTAGGCAAAGCTTAGCAAACTAGTATTAGGGAAATATGGTACTATGTCTTCAATATTGCAGATTTTTAAGCATCATTGTCTTTTCAGGTGGCGTCGATTTGGATCTCTTGCAATTCCACCGTGTCACTGGAAGACACGTTACATTGAATGGATTGAGAACGATGGCCACGAGAAGCGAACAAGAATATACACAGGTGGGGAAACAATTGGAAACGTTTTTCACAAATATGACAAAGATATTGTATTATGGACGCTATTGTGAATGTTTTAATATTAAACAAAAGGTGTTCAGGGCTATGTCTTCACCGAAAGACCCATTCGATTCAACGAGAAAGTGATGATACAGGTAATGAAGGCTCAAAATGGAAAATCAAATTAAGTTTACTGAGTAAATAAATCTAGAAAAAGGTGAATAAATGTAAATTTAAACGAATTGCAGGTTGTTGCCGTTCAAAATCTCTATTCTGGGAGCTTGGCTTTTGGTGTGACATGTTGTGATCCAAAAAATTTGGTTGGAAAAGAGTTGCCTGATGATTCTTCTGGTGAGTTCAAAGCTTGCGGGACGAATTTTCTCAGTGAATAATCGACTACACACTGTTAAACCATGTTAAAAGATTATTAAAAGAAAATTTTAGTTTCATAACATCAAAAGCATTTAGATTTAAATTTATCTACCTTTACTTTTACTAAATAAACTTTAGACCTGATCGAAATGCCTGATTACTTTGTGGGAATCAAAGATGTGGCGTTGAATCCCGTTGCAAACACATTACTGCAATTTTGGATAAATTCTAATGGTTGGTTTTTGATTAATTTCTTGATCTACTTAGTTTTTAGGTGAAGTGAAATTCCAAAAGGATCAGAAACAGCCACGAACAATCATGCACGTTGATGCGACGCTTCAACTCTACATGTGGTTTGACGTTTATGGACAAACACAAGTGATCAAATTGCTTGGTGAGTTGAAGAAGTTGATTTTAAAATGGAAGAAAGTCTTTATCTAGATTCAATTCTAAATTTCAGGCTGTTATCCTGCAAGTCGACCTGCAAGACCAGCTCCTCCAGCTGTCGTTCCTCCATCACCGACAACGACAGCAATGCCCACTCGAGTGGCCCTCCCGGTTTTACCCAACAGTACGTCAAGAACGAGAAGGGGTGAAGGTAAACATTACAGTTTAAACTTTAGAATTAGTTCTAGAGTTACGAAATAAATCAACAATGCGAAAATTTTAGCTGCAAGCCCACAAAGAGACAATCCTTCTCATTCCACCCCATCACCTATTCCATTGAGAGTGGCAATGGAGAACATGAGACTTGGAGATGGTGAGTGCATCAGATTAGGTTATCGGACATTTGATACGCCGCCCCTTTTGCCATTGGCAAGCTAACTTTAATAATATCTTGGTGTTAGGCTGTTCAATTGAAATATTCTTGATATCATTGGATGCGCCAAGTCTTTCTCTGTCGATTAGTACAAAAATTATTACTTTCTCTTATAAGTTTCTAATTGCCAAGATAATTTCTCATCAAGTATCTGCTATCTCGTTTGCTAAAGAATACTTTCGGGTGTACAAAAGAAAACGAAAAGACTTTCTGGACAGCCTAATCAAAGCACTTTCTAAAAACAAATTCTAGGCTCAGCTCCAAGTTCACAAAGAAGCACTCCAGCAATTCCGCCTCGTCGTGCTTCGTCGGCTGTCGATGATCTATTGTCATCGGATATTGGATCCAGTGGAGGACCACCAGCATTGTCTCCAGCAAATGCTTTCACACTTAAGTGAGTTCTCAAATACAAACTCTATGCAAATTGCTCATCATCACTTTTAGCACACCGCAATATCTCCCAATCATCACCCCTCCGACCACATCAACCACGAATCCATTTACAGCTCATTTACTAGACTCCGTCAGTTTTGGTTATCGTTAAATTATAAAGCAAATGTCAATTTGTTTGTATTATCAAGATCAATATGAAATTTTGAATTTATCCTTGATTGATTGATATTTCTAGGTGACTTCTCCAACTGCTCGAGCTCCACCCCCATTAGCCCCTCGACCTCCAACAATGGGCCAAAATCGATCGGCTCCCACACTTCCCCCAAATCGACCACCATTGCCCCCACCAATCAGGTAATAAAAGGATAAAAATTTATTACAAAAGTTTAACGGATTTTCAATTTAAACGAAACTTTCAGCACTCTTCCCTCCATTCCTCAAGTCACCTCTCCGCCCTCAACCACACCATCAAAAGAATTTCCTGATGGTAAGTGAACATCTAAAATCAAAATTTACTAAAGAATGAAATCTAGATATCAAATCTATTCTTGTTTCAGATTTGGAGGAAAGCGAGGAGTGCACAATTTGTATGAATGCAAAGATCAACTGTGTCATTTATAAGGTGAGTTTACAGTTGGTTGGTTACAACTTACAGTTGGTTACATTTACAAGACTTACAAAAGTTCAAGAATTAGTTTAAAATAAATTTTAAGAAGAATCCACTAACTTAAACAGTTACTATGCAACTGTTACTGTTTTGAACAGTTATTTATCATTTAATGTCGTCATTTTCAGTGTGGTCACATGTGTATGTGCTACGATTGTGCGGTGACACTAAAAGATCAAAAAGGGGAATGCCCAATGTGCCGAAAACCGATGGACGATGTCATCAAGTGCTTCAAATCGTAAAGTGATCAAATTTTTAAAACATTTTCCATTCGCTTACTTCTCTTGGTGCTACTCCTGTACAGCCTTCATCCAAAAATTCGCTGAAATTCGTTTACTTAACCTTTTTTTCTTTTATGGGTGCTTTGGAAACGCATAATTCTTGCCTGGACATTATTTTTTGAAATTTTTTGCTCATTTTTTTATTTACACAACTTAGGATAAGTCAATTCGCGATTGTTCTTGATTCGTTGATTTATTATTTCATTTTTTCGGGTTGTTTGAGAAAATAAATGTAGTAAGCTATGAAAAAATAACATTGGATTGATTGGACTAGTTTTAAAAAACATGGAACTGAAAATTAACATATAAACAATTCCAAAATATCCAGATTTTTTGATTTAGAGTAAAATTTTGAACGCTCAGTGCCTTGTATTCATAAACAAGTCTTTACGAGTCTATTTTTCTTGCCGAAAACTTCCTTCAAAGGCGCGATAAGCGTCAAAAGCCCTTTACTTTCATTTATTTCAGAAAATAATATCATTTTTGATTTAGAACGAAGTCATGACTGAATATGAAGATGGAATGATTGAAACAAGGTCACATACATCGACAAATGATCGTTTCACGAGGGTCAATCATAAGGAGTGAGATCATTTTAACGAATTGGTGTTGTTTCTTAAAGAAAAGGCATCGAGTCACGCTGGTGTTTGACTCGAGACCAAGTCCATTTTATAGAGTCGGTCATGGGGATCTCGAATCCGTTTTTAGTTTTTGTAAAACGCTTCGCAAACGCAAAGTATTTGGCATAGAAAAACACCTTGAACTTGGAATTTCAATCACCTTATGAAACCGCCACACGATTCTTTAACAACTGTTTTCAGAGTCTCATGGATAGTCTGTCAGACTACCGAATCTATCTTACATATTTGCTTTATACTTTATTCTTACATATTTGCAATTAATAATCTTATACACCGCGGTGTATAGGATTATTAATTGCACCGCCGGCGGTGCACCGCCTTCTGTAACTTCAACAAATACATACAAAAGATCAGGATCATTAGATAAGTATTGAAAAGTTTAAACCTTTTTTAAAAAGTTTGGCGATAGTGGGACTCGAACTTGGGAGCGAAAAATGCAATGGGGTCGGTGATCTAGCAGACTATCCATTAAAACACGCAAGCGGCTGCGGGGGGAGCGTGTGGCTGGGGGAGCCTCATAAGAGCGATTTTCGGCCGAAATTCAAGGTGTTTTTCTAAGCCAAATATTTCGCGTTTGCAAAGCGTTTTGCAAAAACTAAAAACGGATTCGAGATCCCTATGGCTGACTCTATAAGATGTAGTTGGTCTCGAGACAAAAGGCCAGCTTAACTGATTAGGGCCAGTCTAGATTAGGGTATTCAGTTTAGAAGAGGGTATTCAGTCTAGACTGTCTGGACTACGGTATCGAGGCTAACTCGGTGCCTTTCCCTTGTTAGTCTTCATGTTCTTTAGGAATTTAAAAATCTGATAAAACATTATGATTACAGTAGAAGTTAAAGTTAAAGTTACAGTTAAAGTTACAGTTAAAGTTAAAAAGCAGACTCGATTTTTGCACTTTAAAGTTTCTTTGCTTGAGACAATTGGGACCAAGAAATGCCAAGCACACTTGATTTTTGAACAAATTTCCAGATTGCATAGTTGAGCACAGTTCACCAAGAATCCTTCTTAAAATCCATTCCTTATCCCAACCTGATTAACTCACTTTCACTCTCGATCAAAAACCACTTTCAGCCAAACGGTGGTGCGCAAATGGCGTATCGCCCAACATTGGGACAAAATTCAAGAAAATGCTAATAAGCGGCTTTTCGAGAGGGAATGCCTGGCATTGAACGCTTTGAAACACCCAAATATTGTGGAAATGATTGGGTGGAAATCGAATGAAAACGATTTTGCTGTCATTTACCTGCGATATGTTGGGAAAATTTCACTTGATAAGGGTGAGAATGGTTATTGTTCGCAAATTTGCACAAATTTAACACGTGCAACTAAAGCATGAATGAAATTATTTGCATAGAGTGGATACAAATTTCTCTGAGTTCTTTTTGCAAACTTCTTTGCTACTTTGTTTTCATCTCTGCAATCTTTCAATCAAATATTTGAGATAAGACTACAGAAAAATTCATGTCTGGCTTACAACAACGCCTAGATTTTCAATATGACATCATTGAAAGCTGTATTTCAAGCTTTTCAAGACAACACACATAAGAAAAAGCTTGAAATAGTTGATTAATAATTGAGGTCATTTGTTTCAGTAATCTTCAACACGAGCTACACCTATTCAGTACACACAATGATCAATTATCTGATTGACATCCTGGAAGGGGTCGTTTTCTTGCACAGAAATCATTTTTTACATCGAGATCTGAAGCCGTCCAAGTACAGAAATGATTTTGGGACATTTGATTTACCCTCTTTGCCATTGACAATTCAATTTTGAGCTCAAATATCTTGGTGTTGGGCTGTTCAATTTAAATATTCTTGATATCATTGGATGCGCCAAGTCTTAATTGTCGATAATTGATGATAAATTATCTTGACAATTAGAAAGCAACTTATAAGAGAAAGCAATCATTTTTGTATTAATCGACAGAGAAAGACTTGGCGCATCTAATGATACTAAAAATATTTCAATTGGACATCCCAACACCAAGAAATTTGAGCTTAAAGTTAGATTGCCGATGGCGAAAAGGACGGGGCGCGTATCAAATGTCTGATAAGCTTTTGCAAAAGTATTTTAGCATTTTGGTGGATGCAAATGGAAATTTGAAACTAACTGACTTTGAAACAGCAAAGAAAAGCCTCGATCCTGGAGAAACGACAACTTGGGACTCTGGCGGTACGCCACAATATCAACCGCCCGAGTCCCATCCACCTCATGGAAGAGAAGCAACGGTCGGATCTAGCTTCGGACACCAGTTAACATCTGAAAAAGAAAGAGAACAAGAAGAGTTTTCAAAGTTATAGAATTCCCTGTTTCCATCAGAAGTCATTCATATGCTCGTTGCAGCTTTTGCAATCCCAATTGTAATATTTAGTTTGATGAGAAAGGAGATGTTTACGCTATTGGCATCACTCTATGGGAAATGATACAGCGAAGGTGAAAATCTTCAACTAAACAAGAAAATATAAATTATACGAGTAGCATGAAGTTAAGAAGTAGAATATTTATTATATAAAGAAGCTTAAAAGGCTCAACAATTGCTAAATAAAGTTAAATAGTTATTAACTCAATAATGTTAATCTCTTTGATAATTATTATACTAAAAGTTCTATGGTTTGGCTTTTGCAAAATTGTAAATAAAGGAGAAGCTCTTTACTTATTGACTGACCTAATAGAGAGAGCATTTTTAGACCTCTTCCCTATGTGTATTCTCACACTAGAGAAGCGCGCACTTTGGAGCTCAGAACCTTGGCTTAAAACGCATTTTCCCAAGTTCTCATTGTGTTTTTCGGAATCTGCGTATAAAACTACCCCAGAAAAATTGGTTTTGAAAGAAAGTACTCCAATTCCTTTTAACTAAAACGCAAATCGAATAATCTGCTAGGGTGCGCTGCTAGACGAAGGAACTCCCCAGAAAAGATGAACTGCGTTGTTGATGAGCAAAGCTATGTGGTCACATGACACATAGTGCATAAGCATACCTGAAATTCGATATATCAACCACTCAAAATTCTAACTTTCTTTGAATCTATTGGGTTGGTGAATTGAAAACTGCGGGCTATTGTCATATGTGGCAGCTTGAGCACTTTCTTCAAAAGAAACCCATTTTGGTGTCAATGGAAAAGTTGTAGAGAATCAAAAATAAAGCTTATATCCAAATTTTCAGAACGATTCAAAAACTGGTTTTCAAGAAATGCCAAATTTACGAATTCTCACAAAACTTGCATTTTAAGCGAAACTACTAAGTGTATCTTTTTGGAAATTTGGCTATAAGCCTAATTTTTGATTCTCTACAACTTTTCTATTGACACCAAAATGGGTTTCTTTTGAAGAAAGTGCCCAAACTGGGATATCTCCAGTCCTCCATTTGAGCCCTCCATTGAGTCTCACACTTGTCTCACACAGAAACCAAAATCCTACCACGAAAGAGGAATCCGCAAATTGCCTGTAAAATGGGCAGAAGTCGTCAATAATAATGGAAATTATTTGGAATGAATTTATGGTTTTATGTTGAATAAATTTTAGTTCAAAGTCCCGCAGTTTTCAATTCACGAACCCAATTGTATTATAGTTTTTAGCCGAGTATGGCCACTTTGGATAAGAAATGACTCGCCAACAGTCTACCGAAATAGCCTTCTGAGTCTGATCTCTCAATGCGATGATGAGTTCAAAGGGATTGTTGAAGTGTAAGCCATTTCCCAATTTCTGATTGACACTTGTTTTCAATGCAATACTTCTTGTTATCTCCAGGTGCACTCTCTTTTCACCGGAGCTTCGTGCAAACCCTTGTGACTTACTAAAGCACGTTCGCAAAATGCCAGAGGTGATGCCTTCTGAGTCTGATCTACCGATAAAGAAGAATATAGAAATTTTTAGACTAAAATCTACACTCAATACAGAAAAGAGCTGATTTTTGATAAGGATCAGTTATTTTTGCTACCGCCAGAAGGTCTAGGACTGGAATTTGGAGAAAAAGACAATGAAAGTCAACCAGAAACCCTCAGACCTCCTTCAATTGACACAATCTCGTGGAGAATACGTCTTGAACAGGATTTCCCATCGACTTCAACAATTGACATAGATCGTATTGCTGAGATTAATCAAAATCGAGAAAAGATTCAGCAGAAAATGAAGCGTTTATTTGAAAGAGTTGGACTTCGCGGTGAGCCGGAGGTCATTGCCGAGGTTAAACTTAATCTAGCAGAAATCAAGAATGAAGTCAGTGAGAATTTCGGGAGAGAGAGAAATAGCAGAAATTGAGTTGCGTTTCAAAGATAGGCTGACTGATTTGTCGGCGGATGAAGAGAGGAAATTGAGACAGCCAATTGTGGCACAAAGACCCCGTTCATTGACAAGTCCCGCAAATTACTCGAATCGGAACGATGGTCGTTTGGCTCCGGAAGATCCGTTCCATCAAAAATTGTAAACATTGAAAAACGGACAGCTTTGTAAATTCTTGTAAATAGTCTTTGTGAAACTTCAGGCAAACTTCACGTTGTAGCCTCTGCATTCACATTTGGAAACTTTCAGATTTGAATAAAGATTTCTTGTTTGATCTGTTTGATTTGATTTGATTTGAACAAGAATTTGATTAAGAAAAGTGATACTCAATTGCAATGAATTACAAGCAGTACAAGTACAAGCAAGTACAAGCAGTACAATCCAGTACAAGCAGTACAGTTTAGTACAAGCAAGTACTAAAAGAGTGCTACTAAAAGTGAATTCAAAAGCTTCAACGGAAGCTTTTCAGCAAAAGTTTTAAGTCAAAGATTTTCGTTTTCTGGATCCAGCTTACTTGTTTACAACTAGATTTAAAGAAAAGCAAACAATTTACTGAAAAACATAACCAAAGCCACTTCAAAAGCCTTTCAAAAGCAAATTTCTAGCAGAATCTAGTTCGAATCTAGTTTTTTGAGTGTTTTCTCTAAATTTCACCGGGGGCAAAGGCCTATCCGGATTCTGATATCATATGTGCTTATTTTTATCACTTTCCCTTTTTCGTTTATCAGGTTCATTAAAGAAACGGAGATCGGCTTATCCAGAGCAAAAGAATGATGAGAAAACGCTGCAAAATGTGAAATTCGCGTGAAATGACGAAAATTTGGGCGCTTTCAAAGACCAAAAAAGATAAGTGGCTTATTATCTTCTATTTAAGGCTTGCAAGTACTGGAAGAAACAAGTACAAGTACAAAAAGTTATAGCTTGTTTCAAGAAAAGTTATCTTTGTTTCAAGTTCGCTGGTTTGTTTCAGTTTAAAGGAGTCTTCTTTAACAGCTTTTGTAACTAGTATGGAAGCTTTTAAGTATATAGTAAGCTATAAATTTTAGTTTCAACTCTCTAATTTCTAAAAATGGTTGCCATCTCCGTTCCAACCGAGAATCGAGCCATCCATCGCCTTGAGAAAGAAATCGAGCCATTGCGAAAGAAATTGGCCGCTCATCCTCTCTACAAAGCTGTTCAAAATGTTGATCAGTTAAAGGTTCTGATGGAGAATCACGTCTTCGCTGTCTGGGATTTCATGGGATTACTCAAGGTAAGGCTATGTAATGGATTGATGGATTGATTGATGAATTGATTGATGTAAAGGATTGATTAAGTTTAAAATGATACAAGATTTGCTAAACCATTCATATACCTTCATAGCAAATTCATTTAAATTTTCAGGAATTGCAACGGGGTCTCACTTGCATCGATGTCCCATGGAGACCAGTTGGAATGAGAGACTCGAGAAGACTCATCAATGAGATCGTTCTCGGCGAAGAAAGCGATCAAATCGGTTTGTTATTGGGGCTGACAATTTGCAAGAGATCACAATCAAATGAACTTTAGATGGTCGCAACATTTCCCATCTCGAGTTGTACCTTGAATCAATGTACGACGCTGGGGCCAACACTCGTCCAATCAATCGACTCCTCGAGCATTTCGCCAAGCAAAAAGTTGTCGATATTTCGGATGATGGGCTTAAAAAAGTGAGTGATTTAGGCAAAGAATTAAAATTTTCATTAAAATATTCATTTTTAACATAAATATTAAGCTATCCAGAAAGTCTTTTCATTCCTTTTCCTACTTTCGTTAAAAATAACAAATTCATCAATTAGACTATGCTCTGATCAGTCTTGAAGTCATACAAGTACTGTGAGTTTCCTTTTCTCTACAGATTTGATTCCTTTTCTATCGAGATTTGGTTCCTTTTCTCTACGGATTTGGTTCCTTTTCTCTACGGATTCGGCTAAAGTCTTGTAATTAGTCTTTTGTCTTAGTACAGCTGGTGATGGGAGATTGAATAATAAACACTTTTTACTTAGAGCAAACTATAGGAGGTCTTTAACTTATCTGTAGATGATCTTGATCTTGCAGCTCTAGTGGATTCTTGACTTTATCTATCTCAATTATTATATACATTATATTATATTAAATCATGTGGCTTTCTATCGGTGCTTTTCGTGTTTTATGTGAATTCATGTGTATTAATTTTTGCGTACTTTATCTGGATAAAGTATCTATAATAAAATCTAGGCATTCGCCGAATGCAGTGTGCCGAAGCCAGCTCGTGACTTTGTGAGATCAACCTTTGAAGCTATTCGATCAGGCAAACTTCACGTGGTAGCCTCTGCATTCACATTTGGACGAGAAGATCTTATTCCATTGATGTTCACCGGATTGTTGAAAGATATGAATCAAAAGATTGGAGATGGATCTCTAAATTCATTCATTGTCTATCTAGAGAGGCACATTGAGGTGAGACGATTGAATCTTGTGCAGGAAAACAGTAAAATGAAGCTTAGGCTTAAGTTGAACACAGACAAATCTTTGTTTGTTCAATATTCAATTTGTGAGTGTAGGTTGATGGTGATGAGCATGGACCGATGGCCCTTCAAATGGTTGCCGAGATTTGCGGTAATGAAAGAGATCCCAGATGGAATGAAGCTATTGTCGCGGCGAAAAAGGCACTAACAGTAAGTGAAATATTCATCAAAACTGTAACGATAAAGTTTTTAAGTTTAAAGTTAAGATCTAAACTTACTCACAAATCATTTCCAGGCTCGAATCGCACTCTGGGATGGAGTGGTGGCTGAGATCGAGAAACGAAACAGCAAGAAAGCATAATTCTGAGCAAACAATCTGATTTCATTTTATTATAGACTTCTTTGACTTAATTTTGTTCAATTGCATGATTTTCGGTGATGCATATAAAGATTTATTTGTGATTCAACGTTACACAAAGTAACAGAGAATTCCACAGCAAGTAAACCTTCGGAAACGATGAGAAACTAGCTTAATACAGAATCTTTTTTAGATTCTAAATAGATAATTTTTAAGCATCAAAAATCGACCGCAGCCATTTGTTAAAAAGACTTTAATCGGACATTTCTCTCTGCCTTTTTTGTGTGAGGTTGTCGCGTGCCTTCCAGGGGAAAAGCGAGAACATTGCTCCTTCTCCCTTCTCCCCTACCCTCTCACTCTAACGCATTTTTCAATGTCGATCAGTTTGGAACACGACATGTGATATCAGACAAAAAGCGAGGCATTCCATTGCAAAACTTCATTCCAATCGCATATCGATTCAATCAGTTGTTTTCGAGCGCATTCCGATTGGGTATAGATGAGCAAAGATTGCTTCTGGGTGGCTGTTTTTGAGAGCTTAGAAAAGGCTAATTGAGTTCAATTTTTAAGCTTTCAAATACTTATACGAATGAACCACTAATACATCAATAGCTTGACATCAAGCGTGAGCTCGAGCTTGACATCAAGCGTGTGCTTGAGCTTGACATCAAGCTGGTGCTTGAGCTTGACATCAAGCGTGTGCTTGAGCTTGACAGAGCTAGGCTATCAGGATAATGAAATTGAGCCATTGAGCTATTGATGAATTTGTTATTTTTCAACGAAAGCACGAAAAGAAATGAAAAGACCTTCTGGACAGCCTAAGATGTTATAGAGAAGGTTTGATTATCTTTTAACCAATGATCTAATAACCATTTTTAAATCAGACTAATCCTAAGCAATTAAGCACAACCTTTTACTAACTATTAACTCTTGAAAACATCAAATTTAAACTATTTTCCACCAAACTGATTGCCAAGTGAGGACAATGATTGATTAATCACGTAAATTCACATCGTTTCAAGAAAACAACGCACTAGGATCACCACTTGTTCTCTCGATTTGTTTTTACTCTACTCTCAATATAAGTTTTTTTCTTTATTTTCGTGAAAATCTCAAAAAATATAAAAACGAAACAGTTCCCGGCCAAGGCCATTTCACGCGAAATCTTTGCGACAAATAAAAGCGAAATTTTCGGTTTTATGACGCCAAATTGGCTCAAGTGGGATCATTTGGGGAAGAACAAAATCAGGAATCAAGATTTTTCGCTTTTCTGTTTTATACCGTACAAAAAAAACTAGGGTCGATTGGTTTTATTGGTGGTATTTTGGTTGAAATGGTCATTCCCCTTCCGTCTTCGTTCGTTTGATGGCTGGAGATCAACTGTCGTTTATTTCTGCGTTATAAAACTGAAAAAAAAAACTTCAAAGTCTAATTTTCTACCTTGTCTGAGGGCTTGATTTCAAAGGATTGAGTTTGGTTTTTAATCAGCAAAGTCACTTTTCAACTTTTTAATTAGCAAAGTCACTGTTCAACTTTGCCATTTCAACCTCTACCCATTCTTAAACTCTTAAATTAGACGAAACTAGTGAATTAAATCATTTTTAAATCAAATTCAATTTAAAGAGTCCAAAAACCGAATGAATTCTTGCAGATCTTTGATTCCCATGACTCATTTTCCCACTAACCACTCTAGTCCTTGACTTATTTTCCGGGAAACTATCCAAATCCCACTCATCCCACATTCTTCGAGCTTTGGGAGTTGTTTTTAAGCAATCCAGTCCTTTATAGAGAAATTCTTGATGCTTACTGTTATTTTGCATAGTACAGTTGTGTTTCTGTAAGACTAAATTTTATTCAAACCAAATTCTAGCTAAGATAAACTATGTGAACATCCCAAAAACACCTTCTCTAACTGTTGTGGTTCTAGAATGGCTCTAGAAAATTTGTTTACTTAAAAACTAAACCTGTGTTTACTTTTAAATCTTTAAGCAAATCAACAAGGAAGTTGTTTTCAGCTGATCCCAAAAACGGTCACACCTCAGGTGCCAATTTTTACACCTTCAACTCGTTTGAATTTGGGAAATTTCGTTCAAAAAAGTGAACGGATCGCAAAAATTTTTGAGCATTTTCCCCAAGCAAACCTTTACCCTATTGATGTTTTTTCTCAAGGCGATGTTTTGAACAATTTCTCTCTATTTTTGGAGAAGGGGGAGTGATCAGCGCTCATCCATGTGATCACGCAAATAAAATCTCGTGTTTGGGGAAAAGGGTTTAAAGGGCTTTGAAAAATTGTTTTAAATGACTCATTTGTAAGCTATTTTTCGGCCCAGACACTATTAAAGTGTTTTAAATTTCGTTTTAAATGTTCATACAGAATACCCTACATCTATGAATTCAAATGGTTGCTCAGTATTCAATATTCTGTGTATAAAAGTGAATCCAATGTCTTTGTATCAATTCTAACACTTTATAAGAAATTGTTCTTTAAAAAAAAAGATAAGAATAAGAAATATAAGAAGCCGAAAGTTCCCGCCGCCCATACAAACTACCTCGCCTTCGGCTCAGCGGTATCGAACAAGCTCTGAAGCTATTACCAATCGATTTAGTGTAGTCGAAAACCCTAGAAAAACTTTTTGGCATTTGTCAGAGGCATTTTTAAGGCCCTGCCAACTGCGAACAAAAATAAATTGCTTGTAATTTAGTATTTTACTTTAGTTGGGCTTGTTTATCTTTCATAAAAGCAATGAATCCATAGCATTTGATCCGTAGCACAACTATGGATCAAAATTTTACTTCTGGAGAAGGTCCACTTCTTCCTCTCCTCCTCATCTCATTTTTTGTTTTCGTTTTCCCTCTTCACCTCTTTCGTTTTTCGTTTTCGTCTTTTAAAAAACGATTTTGCAAAGAATGAACCAGGAGATTGAACTCTCAACCTCACAGGGACATCTCTAATCTATCCTTCTAACTTTCTCACAGGCGAACGCTCTATCCACTGAGCTACAGCCACTTTAGTCAGCTAGAAAGAAGGAACAAGAGAGCAAGCGAAAGAGCCTCCTAAGCCCTTACCTAAGAGAATTAGTGTACCTGATTCGAACTAAAACTATGAACTAAAACTATCATAACTAAGAATCCCAATCAACTAAACAAACAAAAGAATTCACCAATTCAACTAATTCTTATAAACGACACAAATTGCCAGCCTATCCATAACTGTCTATCCACAAATATTTCTCTTCTCTTTCTTCTTTTCAATCATTTGTTCTTGTCTATTTGATTGGAGTTAATCTGTTCGAAAAAGAAATGCATGTTCTTTTCGATCATTGTTTGAAAAGAAGAAAAAAATTGCAGAGGAAATGAGGGATTCTTTTCATTTCTTTCCCCTTCAGGCAAGCTGATCATGAAAGGAGTGCACTGAAATCACTTCTCTGTTTGCCATCAGTTTCTTATTGAGCTCTGGAAGAATTTCTATTTGTGTACAACTAAAATACTATCAAGAAAATGTATCTCGATTGTGATTTTCTGTTTGTCCAAGTGTAGCTTTATAAGAGAGATCTGGCATTCGAGCTCTTTAATGATTCAGCACATCTTCTCAACCCTTGCTTGATCTACCTCTAGACAGCCAACACTTCTCCCACTCTCATCCCAGATTTGGATTGTTAATGACTTCCGTTTCTTTTGTCCCTTCAGTCATAAAGTCTTTGATGGGAATTAGCTCTTTTTTTCTGTTTCCGGCATTGTTTTCCCTTGCAGTGTTCCCGTTCACTTCTTTCCAAGCAAGTCCACATCCGGCCTTATTTCTTTACCCAAAAGGGTCATCTCAAATGATAAATTGACTTTAGTCTTTATTAGCTTTTTCTAATGAGAAAGACGAAGCGACAAAGCGCCTCAATGTCTAGCGGTGTTCCTTCCGGTGAAAAGGCTTGCAGAGAAGGCTTTAAAGGAGACGCTTTGATTGGGGATTGGATAAGCAAGACTAGATTTATTAGCTTGCTTTTTAGTGTTGTGGGCAAGGGTTGGTTTTCATCTTTTCAATGCTCTACAAGTTGCTCTTCATAGCTCTTTACTCAAGATTTTAGAATTTCCATATGTTGAAAGCCTTGTGAAGCTCTAGCCCACTTCTGTTACCAATGCAAGAACCAGATGTGTGCTGAAATAGCTTCCAAATTCAAGTTCAATTCAAGCTCACACAAACCATCGAATCTGCAACGCTTGTAGATTTCTGAGCTTTTAGCCGTACACCGCTCCATTAAGGGTCATCCCTTGTGACAAAATCGGCACAAAAGGCAGATAATTTTGTGAAAAGAACAATCGTGAACACTTTTTTTGCCGAATTAGCCCCGAAAAAGAGTAGTGGAGACACAGTGTCTAAGCGACACGAAACCACTATCATTTTTTTCTCTTTTAGCTCCATTTTTTGCACGTTTCCTCTCCGGTGAGCGGCAGCTTTTATCCACACACGCAGTCCTAATACGATCATCTCGATTTCCTAATGTGAAGTCAAGAAATCTTTTAATCTTTGCCTTCTTTTCCAAAAGCCATTTGGCAAGTCTTTGACATAGAAAAGTTATAAATGATTTGGATTCTTTGAATTCTGCGAGCATTACTACGAATACATAGCTCTTCTTGTCTAAGTAACTAATTCGTAAAACTAAAACTAAATTAGATTCTAAGTCTGTCTAAGTCTTAGTTATTTGAAGATACTGCCAGTCTGGGACTGTCAGTCTTGAAGTCTGACAGGTACTGTGCGATACTTTAAAGTCTTGCAATTAGTCTTTTGTCTTAGTACAGCAATTATTCAGTTTGAAAGCCTTTATAATCTTGAGTGAATCTTTGCACTTTCCAACTCAAACACTTACCTATTCATATTCAATCTCCACAAAGAATTCTATTTGAACAGATGCTCGAAATATTTGTGGTTTTTGTTGATCCGCCCCTTCACCTTCCAAAAAATAAATATTTGTTGAGAAAATAACAAACAAAATTGTCTTGTTATTTAAGTTCACCGCTTTAGATTTAAAAAAAAACTAAATCTACCTCTGGCTTACTTGTTTGAAAAAATTCCTTACTTTTTCTCGCAATGATTTATAATTCTCGCTCACTTTCTTTCCCATTGATAAGATAAACAAAATCATTGTGATCTTTCATTTTTTGGCGTTTTGTTGAGGTTAAATTACCGTAATAATTCTAATAGAAGACCAGTCTCTATTAGAAGACCAGTCTCCAATAGAAGACCCTTTTGAAGGGAGGTTGAAAAATAGAAGGCCAGTCTCTATTAGAAGACCAGTCTCTATTAGAAGACCAGTCTCTAATAGAAGACCCAAACTCTTAAAATGCACTATGTTACCGTATCCCGCTACCACCCAGATTTTCTTGTAAAAATCATTGTGCAAAGTTATTATTTCTTTCCTACTATGTTTTTTGTAATTCTTGTTTCTTGTCTTAAAATAAATAATGTGTTTATTTTCAGGGCTGATGGCTGAGCGACTGCCAATTCGCACGGATTCTCTGGAGGAGTATCGAGATATTCGAAAAGATGAAGGAGACGACTTTGTAATCTTCAAGGAACGAGAAAAGGAGAATGAAAACGAGATGAATCAAGATTCGGAGAATGCTTTGGAGGCTCTCGAAGCGGAACTGCTCAAGAATGGAAACAAACGGAAGGCACATTCGATCGAGTTTAAGTTAGAAACAATTGAATTTGCAAAGACGATCTCAAAGAATGTTGCAAGCACAAAGTTTCAAGTCAGCAGAAAGATGATTCGCGAATGGATTTCGCAAGAAAAACTATTGCGAAAGATGCGAAATTGCGAAAGATGGGGAAATCATACAAGAGGTTAAAAGGAGATGGCCGAACCCTCACAAATACGCAACTCGACGTGGAACTTGCCGAATGGGTCCGAAGCGAACGACAGAAGAAAAACAAGGTCTCGAGACGTTTGGTCCGTGAAAAAGCAAAGCGTTTTTGTGAGCAAGACGATATCAAAGTCGATTGTTCATTGGGATGGCTTCAAAAGTTCATGAAGCGTCATGGATTTTCAATGAGAACTCCAACGTCAATCTGTCAGAAGCCTCCCCACGAATATGCTGATGTGTTGGTCAATTTCGTAATGTATCTCAATCGGATGCAAAAGGAGAACAAATACACACACATCTACGCTTGTGATGAAACGGCGGTCTTCCTTGATCCAATCGGCGGAAAATGTGTTGATGAAAAAGGAGCAAATGAAGTCCCAGTTCGATCAAGTGGACATGAAAAGACAAAAATTTCTGTGATGCTTATGGCGCGCTCCGACGGTTACAAGTGCAAGCCTTTTGTTCTTTTGCCACGGAAACGAATTGATCCAAATTGTTGCAAGCCCGAAATGATGAGATGGCTGCTCAATTATTGGATGAAATTGATTTGGGCGAAGACGAGGAAAACAAGGATTACGAAAGCGATGCCTCGATTGAAATCAATGACATTAATGAAAATTAAATTGAGGTTTTTTAACGGATTTGCTCCTTTCAAATTGTTTTATGTTTTATGTTAATAATTATTTGTTGTTATTGTTGTTAATTGTTGCTTTAACTAAGTGAATAAAGTGATGATATGTTGTGTCCGATTTAGATTTCCGTCCGATTTAGATTGAACTTATCGCGGATGTCCGATTTAGATTACAGTCTATATCGGACGTCCGATACAGATCGAACAATAATAAACGTGCTTAATATATGTTCTTAAGCGTTTTTTTTGCAATTTTCTGCGCTTTCAAAGAAATTTTCAAAGAACATATGTTAAGCACGTTTATTTATTGTTCGATCCGTATCGGACGTCCGATATAGACTGTAATCAATAAAAGACCTTTGAAAAATGCAGAAAACTACAGAAAACGCTTAAGAACATATATTAAGCATGTTTATATTATTGTTCAATCCATATAAGATTTAGATTGAATCTAAATCGGACGTCCGATATAGACTGTAATCTAAATCGGACGGAAATCTAAATCGGACACAACAGATACAAATGTGACTGATTTTTAAAAAGGGTTGCTTCCTAAAATCGTTCTCTAAAGCTTTGACAAATTCAAGACCAGTCTCTAATAGAAGACCCTTTGGGAAGGGGGTTGAAAATTAGAAGACCAGTCTCTAACAGAAGACCAGTCTCTAATAGAAGACCCTTTGGGGAAGGGGTTGAAAATTAGAAGACCATGGTCTTCTATTAGAATTATTACGGTAGTTCTTTTTCCTTCATTATACTTCCAACTAAAAGATCAATCAGTTTAGATCAAAAACAATTGAAATGGAGTTGAGGCTAATCGTGCTCTTTGTCGCCTTATTTGCTACTGTAAGTTGTGGAAAGGCACGTTATTTCTAAAAAAAGCTTTCAGATTGAATGTGTTTCCCGAAGGGCTATTGAGAATAAAGTGTCGAAAACGATAAGACAGCATAAGGCAAGTTTAAAGATATCGAAATCATTCATTATGATAAATGACATGTAAGTTTTTAAAACCCCATTTCCAGGTTATGCTCTTCTCGAAAACCTATTGTCCATACAGTCGCCGATTGAAAGAAATGTTGAGCAAGTATCAAATTGATGACATGAAAATTCTTGAATTGGACTTGCAAAGGGAAGAGTATCGATCAGTTATTCAAGTGAGTTCAGAAAAAAGATGAAAATGAGAAATTTAGCTAAAAGAATATGAGAAGATTGCATTGGTGAGCTAATTAAGAGAATGGATTGTTGTTGAGCATGCATGAAACATTTAAAAGATCATTTTAGAATTTCTCTTTAGGATTATCTGAAGACTCTCTCCGGCAGACGAACGGTCCCCCAATTGTTCATCAACGGAATCTTTGTCGGAGGTGGATATTGTAGAGTTTAGGCCTAAAATAGCTACTAGCTAGAAAATAGCTGAATGACTTGAAAAACTTTCACATTTAGGTTCCGATGACACTCGAGAGATGGATCGAAAGGGTCAATTCAAGAAAATTCTCATCGATGCCGGCGTTTTGTTGGATGAAAGAAAAAGATAATTACAAATCCACAAATTATAGGCATTTCTGATTAGTTTTCATTTATGCTTCATTCAATTTTTTGCACCATCGCTTTCCAGAAACCATTGAGTTTTACATTCCCGTTTTACCAGCAATACGTGTACATTTTGTAAATAAAAGCTTTCCTTGCTTTTACAATACGATAAAATTTAATAAAAGCTTTCATCGTATTGTTTTTTTGAAGAAAATACAGTCAAACCTAATTCAAAGCAATTTTTGAATCGCACAAAACAGAAATCCCAACTAATCAGCACACGTTAGCAATTTGAATTTAGGTTCTTTTCCAATATCGGGGGAGCGGTCCGATTATCGGGGGAGCGGAAAGAAAATCGGGGGAGCGAAAGGAAAATCGGGGGAGCAAATTTTGCCCCCTCGAAAAATGCATTTCTGGGACTTTTATTTTAACTGCAACGTTTTTTTAAACTTTAACGACGATGCGCTTCTCCGATATTTGTGCGTTCAAGGAATCGACGGCAATCGATTATTTCGCACCAAAGGAGTCACCAGTCGTGGATTTGCAACTGTGGCGAATCGATGAAAGTCCGCTCAAAGGGAAAAGATCTATTTCGCTGGGTATGTGACACTTGCGCACGGCGAAATGTCCCCAAGCATTCAAGAGGAATTCGAGTCGATAACTTTTTGCAACAAAGCAAGCTCCCGTTTGTCACAATTGTAAAGTTCATACATCTATGGAGCCAGGGACCACGACAATCAAACACTGTCAACAGGAGCTCGGCATTAGTGGCGACACCGTTGTTGAGTGGAACTACTTCTCCGCCAAGTGTGCGCTTGGAAAATCAAGAAGCTTCGATAACAAGATCGGTGGTGCCGGACTCACCGTGGAGATCGATGAACGCTGACGCAAAGCGCAAAACCACGCCGGTAGGATGCGCCAGAACGTTGGCTTTTGGTGGTCTGTGTCGTGAAACAAGGGAAGCTTCGCTTTTATTGTGCCGAACCGAACGGCTCCGGTTCTGCTTGAAGCGATTCGAAAACATATCGAAAAGGGGACCGAACATCTCTGACCAAGGGCCTCACTGACCCAAATTACGATTTTGCATGGGTCAACCACTGGACAAATTTTGTTTTGCCGGCAGATCCGACCGTGCACACGCAAACAATCGAGCGAAGTGGAAACCGTTAAGACATGAACGACGTCGACACGGCACCCACGGCACCATGGTGGATTCGTATATCGCTGAGGGATTGTGGCATCGCAATTTGCCTGCCGGAGTAAATGCATTCGAGTCGATCATGGAGGACATCGTCGATACAATCCCTTTTTACAGTTAATTTGTGATTGCTAGAAAGGTTTTGTTTTGGTTACTTTTGTTTTATTTTGGTTACTTTTCTTTTTGTTTTGGTTACTTCGCTTACATTTCTTTCGTTGTTATGATCAATTATACTATTAATGAATAAATTTTTAGGTAGCCATTTGTTCGTTCGGGATTGTGGAGCGTTCGGCAAAAAGAGAAGGCGGCCGATAGGGAAGGTAGAGGTATGTTTGGTGTTAGATATTTAAGTCACTTTTGTGATCTAATATAAAGGTTGTGAGAATAACGGGTAATTCGCGGATTTTATGGCAGTACTTTGGATAATATAGGACATATGTAGCGCTGCCAAAAAATTAAAAAAAAAACGTTGCAGTTAAAATAAAAGTCCCAGAAATGCATTTTTCGAGGGGGCAAAATTTGCTCCCCCGATTTTCCTTCCGCTCCCCCGATAATCGGACCGCTCCCCCGATATTGGAAAAGAACCTGAATTTATGCTACGAAATTGAGGAAAAATTACCTAAAATATTCATTTCACCGATTCGAATCATCGAAGAATGCCCCGAGCTTGGCAAGCTCAATCGATCGAGGTATGAAAAGTTTGTCTTTTGCAGCGAGGTTTTTCTGTTAAACTCTTGTGTTAGGTGTAGATTTTATACTTGATTCTTTTATTAACATACATATTAACATACTTTTATTAACATAACATTCCCGAATTGCAGGAATCGTATCTCATCTCTTCCTCATCTAATCAGACGTTCATGAGCATGATGTTGTTCATGGTGTTGATCGCCATCTCGTTGCAGGCTTTGGAGATTTTTTGGGAATTTTTACTCAGTAAAGTTTAGTAAAAGTAAAGTAAAAAACCAAGAAATCTTTAAATTTATGCTACCAAAATTGTCTTCTTTCAGTTCTGGCTGATCACGTCATCGTTGTTATGAAATTCGCCCGTCGGATTGCCTCTATTCAATTAAAAACTCAAGAAACCTTTAAATTTCTGCTAAATTCTCGTGAGGCTATCTGACTTTAATAAAGTTTTATAGCGATTTTATTATTCTAAAAGAAATCACAAAACATTAAATAACCTTAAAAGGAAAAAAAACATCAAGCAAACCCGTAACAAAAGGAACTTATGATTAATTAAAAAGAAAATCATCATCTCATGATGATGATATTGTTTATAAGATTCACAATCGATTCACTCATTCAATTCTTATTTTATCCGCCTTGTCCACCCTCTTGTTGTTGACTGGCCGACGAGATAAGCATGAAGATTACCACGGGAACAATGTACATCCACTAAAAGCACAGTTAGCAAAGTTAGCATAAATTTTGTCTTTTGGGAAACATTGTCTAAGAATCTTACATCATCTTTAAAGCATAAAAAAACCAACATATTTAGCCAAAAACGATCGATTATCCTGTTCAGCGCCATGTTGTCTTGCTCGTCTTTCTTTATCCATCTTGTCAAGGAACGATTGGGTGTCTGGGCTGAAAAGAAAAGATGTATCATTGTAGAATGCTAGTGTTCGTGATAGATGTGCTTCACGATCCTATAAAAATCTATTATACTTCAAAAACACCCTCCTATTTTAACTCATCTTTAAAAAAAACTTTCGAAAAACAAGACTTTGTTAAATTCAGTTTAATAAATAATTTGAACACGGTTAATAAATTTTAAATAATAAAATAAGAAACCTTTTGAGTTGTTGAACAGAGGTGACTTGCACGATTCCGACCAAATTGCTTTGTGGCAATAGTTGACAACCATCGTCCGATGATTTGAACGCCGGGTCAGCAAACACAGTCAACTAAAAGAAGAGTAAAGTCAGTGATTTGTCTTGATGTATTTTAAATTCGTCATTAATTAGGTAGCTGGTAAACGTACTAATCTACAAACTATCAACAAGCTAATTATTTGCGCTAAAAGGAATCCCTTGCATAAAGCTAAAATGAATCTTTATTAACTGTCTTATTTCTAAAATGCTTTCAAGTTAAAAACAAAAATTCTCACCGATTGAACAGCTTTTCCTGTTGTATCGAGCGACACCCAGAAGTTGTGCACAAGCTTCGTTTGCAAAATTCGACACTAAAGTGATTTAAAAATAAAACTTTCGTATTCTCCAGTGGTGGTTCTAGTAAGAATTTGAGAGCGGAACTTCCAGTACTCCACATGCCATTTAAAAGCGTTTTTCATTGTCAACTTTAATAACAATCGCATCTGACTTATTGAGCTTGATCAATTTTTATATTTACGGGCTATCAAAATTTTTACAAGTGTTCAATGAAAAGTAAAAGCTCACCGGTTCCGTAGAGCTCGATACATAATCGCCTCCTTTTCCGTAGGGTGTTCTCACTCGATACAAAGCAGACGAAGAAGCAGATTGAAGGGCATTTCCCAATTGCAGAGCATCTAAAGATAAAAATTATAAACGTCTATTGTAAAGTTGCCAAACAAATTACAAAATGATAAACAAACCGGCAGTAGTTCGAAAAACGCCCGAATAATTCCCGCTGAAGTCCTCTTTCACTTCGATCACTCCCAATTTGCCGACGGTTTTCCAATCTAAAACTAGCAAATTAGAAACAACTTTAGGAACACATCGTTGTTTCTAAAGTTATCGTTGTTTTTAGTTCTAAAAGTTAATTATTAAAGTTCTGGAAGCTTTAAATGGCATCTATTATCAACCAAGGTAAGAAACATCTCTTCTATGCATCTTATCTTTAAATCCTCCTTTGGTAAATAATAAATTCAATTAATGACACAGCAACTCTGAACTAAAGCATAGAATAAACTTCCCAGAGCTTTAAATATACCTTAAATTTAAAACAAACCATTGAGAGAGTATTCAATTGGCAACGAAAGTACATCGGCGAAAATCGGCGAGAGAAGGGAGACCACAGTCAGCAACAATGAAGAAATGATCATCTAAAACATGTGTATAGTAAGTGAATTGAAAAAAAACACATTGCAAGAAAGCTTATAATCATCGAGAGCTTCACAAAATGTTCTCAGGAATATTTTTAGGTTTTTAACCTTTTTCACAAAACAAGTGTTTTAGCCAAGTTTATTTGCGTTTAAAATGTGGTGATAAATAGCAAATGACCAGTTGACATGAAAAGGATCTGAATCTTCAATAGAACATCAAATGTTGGCGATAAACACCTTAAATAGTTTTGTTTCCGGTAATTGATTGAGCTAACGAAATACATAAATAAATAAGCTTTGGAACTCGTTTCATCACAATTTCACACAAGAGTTGCTAAGAGCACCTTTTAGAATAACTAGAACAGAAGTAATCATAAAAACATCATGATTTACCGTAATACCAGCTTACTATAGGTAACCGTAATGACAGAATGTGAAAAATGAATGGCGAAATCAATTTGGTCCACCATCTTCGGATATGAAAAGCTCTCTCACTCGATATCTTCTTCTCTTTCTCGTCTCTTTGAATCGAGCCACATCTTTTCGAGTGATCACACCTCGTAACTGGAAAGGAATAATTGATTAGTCTGTAAAACATGTCAAGTCTGCTTTGAAACGAGTTGTTAATTCTCCTTTTCTATTTCTTTTCTAACCATTTCTTTTTTTTGTTTTCTTCACTTACCCGATTCTCCTCGTTGACCACCATCAAATACCGTAATCCCAAGCCTCTAAATATTTGGTAGACGAAGGGAAGTGAAGCGTTTAGCGGAACTCGATGTGGATGTGAATGGAGAACCGGAGAGAGATCAACCCAACAACCAAAATCTTCGTTCCTCAGCCCGAGCTCGGCCACTGTCTTCTCTTTGCTAAAATTTGTCATGCGTTGTTTATTTTTATTTGATATACATACCAGTCTGTTTCATCGAGGAAATCCTCATGAGACAAAACCCATTGGCAACCGGTTCGGCCATCAGGATGAATTGTGAACGCCTGGAAAATTCATACTAACGATTGAGGTGTAGTACCGCTTAAAAGTAATGGTCCCATTTAGCTTTCGGGTTTGTGACAAAAAAACAGGTGTATATTTCACGTAACATAACGAATAGTTCAGCTGTGTACCAAAGTTGACTCTTTCCTATTACTAGGTACCTTAAAAAATCGGGTACTTTAACCGTGTAACGGGAACCTTAAGAAAAACGGGTATCGGGTAGCCTATGCAGCGATTCACCAACCAACTTTTAATTGAACAAGTGCTTTTTGGGAACAATGCAACAAAAATGTTCGAAGTTCGAAGCAAAAATGCCTTTGTTTGGGCATTAGAATAATGTTGTTGTTGGGAGAATTGTTGCGGGAAAGTAAGTTGTCGAAGACTCATTGTCGGGCATCACTACTTCCTTAAGGTTTTCTTAGGGTACTCGTTCATAATTAAATTACCCGATTTTTTAAGGCAGTAATAAGAAAGAGCCCAAAATTTTATGTGGAGTCTTTTCAATACATAAATTCTCAACCCCTGTTGAAAAACAAGTCCATAGAAGTATTTACCCTTCGCTCCAGGATCCGAACTAATTGTGATCGCAAAATAATCCCTTGAATCTGGCCATAGTCTGGCAAGTTCCCGGTCATGCTCTCTTCAATGCGATCGACGACCTAAAATAGTCCTTGGATTCTCATGTACGTTTTGCTTAGTTTTATCTGATAATCTTTTCTTTTCCAAATCAAATTTCTTACCGGAAATCCATGATGTGAAGTTGTTTCTAGAATCTCCTTCAGTCTCCCCACACGTTCTCTCCTCTCCAAAGCCACCACATCTTTTCGCATGATCTGTCTGGAATTTTAAAATCAAATCAATTTCACTGATTGAAATCATTTTAAAAAAGCAATACTCACTTTGCGTTGATATTTCGACTCATTTTGGGTGGATGCCAACCAAGTACAGGAATTCCTTGTAGATCGATCAATGAGTCATAGATACCCTAAAATTTGTTCAAATAATTGATTCTGTCATCAACAAACCTCATTGAATATATCGCCAACAAGTTTCGCCGTCATTAGCACCAACATGATTGGAAGACCAAACGAGATATCTTTTGTGGCCTCCATCAAAATGGCCGTCAATGAGATCGTCATCCGAACTGATCCGCCCAATTGAGCAGCCGCGCCAGCTAGAGCATATTTGCCTGGGTGAGTTCCAACCTGTAATTTGCTCTTTCTTCGAGTGTAAAGAGGATTTTATTCTTGAAATAACTGAAATGTGAAAGACTAACGACAGATGGGATGAGATGCGCCAAGCCGACACCAATATATCGCCCCCATGCAGCACCAGTCAATAAGAGGGGAATGAAAATGCCGGCTGGAACCTAAAGCAGCTTCTAGTTTAGATCATAAACCCCACTTTCTATACTACTTTAATTCTAATCCTGATTTTAGTTGGTAGAAGCCCTTACCGATACTCCAAAAGTCCAAGCGGTGAGGAAGAAGTATTCGACGGCGAAGATCAAAAGAGTGTACGGACGAAAAGAGTCTGAATGCTTAAATTTTATAAACAAACCTTTATTTTTCAGAATTTAAATAAAACTAACTGATTGGAGAATGGAATAGACTCTTTATTCCTCCTTCTGATCCATCGAAGAAGAGATTCGCCACAGCCGAGTACTCACCTTTCGGGCACCAGAGCTGAAAAGTGCAACTTAAAAGTTTACCCAGGATTACTATAGCTAAATAATCTTAAGCACATACCTGATTTACTGCTGTTGTTTCGGGATTGATTCCAATCGGTTGACAATCATCAACAAGAAACAGTGTCAAGAATCCGAAAAACCCCGACGTCGCAGCAATGATGATCGCCTCGAGTAAGCGCTGCTTTTTCGTCAAAATGTACCTGAAATTTGTTTTTAAACCAAATATTTTTATGCCTATGCCTAAGTCAAATTTTAAGCTCACTTTTTCCTGAATTTGGCCAAATTGATGTTAAGATAGTTGAAGAAGGCTCCACTCACTCCACCAATTACACCAATCGCCAAAAAGAATGGGATCTCGAAGAGGTTGTAGTCTTTGTCCTAAATTTATAAATAGCCTATAAATAACCTACAGTGGTCCACAAATGTATTGTCCCATTGCCATCCAAAAGTTTCTTTCGTACGAAAATCTTGCAAAATAACGATATTCCCAAAAAGTGTAGGGTATTTTGCTTACCCATAATACTCTACTTTTCAGGATTATAAGATTTATCCGTATACATTGCAGAAAAATTTAAGTATAAAACAAAAAAAATAAGTTACTTGACAAATAGCTCCACAAAAGTAATGTCCCATTTGCAAAGAATTAACAATTTTTTCAAAAAATTGATATTTGCCTGGTCCTCCTTTTGCTTTTATCGCTTCATTGAGTCGATCCGGCATGGAATCCACGAGATTTTCAAAAGACTTGGGCGGATGGTGGCCCAAAGACGTTGAATGTGAACCGATAAGGGGCCTCGAATCGAATTTCTTTCCCTTGAGGCGCGACTTCACAAATGACCACAAATGTTCAATTGGATTGAGATCCGGTGAGTAGGGAGGTGGATTGATCAATTTAACACGATTTGCCGCAAACCATCCGGGCAGACGAGCTCTGGTACCATTTTGAAGTGTCGCCAGCCGTCCCATCATCAGTCTCGACTTGTGTTTCGGGTCGTTGTCCTGGTAGAGCATCCATCCAGGAGGCATGGTTTGAGTGCAAAAGGAAGCATTTGAGTCTCCATAATGTTCTTGTAGGCCACAGATCCATCGTTGAGTTGACGTGAACTAATGGACCTACTGAAGTTCGTGACATCGCTCCTAAAGAAAAACAGTCAGGTGACAAAATACTAAAAAGGTTCTTACCCCAACACATTATGTTTCCACCGTTGAATTTCACGGTAGGCCGAATGTACTGAGTGCGTATCGCTTTCCAGTCGGTCGCCGAATAAGATGGTTTCCATCCGCGTGAAATAAATTGATTTTTGTCTCATCGGTAAATAGCACTTCGCCAAAGACGGTCGTCCAACTTCGGTAGGTCCGTACAAAGTCAAGGCGCTGCTTCCGGTGCTTAGATTTTATCAGAGATTTACGGGCAGCCCTTCTTGCATATAATCCAGCTTGATTTAATCGTCATCTGATCGTTTCCGGGATACAACCCTGTTAAATTGATCCCTCATCATTTGGCTTCCATCGGTTGGTGTTTTGTTAGGATCGTTTTCACCATTTGGATCACGGCTCGATCTTCTTTGTGGTTGTGATTGGTCGTCGGTCACTCTTGAGGCCTCGATGAAGGTTTCGGTCGACTTTTGATTGAGAAAGAATGCGCACACCGTCCTTCTCGAGCAATTAAAGAGGTTGGCCACATCCTTTCCCCGCATCCCATTTTCCTGGGCCTTGGCGATTCGGAGTGTCAAGGTTTTTCTTGCCAGCCATCTAAATAATAAAATAAAATACATTTAATGTTCATAGAACGCGGAAATAAAAAGAATAATCAAGGAGAACATCAATGGGACATTACTTTTGTGGAGCTATTTGTTAAGTAACTTATTGTTTTTGTTTTATACTTAAATTTTTCTGCAATGTATACGGATAAATCTTATAATCCTGAAAAGTAGAGTATTATGGGTAAGCAAAATACCCTACACTTTTTGGGAATATCGTTATTTTGCAAGATTTTCATACGAAAGAAACTTTTGGATGGCAATGGGACAATACATTTGTGGACCACTGTATAAATAAATAGAAAAAAATAGAAGAGCAACTTTTATCTTTTACCTCAAAAACGCCAAAATTAGCCAGCCCGTTCCAAGAAAGCCAAGCTCCAGCGCCGTGATACCAGGCCAGGATTGCACTCACAGTGAAAGAAGAGAACATCGAAGTAAAGAACTAAATATATTTTGTGCTTTATATTAAAGGTCTATCAGATTTGCTATCAATTACAAACCATTCTCCATGTCAAGCTTTGATTCCAGAAACTTGCTCCTTCTTCCAATGAAAAGAGAACACCGCCAATTGGAGCACCGAAAGCGGCCGAGACTCCAGCCGCCGCTCCCGCAGAAACAAAATCTCGCTTTTCCCGATCGTTTCTACAATTTGGCAATGAATTTTGTAAGGAATTTAGAGTTGCAAGAGGTCCCGGGTTTGATCCCCGGACTAGCCCCCAGTTAGTAACTATTTAACCTTACCCAATACCTTTTTACTCATCAATCCTTTTTCTAAAATAATTAAACACAAAACCCAAGAAGATCGCGCCGATTTGATTTGGTAGATTTTATGCATTTTAGTTGAAAGAGAATTGGTTAAGCTAAGTTTAGAAGGCAAGTACAAAAAGATTCGAAGACAATGGAGTAGAAGGGGGCCGAGAGAAACGAAAAAAGCCATTTTAGAAATTTAAACAAGAAACATGAGCAGAACAATATAAAAAAGAGGGAACGAACGAGGGGAGAGGGAGTACTTTCTTTCAGATAAACCTATTTTGAAGTCAATGGAAAAAAAGATAGAGCATGAAAAGTTAGGCATATAGGCGAACCAGCGATTGCGAATTGCTTAGATATGTCGAAAGAATTTTAAAAAAACTTGAACTTCTGCTCAAATTCGTTTCAAAAGTTACCCCAATTTGCTTAAGCATGTCTGAAATTAAATAATATATAACTTTTATTTAGAGAACTTCAATTGGCGTATTAAATATGTTTTATGGAAAATGCGAAAAAGTGTACCAACTTTCAAGTTACTAATATAATACTAGATTTTACGAAGGTGGAAGAAAACTTAGCGAGACTCGGCAGAAAAGCTGGACAACATTCACGACTCCATCATGGAATGTCGAAAAAATGAAAATGGCAAAAGGAGAATCTTTGGGCGGGGTACGGTAGCTATACGCTTTAGAAAGCAAGCCGCGCCGCTTTCGGGCCAATCCCTTTAAACCGCACGTAAATAGGATTCTGACTAAAAGAGTTAATTTTTACCTAAACTCTTTGAAGACTCCAAAATCGAGTCCCAGTGATGTGCTGCGTCCTTGCGAGATGCCAGCTGCAACGCAACCGCCACTGTGAATCATCGGTCCTTCCTTAAGTAACATTTACGTTTATTTTAGGTCAGGTATTTCAAAAACAAAAAGAATCATTCACTAATATTTCTGAATCTTACCTTTCCAGCACACAATCCTCCTCCGACTGCACAAGAGACACCCAACGCTTTTGTGATGAGTGTTTTAAAACTCACAACCTACAAATAGAAATTGTTCAAAAAGCTTTGAAATTAAATCAACTTACATCCGGAATAGCAATTCCATTGAGGTAGCACTTGATTTGTGGAATTCCCGATCCACCAGAAATTGGTGACCACCAGATTACCATAGCGGCTGCTATACAGACCTGAAAAAGTAGATTTTAACGGTTTAACTCCAAATTTATTTAAAATTTCTCTACTTCATGCGTTTTTACTCACCAAAGAGCAGTTGTAGAGAATCCAGACAAGCTCCACGTAGATCATACAATGCCCACCCATTCCCCTATCCAATTGCTGCTCACAATCAGATATCACTAAAATTGTTGAAGAATTTCTCTTTCATTGTCGCTTACATTGATTCATAATGACGTCTTGCTTAAGCCAATTTGATTTGTTGACTAAAATATCGATCCCTGCGGCGACAAGAGCTGTGCAAATTCCAATGAAAAAGCAAGCGATCCATCGATTCAAACTCAGCTTCCACAAGTTAAGCTAAAGAGAATTACGTAAAGATCTCTCTTATAAACTTTAAAACTTGAAGCCATTCTTGAAACCCAACCTGGTGACTCTCCTTTCGCTCCTCGTTTCTGTACAATTCGTTTTCACAGACTTCATAATTCAAGCTTTCGAATTTCGAAGAAATTGTGTGATGATCTCTATGTGGAGAAATCATTGGGGTTTGTTCTTGAGACACATCTTCCTACAAATTTTACAAAGTACTCAACTTTTTCCAATCCTCACCATTCTTCTCCTTCTCGCCTCAGAGTTGATATTTGATTGTGAGGCCACTCTATCCATCCCAACTACCGGATCTTCGTAGACATCAATGCTGAAGTTGATGGTCAAGTTTGGAAACGGTATTTGGTAATTTCACTGGCAAAGCTTGCTCTTATTACCTGCTTTCAGAAATGGTTCTTGGTCGGGGTGCCCGAGCTGAAGGCATTCGATGAGCTCTCCGATAGAAAGAAGCACTTGGTGGTGTGGCTGTGCCCTGGAACAATAAGTTCTAGTTAACAATAAAGTAATGCTAATGACAATTTAGCAAACTTTCTTGTTGATAAAGGTAAGTCTTACAGCCTGATTGCTACTTACATTCAGACTAATCAAAATTACTAGTGGAGTAGAAAATGATAGGTTTATTACTAAATAACTATAAGAGCTTACTAATAAAATAACTTTACGCTTAACCTTATTATATTCTTTGTCAAAACAATGATCGCAAAAATCACTCACATTTGGAGGCGTCGTGTTCTCCATCGATCCGTAGTGCGACGTTAGGGCAAGATTTTTCTCGTCAAAATGAACGGTTAATTCGTGATGTTCAGGTGAATCTTGTGAACCATACGCTAAATAAGAAATCTGGGAAAGTTACGCAAGAAATTATTCGGGTAATAATTTCTCGTGGCATTTTTGAGTAATGCTTACTAGCCGATAGAGACCCTGAAATTGTAGTTTGTTCACAAAAGCGATCAAAGAGAAATTTCCCCGAGAGCACTCTTTAGCAAACGAGTAAGCAGATGCTTGGTGAGAAATTATCTTCACAACAGTTTAGAAAGCAATTTATAAAAGAGAACTTCTTAGTTTTCCGGAAAAATGAAAAGCTTTGTCATAAAAAGCAGCAGAATATTAGGGTGTCCAGAAATTCTTTTCGTTCCTTTAATACTTCCGTTTAAAACCAACAAATGCACCAATTGAACTACGGTTTGTTTCGTTAGAAAGGCTAATTTTCTGCAAAATAATATTAAAACGGGTTTAAAATGTCTTATGGCTGGCTTTTTTGGGGAGCGTGAAGTCGGGTAGTCAAAAAGGACTGCTCGATGATGCAGTTTAGCCACTTTAGCTAAGGACACCTATCTAGGTGTCAATAGATAAAAGATAGAGCACAAAAAGTTAGGTATTTAGCCAAATTTTCAGAGAAATTCATTCAGCCAATTTCTTCGTAGAGCTTTTAAAGACTTTTTATGAAAAATACGCTTTCACTCTTGGATTTGCTTGAAAGTGAACCAAAATTGACTTAAAAAGATGGAAATTGAGCAAGAAACACTTCTTATTTAGAGCAAACTATAGGTTAATTAATGAATTTGTTATTTTTCAACGAAAGTATGAAAAGGAACGAAAGGCTTTATGAACAGCCTAATGGTTTTGAAAGTGACTATGAGCAAAACAAACAAAGCAAAACAATTTCGGAATTCAATGTTGAAAACAGATTTTGAAATCCCTTAGATAAACAAGGAATCAAGAAAACAAAAGAAAAATGCTTGCAGGACAGTTTTACTTTTCAGTTTTCTTAGTGAGAGTAGGCTTCACAAATCTGGTTTACGCTTGCTTACTTTACAGTAATTCACTACTTTACTCGAACCAAACCGACCAAAACAAAGAAATGTTTTAAAATCCAAAGAATAGAAGCTCAATCTTGTTGAATCCAACTTTTTCTCTAAAATTTCGATGTTCTGAGAACTCCTTATCAGTCTCAGACGCCCACCCAGCTCATTTAGAAAAGGACAACAAAAAAAACTTTCCTAGAAACTGACCTCTCAATTTTCTTAGAAAACTGCACTTCCGTGGTCGATCAATTTTTGCAATTTTCATAAAGCTGACAATCAATAAAGAATATTACGAATTGTTTGCTAGTCAGATTTTTCTTTGTGGAAAACTCGCACTTCAGATAAACATGATAAAAGCTAGAGACACAATACGCTCACTCAAAAACAAGCCTCGCTCAGAAGTTGCACTATGGTCTTTGGGAAATTAAAATTCAAGCTTTATGTGATTTGCTGTGAGTTGCTATTTGTCTATTTTTTATATAAAGCTTGAATAGTTCAGATCTGGACCAAAATTTTAGGAAAAAAAGGGGTCTTTCTCGGAAATTCGAATCTTTTCATTGCGAAAAGCTATTAGATGCAAAACCCAAAGCTAATTCGATTCTCTTGGAACTTTTCTTGGGACGAAGAGTTAAAATAAACTCCGCCAATAGGTTCTACGACTCTGAAAGTCTTGGGACACAAATTTTAAACACTAAATCTCATTTGGGAATCATTGTGTAAATTGATTGAAGAAGAATCACAATTCATTCACATTCTGAATCACATTCATTGATTCACTGAAAAAAAATCACTCCAGCAAAGCTTGGGCTAAACTCGATCTTTGGCCACCGTCGACGGCTTCCCAAAACGTCTCGCAGCTTGTGCAGCCTCTCATAGAAATATTTTTGAAAAGAAATAAACAAAATTGTTGAAAGCAATCTAGAGATTAATGTTAATTTTTGGTTTTTCGATGGAAAGGTTTCTAAACCATGAGTTTTGTTGGTTCGGGTCATTTTGGAACACCCTCCTTTGGTAGGTTGAACTCAAATTCCTGGTTTTAGCTTTTAGTCTAAAGATATTTTATACTTTACCTTAGAAATTTTACTGAAGCTTTTTATCAGTGCTGTGATTTGAAGGGATTAAGTCCCGTTCTGTCATTGACAAAAATTGAGCCTCTCCTTCCCCCTTTTCCCAAGAGTACCTTTTTTCCAAATGCCAAAATTTACCTGGAAGTTCGTTGCTTTTATTCATCAAACGTTGATCCAAGTCCGGCACAACAACTTGATAATCAATTTGCTTTAGTTAATAAACAACAAGATTTTCACCTATCCTAAATGAATCCTGACAACAACTTGATAAACACTTTTCAAATCTCCCCAATCCCCAGAGAAATCAAACACTTGATTCTTGACTATTTGGATGTTGCTGATGCTTTAAAGCTGCTGAAAGTGAATCACGATCTCCGAAATCAAATCTTATTCAAAGGACCTTTTCCCAAAAAAGTTAATGAGATCAATATTGAACTTTCAGCGGTTGCTTTCACGCAACGAAAACGAAATTTCGCAATTGAGGTGATAACAGAAAAGGAGAATTATGACTTTTATCTATCGGATGAAACAATATTCGATGATTGGAGAACAGTGGCCAATGTTGGGAGATTATCGATCGTTGGGCATCTCAATGGATTCAATACCATCAATTTGATCAGGAGCTGTAGGTAAAGGCATGGGAAAGGGAAAAATCTAAAAATTAAAGATTAGGGCTTTTCCAATCAACTACCAAATGTATTAAAGATATAAAGATCTAAAATAACTCTTCACAGCTGTAATTCTGATTTCAGATCACTCAAAATCAATCTCCGGTCACTCACGAGACAGGAGGAATCCCATATGGACGAACTTGTCGAAGCTCTCTTCGAGAATTACCCCTTCTTACCGTATCTTCACACAATCGCCACGTTTTCTCTCATCAGTGCAGCTCCAAGAGCAAAACTATTATTTGAAAACTTTCGACCCAGAGTAACCAAATATGCAAAAATTGAAATCCCCGATCCGAATCACGCCGAACTTACCCAAGTTATACGCAACAATTTCACACATTGCCCACTATTTCTATCTGATGATGTACAAAAAGATTGGGATTTCTTATCAAATACAAAAGCCGAAGTTCTATTCTTTCACTGTCGATCAATTAATTCATTCTTAGAGAATGGGATATTTCTATTAGAAGCGGGAATACCAAGTAAATTCGAGAAATCAGCTGCTATTCTTTGGATGGATGAGCCTTGTCAATATGAAAATGATTTACTTCAAAACGTTTTTCAAAGACTTTATCAAGCCGGAAATTTTCTGGAGATTGAGGAGAATTCTAAAGCATTCGCGCTTTTTCTCGATTCTTTTGGATCGAGCTTTCTTGAAAAGCATGGCCCTCTTGATTGGCCTCCATTCAAGTCAGATCATTTTTTGAATCTGAATTTCACTCAAAAGAGGCTTTTCAGAAGGATGATGAACAATAAATTGTATGTTTATTTGATTGGAAAAGTCGAGAAAAGGGAAATTACTTCAGTTCCCGGTGTTGAGTTTAATTTTTCTTTTCCTCAAATGATGATTCGAGTATTTGACATTGATTTTTTGGACACTTTATTAAGCTGGAAACAAAGTAATCTTGCAACAGGTGAGGTTCTAAAAAAATGAATAATAATATTCTTTACAGTTTTAGATTTAACCCAAAGCAAGAAGCTAAGTCCGATATCAAGACGTGGATCATTTGATAGAGAAGCGACTGGTGGAATGAGAAGATTCGTTGGAACGAGATTCCGTAGTGAACTCTAGATACTCTAAACTCTAGATAAATAATTTTCTGTGCATTCTGTGCAAAGTGTACATGTTAGTATGTAAAATGTCTAAATAAACTTATAGACAAATGAAAGCGCTTAAAAACAACCAGCATTTTACCACAGAACTCACAAGATCTTTGAAGATTCATTCATCAATCAAATTTAGAGAATAACGATCAGTACAACGATCAGTTTTCCATCTTATCCTTTCATTTAATTTGAAATTATTTGAAACAATCTATAAACGATCTATAAACGATCTATAAACGATCTATAAACGATCTATAAACAATCAAATCTTTTTGATCGTTATTCTCGATAACTCTACAAACCCGCAATTACCTTCAGACCGAATCACTGTACATATCTCACAAAATTACCCAAAACTTTTAAAAGTCATGCTGCAAATAATGGGTGACAATTAAATGCAAGTATTGACTGACATTGTTGTAGTGAAATAAAATCAAGATACGGTTGTTAGAACCACCAATTTTTAAGCTCGTTCGTGACCTTTTAAATGAGTATCAATTTGGTAAACTTAAAATAACCTTTTTCCTAATAAGTCTTTTCATTCCTTTTCATACTTCCGTTTAAAACCAACAAATGCACTAATTGAAAACGAACCCAAAATGACTTAAAAAGATGGGTGATTGAGCGCAAAAGACGCCGAAGTATGAAAAGAAACGAAAAGACTTATTCACCAACATAATATTGGGTTGGTGAATTGAAAACTGCGGGACTTTGAACTAAAATTTATTGAACATAAAACCATGAATTCATTCCAAATAATTTCCATTATTATTGACGACTTCTGCCCATTTTACAGGCAATTTGCGGATTCCTCTTTCGTAGTAGGATTTTGGTTTGTGTGTGAGACAAGAGTGAGACTCAAAAATGTCCCAGTTTGAGCATTTGAGCACTTTCTTCAAAAGAAACCCATTTTGGTGTCAATAGAAAAGTTGTAGAGAATCAAAAATCAAACTTATATCCAAATTTTCAGAACGATTCAAAAACTGGTTTTCAAGAGATGCCAAACTTTATAGCCAAATTTCCAAAAAGATACACTTAGTAGTTTCGCTTAAAATGCAAGTTTTGTGAAAATTCATAAGTTTGGCATCTCTTGAAAACCAATCGTTCTGAATCGTTCTGAAAATTTGGATATAAGTTTGATTTTTGATTCTCTACAACTTTTCTATTGACACCAAAATGGGTCTCTTTTGAAGAAAGTGCTCAAACGGGGACATCTCCAGTCCTCCATTTGAGCCCTCCATTGAGTCTCACACTTGTTTCACACACAAACCAAAATCCTACTACGAAAGAGGAATCCGCAAATTGCCTGTAAAATGGGCAGAAGTCGTCAATAATAATGGAAATTATTTGGAATGAATTCATGGTTTTATGTTCAATAAATTTTAGTTCAAAGTCCCGCAGTTTTCAATTCACCGACCCAATAGAAACAAAAAGAAAACAAACCCTCGACGAATTGTCCATGTTCTGACAAACCCGTCAACCCTCGGGTCAAATGTGTTCCATTCCATTCCATATTCCTATACCTTTTTGGTTTCACTTTACAGATCAACTTACCAAATAACATCCAATTCCACAGAAGAATCGGGCTAGCGAACGCTTTGATTCTCTCAAGTAAGATCAAACAGCTCAACAAAAAAAGTCGGATGAGAGATCAATACACTTTATTTTCAGCTTTTCCTGCATCAATTGTTGATGCTGATTTCCCGGCTCGATCCATTGCCAAATTTTGCTCAAAGCTCATGCAAAAGAATCGAGTTCTGCATTCAAATTTCAATAAAATTCAATGAATTCACGTGTCCCGTGTCATTCATATTGTGCTTGGAAGTCAACCTTTGGCCCGCTAACATTTTTTGATCGAAAAGCGCTCAGCCACGGCATAGCGATCCGGCATACTGTTGGACTGTTCGAATATAAATGGGACAAATGCAAAAGATTTTCTATTATTCAAGGCATATCCACTCAAAATGTACTCAACAACCTGGTGGATGATGCTCTCTCTGTTTGTGGGTGAGTTTCAATAAGTACTTTCAAAGTTAAAGTCCTGTGCAATAATCCAGTTTTTAGAGCTTTTTCGCTTTAGAGTTTAGAACTTAGAGCTTAGAGCTTAGAGATTTTTAGAGCTCGGTAATTACTGTAGGTATTAATCTATTGTTTTGATTTCCTAAAAGCTTTTTTGATCATTTCCAGGAGTCGGGCTTTGCGCTGAACCATCGGGTGTCCGCCAATTCCGCTTCTTGTCACAATGCAACAAGTTTTGTACTGTGAAACCTGCTCAGAAACCACTCTATCAACTCGGATTATGCTGCAATGTTAGTTTTTGAGTTTTTAGATCATGTTAAATGATCCGAAACTGATCCTTTACTATCAACTATATATAAAAGAGCAGTGTCTGTCTGTTAGCTGGTTTAGTTTAATCTACTTGTTTCCTTTTATAAAAGTGCTACAGAAACTGGAAACTACAGAAACTACAGAAACTATAAAGGAACTATAAAGGAACTTTAAAGGAACCAAATAGGAACTAGAAAGGAACTATAAAGGAACTTTAAAGGATCCAAATAGGAACTATACAGAAACCATAAAGGAACTATAAAGGAACTATAAAGGACAAAAGAACTTGTAAAAGGATTTACTTTCAAATTCTTTTAGCGTTACAACGCTGGCAATTGGGCAACGTGCACCAAATTCAATCAAGCAATTTGTGCACGTAAAGACGTCTCGTGGTCGAATGATGGAAATGTCGAATGCATTTCGTATCCATTCTATGGAGCGTGTGCTACTCGATATGGATTGAACAATGATGGGAAATGATTGAACTGAGCAAAACAGCTGAACAAATATCTGAATAGTTGTTATTTGAATAAAATGTTTTGAAATAGCATACAAAAACTAGGAAACTCAGCAAAAAAATCCCAACCATGGACAAAAAAGTCCAGCATGAACTTGTCTATAAAATTTGACTGCAAAAATGCATCGATTTTTTGAGCAGACATTGATAATTATTTAAAGCTTTCCGTTCCAAACTCAAATTCTGATAAGTAAATGGTCAAGGATGCTTAAATGATCTTCTTAATAGCCTTCTTAATAGCCCCAATTATAGCTAATCACTACTTATCAGTCCCTGTCTTTTTATGACATTTTTCAATCTTTTCACCTTTTCACGTGTCCCTCTGAACAAAGGTCAAAGAGCCAATAAACCCTTCACTTTCCACTTTTTTCTATTTTCATAAAAACTTAGTGATTCGTTGCAAACAAAAATTTAGCCTAAACATTTAACTTCCTTTATATCGCCATTTTACTTGAAATCCCTTTATTGGAATGGGTGCTTCAACTTCTCACAAAATGGATTCACCGATTGAATTTGGTGGTGCAACTCGTCGTGATCATTATTCCTTTGATGTCAATGTCGCCTATTTGAATCAAGGCAGTTATGGGCCTTGTCCCCGTTTTGTTCAAGATGATTTTTTGACAATTCGAAAGATTCAAGAAGGAAATCCCGATTTATGGTTTCGCAAAACGAAAGCCGATCTGTACTTGAAAGCTCTTCACATGGTCGCTGATCGGTTTGATTGTCAATTTGAACAGGTTTTATGCAAAAATCATTTCAAATCTACTGCTAACAATAAGATCTATGATTTAAGAACAATAAGAACAATAAGATCATAAGATCAATCACATAACTTAAACTAAACCAGTCTCACTTACAAGTTAAGTACCCAGTCTTGGATCTTGGAGTTTAAAACATAAACTTTTTTGTTTAAAGATAGCTCTTGTCGAGAATGTAACATGTGGAATCAATGCTGTGTTGAAGACTTCCCTTCCGTCTTTTCAAAAGCCTGGTGGAACCATTTTGTATACAAATCAAGGATATGGATCAGTGATCTACACTATCAAAGAAGCTGCGAAACAACACCAAATGAAGGTAAAGTCCTTGATAATTCAATGCTTTTAGGGTCTGAAAGTCCTTTCGTAGTTTTTGAATTGTAATTTCTTGGAAGCCAAAACATTTATTCATAATATATATTCACCATTATGAAGTATCAACTGTTCCCATTTATATGGCAAAGAGTGGACTCCCTTATCCCAGAATGAGTGGAGCTGGCGATCAAAGAAGTCGCTTAGCCATTTTTCGATTTCATCGACGATTCCAGAGTGTTCGTTCTTCAATTCAGCGGCCATTTTTCGGAAAAGATGAAAAACTGATAAGGCTAAATCAGGAGAATATGGGGATAAGGGAGAACCTCGCAGTCCAACTCCTTCAGTTTTTCTTTGATGTTTTGATGTGTGTGTTCTCGCGTTGTCATGTTGCAGAATGGCCTTCCCTTTCTTTGGCCCCTTTTTCACAACTCCAGCTGATCTAGCTGATTCGTTTATAATAATGCTGTAATAGTTGTCCCTTTAGATAGCAACTTCCAGTAAATAGGTCCTTGGGTATCTCACCAAATACCGAGCATGATCTTCTTCTAGTGGAGTTCGGGCTTGGGCCCAGCTTTGGGTTTTTTTTTCCGGACCCCACCCATTGCTTGTGTCTCCGGTAGTAGACAAATATTACCCATTCTTTGATCCACAGTAATCACATGGGAAAGAAAAGTTCGGGGATATCGTGTTACTTTTGCTCTTACTCCAATTACTCTTCTAAAGACTCTTTCTCAAATCCAAGCCATCAGGCTGAGTTAAAACTTTGTACAATAATATTAATTTCTTTGATAATTATCATACTAAAATATTAGAAAGATCCATGTTTGGCTTTTACAAAATTGTAAAGAGAGAGGCTTACCTAATAACTGAAATAGAGGGCTTACCTAATAACTGTAAATAGAGAGGCTTACCTAATAATTGACTGACCTAATCATCTTGTTTAGACTCACGAACTCGACATCAAACTGCCCATTCAAAGCAAAGACTCATTGATTAAACTTTTCGAGGAGGAAATCGAAAAGATTGATGATCTCCGACTTGCCGTCATTGATCATATCAGCAGCACTACTGCAATCATGTTCCCAATTGAAGAGTTGACTGAATTATTTCATCGTCGGGGTATCCCAGTTCTCATTGATGGAGCCCATGCACCAAATCAAGTTCTTGACTTATCATTATCAAAGTTAAAGTGCGAGTTCTACGTTGGGTCGCTTCACAAATGGATGTTTACAGCAAGAGGTTTATTTTGATTCTTTTAATACTGGTAAGCCTTCAAACTACTAGAAAACAGTTCTTTCTAGGTACGGCTTTTATCTTTGTTCGAGATCCTAATGTGGCCAATCAAATCCAACCGTCGATCACCTCATGGGGCTATCAACCGAGCCTTGCGGAACCACAATATATTCCATTTCATCTCCAGTTCTTTTATCAAGGCACAAGAGATGAAACAGCAATGTTCACAATTCCGAAATCGATCGAATTCATTGATTCTATTTGTGGCGGCTTTGAGAGAATCTACGAATACAACACGAAATTGGCTCAAAAGACAAAAAAGACATTGGATGAACGATGGCAAAATGATGGGAAGAATCTTATGCCTTTGGAATTGGAGTCACCTTTCTTGAAAATGGTATATTATAAGAGATATTCTACTGTTAATTTGATCTTTTAGGTCAAACTTCCCGATTTGATCGCTTATGAGAAGAGTGATGCAGATGCGCTTCGTTTATTGGAAGATCTTCTTCTAAAACATCAAATTGTGACTGTCATTGTACATGTGAATGGGGAATTGTATTTACGACTTTCTACCCAAATTTATAATGAATTTGATGATTATACTCGTTTAGCCGATTTGATTGACACATTTCGGTAGAGATAGTGAAACATTGAGCTTTCCTGTAACTGATCTGTTTGCACACCATCGAGTTTCTTACAAAATGTAGTACTTATTTGAAATATTTTAACTTGGACATAAAATTCTCGATTCTCGATTATCGCTTTTCATTGCGAGATACAATAAAGTTTCTATTCGTGTCTGATTCCAATGAACAATTAACTCACAAGGGAATGTTCTAAACGGAAAGTAATATCACACAGTTTCCGATTACATGGAATGGGTTGAGGTAAAAGAATCTCTGAAGTTCAATTGTTGATTAACTTATAGATCTGGTATCGAGTTCAAGAGATTCGATTTAAACGTAAATTTCGTCGAAAAGTCTACGTTGCGTCCGACGACCCGATTGTGGTGCCGGAGATCAAAAGCCGGTATTCGATTAAAGGAACTAAATATTAAAGGTCAATCTTCAATGAATGAGGTTTAAGATTGATTTAGTTACTCAAATTTCGATGTTTTTGCCACATTGGACTACCCAGATTCAACGGAAGAACAAAAACGGTATTCGGGTGAATTGTACAGGGTTTTCTTTGTCTTTTCTAATATAGGATATGTAGTTTAACTTTAACAGGCTTTAACAGGCTTTAACAGGCTTTAACAGGCTTTAACAGGCTTTAACAGGCTTTAACAGGCCTTAACAGGCTTTAACAGGCTTTAACAGGCTTTAACAGGCTTTAACAGGCTTTAACAGGCTTTAACAGGCTTTAACAGGCTTTAACAAGCTTTAACAGGCTTTAACAGGCCTTAACAGGCTTTAACAGGCTTTAACAGGCTTTAACAGGCTTCAACAGGCCTTAACAGGCTTTAACAGGCTTTAACAGGCCTTAACAGGCTTTAACAGGCTTTAACAGGCTTTAACAGGCTTTAACAGGCTTTAACAGGCTTCAACAGGCCTTAACAGGCTTTAACAGGCTTTAACAGGCCTTAACAGGCTTTAACAGGCTTTAACAGGCTTTAACAGGCTTTAACTTTAAATAGCTTTAACAAAGCAATAACTTGAACAAGAATTAAGGCTCAATTTTCAATGTTCAATATAGAAAAATTTTCCTATTGTTTTCACTATCTTCTTGTTTATGAAAATACAAAAAACGCAGTTTTTGAGATCTTCTTTTTCAGTAGTTTGAGAATAAGTTTGAATACTTTTTTATAAAGTTTACTTGAACTGAAGCAAGTAGAAAATAAGAATAAGGTTTGTTGCTTGAAGCCGGAGATCAAGCTTCAAGTCTTTAAATGGTATATGTCGTAGTCGTTTACGAAATTCAGCCGCTAACGAATGAGGGTATTTCCGGGCATCCAATCATAAAGCTTCAGTTGAACTCGGTCGCTGCTTTCACATTTGAGAATTGCTCTGAATTTGTTCCTCGGCCTCTTTCTCCTACTTTCAATGAAAAATTGTTTTAGATGGCTTTACTTTAAGAAACTACATCAAATTGGCTACAAAATGAGCTATTAGGCAAGTTTTTTGGCTGAGTAGAAAATTTTTTACAGCCATTTTAGGGCATTTTTGAACCTAAACTTTGAGGGCTCAAAAAAATTTTTCTACTGAACCAAATGAGCTAATTTCAAAAATTTATTATAAAATATATGTATTATGAACATTTTTTATGTGGGTGACTTTTTGATTGGATGCCCGGAAATACCCTCATTCGTTAGCGGCTGAATTTCGTAAACGGCTACGACATAAATAACGATTGGTGGTTTTAGTTCAAATTTGGATAGTATTTGCTTGAGATGTATTTAGCTGCAATTTTCCCGCACTCTGTAGATTGATAACTCTGAGATTCTAGATAATGGCTTATTGGGAGTGACTATTGACACAAAAATCTTGAGCAAGTGCAATTACGTTGTCTGCACCTTTTCGAGCAATGTTTGTTCTTGTGATTAACTTTCTTAACCTTCTTTAATTGCTAGATTTGTCAAATGGTTCAAGAGTTATCCTTGTTGGAAAGCCCGAATGAAAACATTGTTCAATCAATTGATATGGATTACTTTTATTATGGAGGATATCGTACGTTTTGAGCAGTTGAACTTGACTCAGAAATTTCAGCTCGAGAATTTACTGTAATTGAAGATCACAAAGCGGAGAAGGGTGAAGAGATTGAATTGAGGTATTTGTTGGATAGCAAACTTTCTAGAATTACACTCAAAAACTTCACAATTTAGAAAAGGTGAAATAATATTTTGGGAGAAAGCTTGGGAAGGTAATCAATTCAACGGATTTGCTTTGGGAACGAATCGGAGAACGGGAAAACGAGGACTCTATCCAAATTCAAAAGTAAGAAATCGATTGCACATTACGAAATAGTGCTTTTTAGGCTATGGAAAAATGGAGGACTTATAATTTTGAAATCCCCAATTAATCGTCCATTTGAAATGAACACTGAAATATTGATCTCGACGTGCATTAGCAGGCTGACACCAGGAAACCGAGTCATTTTCAAACATAATAAACATTTCAAAACATTGATATATACAAAATATAAATATTAAAAAACACGAATGAGTTATTTGAACTTGGAGGCAAGGTTCTGAGTCCAAATTCTAGATCTAAATGCCATTTGGTCCATAGTGCCGTTCGGGGATCAAAAAAATATTGAAATGCCGCTTATGGTTTGTTAAACTTGAGCCAGAAACTCGCGAAGATTATCAAGCGATTATTTATGATCGAAGTACACAAACATAACTCGAGAGAACGTACGTTTTGAAATGATTTCGAATGATATCAATCAGGCGAAAAACTCGCCTAACGGCTTTATATATTAGAGTGTGCTGTTTCCGAGTAAATTTAACTTGAATAAACTCGAGTAAAATTTGCATGAATAATTTTTACTCGATTAATCGACGCTTTTCGCGATTAATTGACGCTTTAACTACGAGTAATCCTCTTTACACGTCGAGTAAATTGAATATCTTTACATTTGAAGTGAATTTGCCACTAAATCAGTTAAACAGCTGAATATCTTTAAAAGAAAACCTATATAAGTCAGCGCTCGTGATTTTTTCGGGCCAAAAGTAGGGTAATTTTTGCCAAGTGTGCGTTTTAAAAAACGCATTACTCGCGAGGAACACACTCTATTATATATAGTAGATGTTGAACCGTGTTTAGCCAAAAGTGGAAAGATTATTCCGGATAAATGTGTTGTCTCAAAGTGATCGAAGTGATCAAAGCCGTTTTATTACGGGAACGAAGTGAGTGTTTAATGTGAACTTTTGAAGGAAACGTTAATGGATGGCACCCGGAGCGACGCCCAAACTAAATCTAAAGCCTGAATTGCACCAGAAGAAGTTTATGCTACAGATCTTGTTCTCTTCTAATCTTCTCATCTTCGGAATTGTCTTGTTTCCCGGGTTCTGATGCAAATTGGATGCAGATTGGAGATGTTTTCCTTCGTGCATTCTATTCAGTCTTTCATTATAAATATAGTCGGGTGGCTTTGGTACCTCGAAGAACTTGATTCACTTGTCATCTTGGAAACCCGTAGCCTTTCAAAACTTTAGAATCTTTCACTATTTAGCCTTCATTGTGTGTACCTAATTTTCTGCTTTTTTAAAGATTTATTCTATGAAACAATTAATGTACAAATTTTCTGTAACTCTATTAAAAAGTGAATCGTATTTTTGCTTAGCAACCAAAATAGAACTTGTTCTAATGCTCATTTCCCTGATGGACTTGAAAATATTTTTAGCTTTAGCTCTATTTCAAGATTGGGCCAAAACAAATGTGATTGGGTCACTTTAGCCCCTTTTTTCCTTTGTGGATACCTGAGGCCATGTGAAAAGTGTTAAATGGAGAAAGAGGTGTAAACAGCAAATGTTTAGAAAAAGAAAAGGACTTATGAACTTTAGAACATTTGAGTCCTTGTCTCTTCCCTTGTCTTTCATTTAAAGACCTCAAACTTCCCACCTGTTCGACTTAAAATAGACTTACGAAAAGAAAAAGAGAAAAACCTAAATTAAATAGCTTTGTTTCGGCGAAATGATTAAGTGGCCCAGTGCCTATTTTTCTAAATTCTGATTACCTTGTGAAATTCTGACATGACTTGATCCTGATCAACAAAAGTGCTTCTTTGAAAGTCAGGTGGTGAAGATTGGGGCTATATAAAACTCAAAAAAGCTTAGGTAGAACAGTCTAGAAAAATTCTACTACGATCACTGACTTGAATCTTTATTCATTCGACAAATTTGTTCAAGATGGCACCACCAATGCAACAGAAACTTCCGGTAGGCCTTTCCGGGTCCGATAAAGTATTTTATCATTAATATTCTATATCTTCATTAGCTGAAGAAAGTCCTACCGTCTGAATACTTCTATTGTCTATAGTCTATAGTCTACAGACGTCTATAATAGCATAATGTCTATAGTCTACAGACGGGAGTCTACGGGGTTGGGCAAAATTACCCGGACAACTTTTGGAAAAGCAGTTGTCACACGCTTAATTTATTTCAATTTCAAGTATTATGCAGAGAATTGTAGCCCTTAATCTTGGCTACATTTCGCTACTAAAAACTTCCCAATCGAATTTATGCAACACATTTTACAAGTCCTTGAATGAAGATTAGTCGACGCCTATCCGGCACGCTGCCATTTTCTACATAAAAAATTGTTTAAAAAAGTTTTTCTAGTATTTATTTTATGCAAAATTATTATTTAGTACCATTAATAATATGAAAGATAACTTTCAACTGTTTTGGCTAACCTTCTATAACCAAAATCAAGTGACTAACTTTGAAGACGCAAGGAAAAAGGTGAAATTTGATCAGTTTTCGATATTTAGTTCACATGAGTGTTGTTATAATGCTATATTAGCTTATATTAGCTGTTATAATGCTATGAAATTGTTGAAAATCATTTTTTAAATAAAATGCACACAAAGTTTACTAGATAAAGTCCTTTTTAGATAAAATTTTTATGCAGAAAATTGTCAAAAATAGCAGCGTGCCGGATAGGGATCGACTAGTGCTCATTCAAGGACTTGTTAAATGAGTTGCATAAATTTGATTGAGAAGCATTTAGCAGAGAAATATAGCCAAGATTAAGGACTACAATCCTCTATATAACACTTGACACTTTGAAATAAATTAAGCGTGCGACAACTACTTTTCCAAGAAGTTATCCGGGTAATTTTGCCCAACCCTGTATCTTTCAGTCTTTAAGTGAAATTAGCTTCTAAAAAGGCTGAGTTTTATAAGCTCTTTAGCCAAAGAATTTTTCCATTTTTTGAAACTAAATATAGATTGTAATATTCTCTTGTTATTTATCAGGGTATGGAGATGAAGAAATCTCGAGATCAAAGACTGGTGGATCAACCGAAAATGCAGGAGGAAGTGGTAGGAAATTGAAATTTTAAATGGCAGCCATATACACCTTAAAATTCAAAGCATTTGAAATATCCTGTGAGATATTTATTGTATTCAAATTCCAGGTTGGCCATCACATGAGCACCGGTGAAGATGTGATCTTGAAGAACGGTGAACCGTGTTTAGCCAAGAGTGGAAAGATCATTCCGGATAAATGTGTTGTCTATTTCTAAAATTTCTTTAATTGTATATTCTTTCGTCAAATCTTTTACTATTCATTTTCAAGATTACTTTACCGAATCTTTGCTCAGTTTCTCCAAAACTTCACCAAAACTAATCATGCACAGATTCATTGTCATTCGTCTTTCCGTAGCCTGTGTTTCGCCTTTATTTCAATAATGCAATTGTATATAAACTTTTAAATCTTGAAATTTTGCAAAAGCCACAATTATATCATTTAAAAAGCAATCCCTTTAAAAAAGCTAATTGTATTTTTACAAGAAAAACAAAATTTCACACATTCCATGGGATTCTAAATGGCTGAAATGAAATGAGTGTGCAACTGAACTAGTTATATACCGTATTTTCTGTAATAGTAGTGCGCACTACTATTTTTTCAATCCCCCTCCAGCCTGCACTACTATTACAGACTGCACTACTATTACAGAAAATCCGGTATATGGCTGCTGTGTTTAACTATTGGGTTGGGGAGAATGAGTCGGCGCCGAAAATCAAAAAAATGTCTAAAACTTCTATTCGACTTCGTCAAATAATATGCGTTTGATATCAGTAGAATGGTTAACTAATTCTCTACAAAATCACATTTAAAAGAAAATTCAAACAGCGCCTCCGCTCAAGAAAAAGCCATTTTTTCACAAAAACTACAAACTGTCATCTAGAAAAAACCATTGGTGGGATCTTCCTGCAAATTTGGCAACTTAAGTAGTTGAATGTGCTCTATCTTTTTTATATAAACACCAAAGAAGGTTTATGTGAAAGAAACTGTTCAAATGATGAGTCGGACTCTTTGCCATTTTAACCAGCTGCGTTTGGAAGTTCATAAACTCCACGAAAGAAAAGCTTTGTGGAATCTCTCAAAAGTCATTTTGTAGAGAAATAGTGGATCCTTTTGATGAAACCAAACGTATGTTTAAAGAAGGCTTTATGTGTGCAAAAAGTCCATTTAAAGTTTGGCGCCGACTCATTCTCCCCAACCCAATATGTTAAAGACTAAGCCATGCATTTTTTAGTTTGGTCTGTTTAGCTTTTCTGCTGATTAAGCCTTTCTTTTAGGTTCGCTTGGTTTTGATGTACTGGTATCAATAACTCGCTCTAACTAGCAATTTTTTTTCTTAGTAAGTTCAATCATCAAAAAACTGTTTGAGAGAGCGTTTTTAGCAGTTAAAGTTTATTTATAAAAACTGCAAATAATACAATTATATGAAAGATAAACATTTGTAAATTTTGAATAATTCAAATTCATGAAATTAAACACCAGTCAGTTTGACTGCTTTATGGCAAACAATAACAATTATTCGTGTCGAAGTTCATCAATAACATTGCCCAAATAAAGATAATCTTCCATGCAATTGTAAATCTGAGTGGAAATTCTCAAGAACAACTCCTCATTGATGCACACAACAACCACAACAATTTGATGGTAGCCAAGCAGAATCTCCGACAAACGGGAAGCATCCGCAACGCTTTTATTGTAACCAGGAAGATGTGGTAACTTGATCTAAAATAAAAAGTCGTTCAACATTGCTATAAATCAAGATTACAGCGTATTCTACACGGTGTTCAGTATTTACGGCGACTTCTTTTTGCTAGATTAGCTCCCAAGGTCAATTCTAATGTTCAACTCTATTCTAGTCTTGGTCAATTCTAGTCCTTAATCTTGGCTACATTTATCTCTTAAAAGTTTTCTGATTGGAGATATACAACTCATTTTACAAGCCCTTCCGTGAGTACTAGTTGATCGCGAAAAATGGCAACAAGGGATCAACTAGTACTCATTCAAGAGCTTGTAAAATGAGTTGTATATTTCGTAAATACTGAACACCCTGTAGACTTTTGTACTTACCATTTTCATGTAAGGCGCCTCCAGACTTGACGGTATCAAAGAATCTTCATTTCCCCAACGTTCATCCAACATTTCTTTTGCCTTTTGACTTAAGTTTGCATTGTACTCGTAAATTCTTTCTTTACCACCACAAATTAAATCAATAAATTCGATGGCTTTGGGGATTGTAAAAAAAGCTGTTTCATCTCGTGTTCCCTGATGAAAGAATTGGAGATGAAATGATGACGTTTTGGAAAGATCAGATGGACTTGGAACATATCCCCATGAAACAGGTGGTTGGATGAGATTTGTCGATGATTGGTTTTTGACAAACACAAATGCGGTGCCTAAACGTTTTCAGGTCAATTTCAAGAATAGTTCCTTACAGGGTGCGTCATAATTACTCATTACGCATGATCGCGAGTCATGAGTCGCGTTTCCTTCGAGTTTTTTGCAAGTTTCTTGTATTAATATGGGATTCTTTTTGTTTTGGGCATTCCAACAGGATCAAAATCTCCATCAATTAAAACGGGAACACTTCGTTGATGAAATTTGCCTATAAGACTTGTTTTGTCTGGTGCTAAAGAACTTCGCGGACTTCATCGCGTTTGTTCAATAGCCCCCGAAGTCCCCAAATCTCAATCCGATGGATTTTTCTGTTTGGTCAGTACCACGTATCAATATCATAGTAATCATAGTAATTAAGACGCACCCTGTAAAGCTTTCTCACAAACCTCTTGCCCCAAACATCCATTTGTGCAGAGAGCCTACGTAGAAATCACACCCCAATTTTGTCAGTGAAAGATTTGGTATCTGATTCGGTGCATGAGCTCCATCAATTAAAACGGGAACAGATCGTTGATGAAATTTCTCAATCAATTCTTCGATTGGAAATGTCATTGCTGGTGTGTTCGTGATGTGATCGAGCAAGGCTAACCGTAAATCCTGCACCTTATCGATTTCTGTTTTAAATAAATCAATTAATGCTTCTTTGCTCTCAATCCGTAACGGGATTTCGACTGTGTGCAGCTAAAATCTCTTCGTTTAGTCGATCACTGGTCCTTACTTGCATACCACGTTGTTGAACTGCAGCTTTAAGTGCATGAGAAACCAAATGATCCATCAGATTTGTGCATAGAATTGTACCACCCGGTTTTTCGAAACAAGGCAAAGGCGACTTCAAGATGGCGTTGACCCCATTGGTCACATTGTCGACAAGAGTTAACTGAACGGTCAGATAAGTGTATAATGCTTAAGAGCTGGATACAATCCGAATGCTCATGAATAACACCTTAATTGTATTACTTTTGGGTTGAGTACTAAATCTTGATACCACTTTTTGTCTTTTGTTTCAGCAAAGAGCAAACCATAGCTTTTTATAAGATTTTAATATGATAATCAGACACGCAATGCCTAGCTTTAGGCAAAGTTTTATCCCGATCTAATGGCTGGACTTCAAGCAGGAGGCTTTTGTTTGAAACTAGTCGCTTTGGATTCTTTGATCTTCTGTAAACTGGATTTTTCTACTATCCCTAAACCTATCCAATCAATAGTTGGCAATTTGAAGTAGATACTTTAAAAAAGATAATTTAAATAAGAACATATATATTAAGTAGTTTTTCAAGGAACTTTGTCAGCATTTCGAATTATCAAAAAGTTGCTAGAAACTGAAAAAAATCAATTTTGAAAGTTTTTTTGTTGAAAGTTGAAAGTCGAAAAGTTTATGTGGCAATGTTGGGAATTTTAACGCCGAATAAGATTATTTAGGTGTTGATAAAGTATACTGGTAAAAAAGTTTCTGGATTGGATTCTTTTCTGAAAAACTTTCTAGGGAGTCGATTTGCAAGTCACTTTTTTTTCGCTCTTTTGTTCATAGCTCAGCTTTCATTCATCAAAAAAGGATAAAAACTTGGTGCCTAATAGACAATCGAATACTAATGAATAATAACGAATAATAATAATGTTTCAAAAGTTTTATAAAAACACATAGTTCAGTCTTTGAAAAAACCCAAAAACAAAAATTTGTACGATGTGCGTTGTGCGATGGATCAGAATCGAGATGAGAATCGAGATGAGAATCGAGGTCAGAATCAAGATCAGAATCAAGATCAGAATCGACTAGTTTCAAGCAAAAGCCTCCTGCTTGAAGCCCAGCCATTAGATCAGGATAAAACTTTGCCCAAAGCTAGGCAGTGTGTGTCTGATTATCAAATTAAAAATTGATAAAAAGCTATGGTTTACTCTTTGCTGAAACAAAAGACAAGAAGTGGTATCAAGATTTAGTACTCAACCCATTATAAACTTATGCAATCAATTTTAAACGTTTGCAAATCTTATAATTAGCAATTTCATAACTGTTATATATAAAATAACTTCATTTTTACCTGCTCAAAATGACAATCCAGACGCTGAGCAACAATCTTGATGCTTTCCATATATCTCTCCAATTTCTGTCGATCACCCCAATCCTCGGGGTTCTCTTCTCGACTTTTTCGCATTTCTGTCAATTTTTCGTAGATTGATCGTGGACCTGGGCACAGTCTTCCATGAGTTAAATAAGTCTTGCTTGGATTAAGCAAATAGTGATTATAAAGAGTTTCTTTTCCGAATTCAATTGGAAAACTCATTGGAATGATTGAAATGATGAATGATTGAAAGAGAATTATTGAGAGAATAGAATGATTGAAAGAATAGAATGATTGAAAAGCTTGATGAAAATGAGAAAGAGTCGATTTTTTCGATTTTCAAAATCAGCGCTTAATTGATAAACGCCGTTTTTCCTTCCCTTTTTCCATATTTCTTATCAACTGGCCTTTTTGCCAATCAAAAATTTTGCTTTGTAGTAATGGAAACTAGGAAGTCCTAATTTATTTTTCAAAATCAAAACAGATTAACTTTGAACAGTGACAATTGTGGTAACCTTGGCTGAATTTGTTTTTTTCCTTTCGTTTCTCAATACAAATACAGCAAATAACACCAAAAATAGTTGTTTTTAAGTTTGAAGATTTTCTCATAAAAAGAAAAATGAATTTCTTATCTAGAAAAGAAATAAAAGAAAAAATACTGATTTCAAAGTTCTAAAGAAAGAAAAACAATCATTATTCCCAACGCCAAAGAAAGATCGAATCGAATGTGCTTAATAGATCGAAAGATCTATTAAGCACAATATATTGTGCTTAATAGAATAAGAAACAAATTTGTGAGCATCTAAAAGTTTGTTTTCGAAATGGAGTCAAGTTAAAAATGTATCTGAATCATAATAATTACCTGAAGCATCAATAATTTAATGTTTACCGTATTGGCAAATTAAACCGGTCGTTCGTCGCTGAAAGAACACAATCAAGTGCTAAAGTGAAGACACCCAAAGCAACAACCTGAACTTGTGTTCTTTGTTGAATTATGGATCTTATGATTGGGCAATTTTATTGTAAAAGGCTATTTGAACTACAGGATGGCCAAGAATTACCGTAACAACGTCGTATTATGTTATGAGCCCCATTTCACTTTTTACTTCCCTGTTTTTATGGTTTTTATGTATTTTTCTTATTTTATGGTATATAACTTTCAATACATTAGTATGGTTGTTTTCAGGAATGGTCAAAGCGTCTCCACATCGACAATCGATCCTTGAGCTCAAGCGGCAGCGTGTTCAGGTGAGAGAGATCTCAAAGCGCCTGAATGCCCCCAGAAGCCTCGTTTCTCGATCCATTCAACGTTATGAAACTCTGGGCACAGTTTCTGATTGCCCTGGAAGAGGTGCAAAACGAAGAGCGGTTACTCTGGCTAATGTCAAGCAAGTGCGCGATCGTCTAAGATTAAACCCTAACCAATCGGCTCGAGGAATGGCACAGAAAATGAGTCTGAAGAGAAGCTCCGTCAACACAATCATTAAGAAAAAGCTGAAAATGAAGCCGTACAAGAAGAACAAATCTCAATTACTATCAGCTGCTGCGAAGGGCAAGCGAAAAGACCGATGATGCCTATTTGCTCGCCACGATCAACGCGTTTCCCAAACGTTTGGAAAAATAGGAGGTGCAAAACGAACAGCGGTTAATTGTTAATTTGTTACTGTTATATGTTGAATAAATATATTTTAAGTGAACTTTTCGAGATGGGTTACATATTTGGTTGAAAGCCAGGCCTTTTGTGTGTTGCGGTAATTCTTGGTCACCCTGTATTTCCCGTTTTCACTGCCTTACACTGTTTTCCTGACAATGAAATGAGCCAAAATCAAACCAAAATCCAAAATCAACCACCGCTATTGCTTGATAAGCGAAGAAGTCCTGAAGATCCTCTTTCTATGTAAGAGAATCGAAAAATTGGCACTGGCTGACTACAATTCTCGTACCGTCAATCGGGAATCGATCTCGAAGCAAATTTTAAACTTACAATGATTACTGTATAACTGTACTTTAATAAAATACATAACAGGACAATGACGGACACTTTAAAGAATAGATTCTCAGTGTGACAAATCTTACAATTACTGGAAAAACCGCACTTTTTTGCTTGGTTGTAAAGTTTTACAGTTCACCCAATTTTAAGAGCAAACTTGTTTTTAAAAGTGTCATAAACCTATCGTTTTCACTTTTGAGAACAGTTCTTTTTGAGAAAAAGGGGAAATCTCTCAAATTCTCTTCCTTTTATGATGATCGATTGGGAAAAGTTTTTCCGTTATCACTGGATTTGGACAACTCAAACCAAAATTTAGGTGTTATTGCAATCTTTTCAAAGTTTTTTTTAAAATCTAAAATGAATAGAACAATATTTTTATTCAACGTTCTGTTATTTGCTGCAATGGCGGCTGAGTCATTCAAATGCTCATTTTGCTTGGTTTGTTTACTGGAAACTTTTGAGTAGAGTAACGGACTTTTAACTGGACTAAACTAAGAAGTGAGTAGTTTACTAAACATTTTTTGGTTTAAACAACAGGAGAATTTTTTGTCTTTGTATAAAACGCATTGTTATTATGACTAATTGTAAATGTAGCTTTGCTTTGATTCACAATTTTGGTTGTTCCAACTTATTAGCAAATCGAAACTGGTTCAAGAAGTCTATTAGGTAAGGTTTTCATAAAAAAAAGCTTCAAAATCAGACAATTATTGAGTTGGTGTATAAGTCATTTTGCTTCTTTTCATACTTCCATTAAACAATAACAAATTCAGCAATGGTTTGCTCTAAATAAAAAGTGTTTCTTGTTCAATTTCCATCTTTTTAAGTCAATTTTCGATTGGTTTTTCTAATGGAACAAACCGTAGTTCCATTGGTACATTTGTTGGTTTTAAACGGAAATACGAAAAGGAACTATTGAAGAACTTTTCAACAGAAGAATTTCAAAGAATTATGAAAAGAAACGAAATGACTATATCCACCTACACTACTGGGCAATGAAATATCATATTTGAAAAAAGATCACTCACTTTCGCGCGTCTGTAACTTCCTTGTCTTTACCGTATTTCTAAATATGAATATTACCATTGTGTAGCCCTTGAAAAGAGCTTTCAGAAAATATATAACACTAATAGTTTAAACTCAAAGACAACGGAGTTACAGACGCGCGCAAGTGACGATCGTTTTTCAAATATGATATTTCATTGTCCAGTACTGTATATACACCAACTCAATAATTGTCTGATTTTGAAGCTTTTTTTTTATGAAAATCTTATCTAATAGACTTCTTGAACCAGTTTCGATTTGCTAATAAGTTGGAACAACCAAAATTGTGAATCAAAGCAAAGTTACACTTACAATTAGTCATACTAACAATGCCTTTTATACAAAGACAAAAAATGTTTAGTAAACTACTCACTTCTTAGTTTAGTCCAGTTAAAAGTCCGTTACTCAAAAGTATTGTAGCCTTAAAGATCAATGACTTTTCGTTTAGGACACGGTTGGCGCAATGCGAGCCGTTTGGAGTGGACGCTATAATAAAGTGACCAACAATGAAATCACATTCTTTTTGAAAAGTCTTTGTGATCCATTCAGGGGACAAATTCCTGATCAGGTAAAAATCGCTCAATTCTTGTCTAAAAAAAACTTTCAGTCAGCTGGATGCGAGATGAAATTCTTGGGGTTGAGACCGCTTGCAGTGAATACGATTAAATGGTTGAAGATGGGAAAAACTGATACGCAAATTTGCAAACAAATGATTCGTTGTAGTTGAAGTTAGAGTCTAATTCTCAAATAATAAAGCTTTTAATAAGTTGAATGCTAAAGTTGACAATAAAAAAAGAACAGCTTCAAGATTTGACGCTTTGAAAACTCCCAAGCAAGAACAAAAGCTGAAAACTTTTGCTTTAACATTTCAAACTCATTAGTTTAGGCTTCTTTTTGTGACTTCTTTCCATTTTACAATAATTTCTCTTTTTGTTTTTAGTACAACAATTTATCTTAGATCACACCAGATCGAATTCCTTTTTTATTTTACTTTTGGAACATTCGCGATAAGCAGCTTTGTGACATAAACAATTTTCTTTCACAATTCGCAAATTTGTTTCTAATGATATCGGATAAAACTTTGAAAGTGAGTCCATTTTAAGCAGTTTCCATAATTCTTGACAACTTCTAGAAATTTGCTTTTGCTGCAGTCACTTCTTCACTAATTTTTGAGTCTTGCTTCTGCTTTTTGCTAATTATGAAATCGGTTTGTGATTGTTTTTGAGGACTGACGTCTATTTGACCAAAAGGTCTACTTGAGCATCAACTTGTGCATAACTTAAAGCTTATAAACTGGAATTTCTTATCTGAAAGTTTTCAGGAAGAGCAAACAGCAAACATGAGTGGAATCGCTTTCTTAGCAGTTATCATTTTAATGCAATTGGGTGGCTTTGCAGCTGTACATACAGAAAATATCTTTCTCATGCGAATCTATGTATATTTATGTGTAAGTGAACTATTTTAGTGTACAACACCAAGTCTCTACAACTTTTGCTAAATTTTGCTTTCAGTACGGAGCGCTTCTTTTCAACTTGGCCACGAGCGGATGGGTTTTCTTTGGATTGTTCGATTTCAAAGATGCGAACACTTTCTATAATTTTGTACGCTTTTTTTAAAAAAAACATAGACTTAACATTTCTAGACCACTGCAAAAGAGCTTGGTGCTGAGGATTTGAAAGAATGGCACTTCAAAGAAAACTGTTTATGAAACAAGTTTGATATTTTTTCTAACAATGTACCCTTTCTTTAGTGATTCTGATATTCACCTACTTAGCTCTATCTCTTGGAATTTGCATTTTAATTAGCTGTCTTTGGTCGATCAAAGCGATCAACATGTTTAGTCGGCGGCTAGTAGGAACCCGGTAAATATTACTAAAAGCTGTAAAGCATACCAACGAAAATCTGGCTCTGATCATGAGCACTGAGGTCTTGAAAGGGTTTGAGTAGGATCCAACCAGAACCTAGGGGTGTAAGTCAGGCCAGAAACCAGATCCAGGCCTGGTTTTGGTGAGCCAAGAGATTTTTGTGGGCCAGAGATTTTTTGACTTGACTCTAGGCTTGCCTGGCCTGACTCTAGGCTTGCCTGGCCTGACTCTGGGCTTGCCTGGCCTGACCTGGGCTTGCCTGGCCTGACTCTGGGCTTGCCTGGCCTGACCCTGAAAAATACTTTTGGAACAACCCTGGCTTTGAGAACGTGAGAATTTCAGAATAAAAATTTCAGTGAGAAGTAAAGCAAAGTAAGTTCTCTATCGGTAAAGGAATAACCCTGTTTAGGTAAAGATTCGTGGCTTTGCATAGCTTAGATTCCATTCCATGACTTTTAAAAGCTTTTCACTTGCAGATACACTTTCCAAGAACACTATGGTCATATCATTCCGCCACAATTCCCAATGCCACTTTCTCCGTTCGATCTTCTGACTAGGAATCTTCGCCCGCGCAACAGTAAGTCAAAACTAGACCAATGTTTTCACTGAAGTAAGCCTTTTAGGATCAGATACTAACTATACTTATCCATATCCTTCAATATCACCAAGGTACGTACCAAGAAACCAGCTTTAGTAACCAGCTTTATAAGTAATCAACCAAAAGTAGCCAGCCTTATGAACAACTTTCAGGGGTATCTCTTTTATCGATACACATCGACTCAGTCTATCTTCTCATTATCAATCTTATGGATTCAGTCAACCAAGACGCGATTCGTCTTGTTTTTTCTGATTCACAAACAGATTTGATTTCTATTTAGCTGTACATTTTGCAAATAAATTGCCATTGATCTTGCTAGCACTATGAACTTTTATTTCTGATCTTTCAGTTTTTCTTTCAAAACATTTTTGGGGAAAACGTGTTGAAAAGAAGCTTATTGCAATCATACTGCTTAAGCTGGTCCTTTTCTGTTTTCAAGATGCTTTTGAGTAACCTCTCATTCTACGTTGAAATCTGAATTACTCACCAAAAGCAAATCTCAAATTTCCTCTGGTTAAATGAAACTTTCACAACTTCAGCATATCAGCATTTGTTCCCAATTCCTTGAAGCGCTAAATCGTCTTGTTTACGAGCCGCGTAGAATCTTGATAAATTGCACATGTCAATAGGAACCAGGCAACTAATAAATTTGCAACAAAAACATTGACTCAAAGTTTCTACACAAAAAGATATGCTCGAGTTTCACAGCTGACCATCGAAATTATTTATGTGAATCGTTCCATTGGGTGCTGTTCCGCTCTTTTGCGTCTCGTTTTGCCCATTTTTCTCGAGTCGCCCCATTTGGCAGTATCCCGAATGCGAGCCGACGGGACCGAGTCCAAGATAAGCCTATAGACGATTTTTATTGGAGGTTGTGGAATACGGAATTTGTTTGCACCTTAGACCATTTTTGACTAGACTAGAAAAGGAATAAGGAAAGACATTATGGTCACCGTTGAAGTTCGATGCTCGACTCCAAGAATCGCCTCTCGGGCACCGATCCACGAGTGTTTTCCATGAAGCCGGTAGACAGGCGAGACACAGGGACCGAAGAACACCTGAAATGATTTGACTATAATTGATTCAATGTTGATCCAATGCCACTTGCTAGTACTAGTGGCGTTTGGATTTCGGATCAGTCCGTATAAAACAATTCTTCTGATTGAATTTCATCAGCTTGATGCAAATCCATTCGAAATATGTAGCCAAATCAAAGTAAAAACATCTTTGTCAAAGTTTCTTTTATAGTTAGTGAAAGGTTGCTAAAAAGCTAATCATTCAGCCGAAAGCTTTGGCTGACAAAGCTTGGAAGGCTGTCTAATATTTTTAGAGCACATTTCCTGTTATCGAATAAGTTTCTCTCTATGTGAAAAAGTATCAAATTGTATTAGCAAAAAGAATTAGACAGATTAACTCATTGCGCGCTGGATGAGACTCTAAAGTAGTTCGGGTAATCTTACCGCACTCTGTTTGGACCTCAGAATTGGCAATCACCCAGTATACATATTATAAGGATAGCACGCTATCCCTCATCCGAACCCCCTAGTGTTAGCACTATGAATTGTCCGCATTCAATCCCAGAAAAGCCTCACTTTTTTGAACAGTGTCCAGTCGGAAACTGAGCCGGAAGTTGCTCGGGCGACATCGCAATATTCCAGCCAATCCCTAAGGTAGGGAACGAAATCGACCTAAAAGCATTTCACTTTTTGAGCCGCAAATTCATTAATTCATTGCATTTCCGCTAACGATTTGTTAGTAAAAATTTCCTTGAAGAGATCACCTCAAAGTAGTGTCGATTGCTGTGTGTATAGCGTTGCCTCGCTTTCTCCTCATCTTTCGAGATACTCAATCGCATTCGGTCGACGTTCGGAAGCTGAAAAATGTTGTCGGAGGCTGAGGAAATAAGATTTATGTGGATTGAGTCTCGAAAATCGCTAAAGACGAAAGAATTGTGACAGTTATTGCGTGATAGAAGCAGAAAATGGGTAGCTTACACTAATCTCGCGAAACATTTGGGCACAGAAGAGCCGCGCTTGCATCTCGGCCACCGGGAAAAGGCCACCCCACGGCTAAATAATCATATGTATTAGATATGAAAGCATGAATGAAATTTTTTATTGAGATTGATAGTGCCTAAATGATGCGGACTTGAATGTTCGAAAATAAAGTTCTGAACCGTCGCCTGACGGACGAAGGACTCGCAGCCGAGAAAGAGAACGGAAAAGGTATCTCTAAATCCCCATCGTCCCCTTTTTACTACTCACCAAATGCCCATTATTCAATTATTATGATCATAATCAAAAAAACAGAGCTCACCATGAGCAATCCGATGAAACACAGCGTGTTTTTGTCACCTGTTTGTGGTGGAAACATATGCAAATACATTCCTGGGTGACGGTCGTTCTCTACCGGAAGTGTCTGTAAAATAGTTTCTTTGTTTCCCCCGGCAAAATTTGGAAATCCGTTTTTCGATTACTCTCTTCGCCAAAATGCCATTTAAAAAGTAATTATCCGTCCGTTTTCAATTATGTTCAAATTGTATTTGAAGCCAGTGCAGAAGACGACCTGGGAATTCGATTAATTTGCACAAAAAAAGAATGAAAGCAAAGAGGGAACTTTGGCTCGCTTTTTTTCTTTAACCGAATAACGAAAGAACTGTTTTTGTACTACAGGATAGAAGCAACTCAGTTAAACTAAAAAAACTTAATCTAGCACCGTTTGCTGTTCCATTCATATCAAGAGTTATTAGTTCGATTCATGGATTACGATGAGAAGTTCGGTTACCTCATCAACGTTTACAGCTTCAGTTCCGTCCTCGAAGACGACCGACGAGCGGGAGAACTTTTTTTGGGGGGGGGGGCGGCGCCCCGGGCCCGCAAAAAAGAGGGGGGGGGGCGCGGGGCATCACCGTCGGATGAGAACTCAACCAATGAATTTCTGATTGTCAGTAGTAGCGTACCAGGATTTGTAGTTTAAAACTCAAGTCCCCTCAAAGAATTTTTTTCAAAAAGTTGGAAAAATTTTGTTTTCGGTGCCTGGACTATGAATTCAGCATCGTTAAAAACCCTCAGATTCAGCATCGTTAAAAACCCTGTTTCCCGATAATATTTCTTTCAGAAAACTATATTTTTGCCAATTCACCTAAGCGGCCCATGCTTCGGCTTGATTCGGAACTGCTCATGACCGAAGCGCTCGTTCAGACCCTTCACGAGCATCTTGCTGAAGCGCGTCGGCGAGATGACTTTGAGCAGCACGTTGTTGGTGAATCTGAAAACGTTTGGTGTTGATCACAGCTCCTCTCATCACATTCGAAACTGAAAAGTACAAACGATCGTTGCGATCACAAATGAAACTCCATTAAGACACGTGTTAAGTGAGCGTGGAATTTCAACATGTGACGTGCCGCATCTTGTGGATTCGGCCATGGCAAGTCCAAATCTGCAGGATGGGCTGGATCTCGTATTGAAATCTCACGGTCATTGAACTGGACTTTCTTTCGTGAGGCAGACAGGTTTGATTGATGCCCTTGTGTTGTATTGGAGCAACAATTAGAACTCACGATCCGTTGGATTCGGTTTGTAGTGCCAAAGGCCACCAACTCCGTTGGATCGCTCGAAGCATGTCACATCGGCACCGTACTCTCGAGCCCATCTGAAATGCTGAGCCTTAAAAGGGTAAAAGGGCTGAGTGAGCGATGACTGCTTCCTCCTTTTTTTTCTTAGGCAAATAGGCAAAAAGATTTGGATTTTTTTGACTCTCCCCCCGGGGAAATCAACAGGTGAGATTTATAGCCTAGGGATTCATCAATTAGTTTGATAGAGTTTTGCTTTTTCCAGCTTTCTTAATCGAAGGCTTTCTCAATTCATTTAGCTTTCGAATTTTCGATTTATCGCTACGATTTTTTCCTTTATTAAGTACTAGTTATATCCCCACTAGAGACAAATTGACAAACGTTAAAAAGCAGATTTGAACCCTGAATTTGGCCTGCTCTAGAATCAGAATCCTTGAGGCTTATTATTAACCCACCTGACACACGGCAGACCTGATCCGCCGGCGCCAATCACGCAAATTCGCTTCTGCTTTGTGCCCTCCGTCCCAACAGTGTCTGGAATAAGTCTTTCGATTGTTTCCCTGAAATCAGACCCTTACTCAATGGCATTTCCGTGCAAAATCGAATCAAAGATTGAGTCTGGAATAAGTCTTTCGAATGACTTCGTGGTTCGTAGTCTTCTGCAAATTTAACTTTTAGCGAGAAGTTGCTGCAAAAAGAAAGGATAACAAATGAGTGACTTTGCCAACACAACTCTATTGTTAGGTTGATAAGAATGAAACCATCGTTTTTCTTTTTCTCGAATATCTAAAAGGATAAAAGGCATTTGGCCAAGTGTTATATATCGTTTGAAAGCTACGAACCTCAACTACAATAAAACGCAAAATAATTCACAATTGGAGATTGGAGCAACCAAATAAAACGTAGACCAAGTCTTGCAAAATTGGATATTGCCGCACAAATCGGTTTATGTAATACATGGGGTAATTCCTTTGCATATGAATTCAACTACAATGCAACTGTGGCAACGCCCACTGCACTAAAGTCAATTTACTGAAGAAAAAAAACGCAAATCCGCAAATCGAAAATTTTGTGTGATTGTGTGACTGATATGGCCTCCAATTCGTTGATTCTGTGAAGCACAAAGAAATTCTTTAGAGTCGATCCTCCTCTGCTCCATTCCTTTAAACCTCGGTGGATTTCAGCACTCTCTATCACATATTTACTCTTCCTTTGCACGTCACTCCCAAGTTTCCTTTGAATTCCTTTGCAATACTCACTCCGGGCAAATAAAGGGCAAAGCTAAGGTTTCCTTCTGGGAAATTATACACGCTTTGAAAATAGGAATTGGAATCCAGGACAGGAATTTCTAATCCAGCCAGTTGAAGATAACGTTTGCAAAGCGAAGAATTTGGCCATTATCATCAGAGGAGAAGCAATGTCAAACTTCACGATGCCCAATGGGATTTTGGTTGAGGTTTGTAGTTCTGAAACTGCAAAAATATCTGTCTGTGTCTGTGTGTGTCTGTGACAATGATTTTCTGTTTTCAGCTCTTCGATTACTTTCATCCAGAAATACTCGACACTTGTGAGATCCAATGTCAATTGAATCCGGCGTTGATGCGTCTCGAACCAAATATACCTAGAGGTTTGTGCCGAACAAAAACATAACGAGCTATCCTCATGACGATAAAGTCAGTCCCTGTAGTCAGTGATTAAGAGTGAAAATTGCTCGAAAATTTCTGGTAACTGGCCTGAACAAAGTGCTGAGTTGTCAATCTTTTAGGACTCTACTTCACTATCGTCGGAACCACCTACGAGTGCCTCTACTTTTTATGTTTGATCGCAATGTGTCAAAAGAAATTCATGAAAATCATTTGCTATCGAATACTGTAAGTTCAGCTTTATCATTTAACACTTCATTTTTCTTCAGTTTCATCATCGGCATCTTTGACATGTTGGGACTAGTGGCGAGTTCATTGCTACCAGGTAGTGAAGATAAAATTGCGATAAGAGCTCACTCTTATAGGCTATTTGTTGCTTTCGGGCCGCTCGTTTTGTCAAAGTCCAATACTGAATATGTGGATTGGATCTTGGGCATTCCGTGAGTTTAAAGAAAAACGCATTCCTCTGACTCGAATTGATCGATTCAGCGGGCTGGGCTGCCTATACGGCTTTGAGCATCTCGCTCGCCATAAATCGCATTGTCGACTCCACATGGCCGAATAAACAAGAGGTTTTTCCTCTCTTTTCTTGTGTCTCCCGTTAAACCGTCGAACAGTTCCTATCCACTGTTTTGCTTTTTACATAAGTACCTGTCATGGCGTCATCACATCGGGTCGCATCAATTGATCGGACTGATCTTGCGAGACCGATTTTCTAGTTAATACCTGTTACCCGCGTTGTTTTATTAGTCTTTATTTAGGATCGTGTCATTGGATGGGTTTCAGTCAAGTATTTAATATTTATACCGTAAATACTGCAATAGTACCCCACCCCCATAATGACGATGCGGAGTGTTACGTAGTCTAGCTTTGGACGCGTTTTTCTCGACACTGGTTTATGCTACAATGCGCGCTTAGGTATCAAAAAATAGCCCTGAATTTCAGCTATTTTTTGATACCAAAGACGCATTTTTTTGAAAGTACAGGTGCTTTGCAAAAAATGAAATACTAAAAAACCTTTGCGAGTACGCGACTGTACGAGGGCGGTGGGGTACTATTACAGTATTTACGGTATGTATGTAGTAGTAGACACGGGAAAAGATCAGCTCGCATCGGGTCAAATCGCATCGTATTGATCGGATCTGATCTTGTACGAGACTTAGCTTTTTCTAGTTTAATAACCTAGTTACCCGCGTTGTTTTTAATTAGATCTTTATTATAAGGCATCAGTGTCAATTGGAAATGGGTTTCAGTCCGGTTCGATCAGAAACCAACCGCTCAAAATTCAATTTTGTTTGCGACGGTTTGGAGCGAAACCTTTTCTGGCTCTTTCTCAACAAATTCATTCCTGTTCGACCGAAAATCAACCAAAATAGCAAAAATGTAACGAAGAATGCTTTATCCTTAGGATATTTGTTGCTTTCAGGGCGGCCCTTTTGTCAAAGTTCTTATAACTTATACCGTAAAAAGCTTATACTGTAATTCTTCTAATACATAGAATGAGAACTTCAAAAACCTTCAAAACCCCTTCCAAAAACGAAAATCAGCGAATTCTCGAAGATGTTATCTCGAAGAGATAACCTATCGATGTGGGGTCGGAAATTGAAGCTCTTGATGCCCTCTGTCCAATAAATAAAGATCCGTAACTCTCAGAGGTCGAGGATCTAATGTTTTCTAATCTAATCAAATAAGCCCCGCTCAAGAGGTTCAAAATAATTGTGCTTTTACAACCTTGTGTGGATGCTGGCGGTCACCAGTTGGTTCTAGCGATCTAAAAATGTTCTTTGAGTGTTTTAACTCGAGGTCTATCCACGAAAACACGTTTAAAAAGTTTTTTCCTGAAATCCACCTGTCTAACTTTTTTGAAAATCGATTTTTGGGGTATCAAAAAATAGAATGACATGACTTACTAATAGAAGAATTACGGTATGTACATAGGTTCCAAATTTTAGTTTAAATAAGTCAAACAGAATCTCAATTGGCTTTTTTAAATAGTTGTAGCTAACTAAATGAACTATAAGCACAGATGTAGACACAAAACAAGTAAAACAATTTCGAAACGTTTAGAGTAAAACGAAAACTCAGTGAGAACCCTAGCACCAAAGACGCGTTTTTCCAGCAACTATTTGGCGGACTGAAGATCATTTGGTGGACGGGAATCCCGGCCAGCTACGGATTGATACTCTACTTGAAACTTTCTCCAATGCTATATCACGTTCCAACGGCTAGCTATTATTTCGGAGCCGATCCAGCCAAAGCACAGGTTTTTTATATATACGGTCTTTAGGGTTAACGAGCGCTTATTTCGATTATCCGGAGGATAATAATTTCCCCCGATTATGGAATAAGCTATTTTTGACTCTAATAGTCAACTCTAGCTAATTAAATGCAATTTCTGTCTTGCCATCTTGCTAGCATTGGGCATCGGGCGGAGACGCACCTGAACCATTCTTAAACGTTAACAATCAGTTGGATTCGGAAATACCTAAGTGACAATACCCGCTTCCGCCGAAGCCTCAGTCCAGGCTCAGCCCGCCGCCAGCGCTTAGTTATCGTGCTGATCCTAAAACCATTCCCGAAAATGTCGGCGAGCGGCCAGCTGGGTGGCTCTGCTCAACAAGATGCTCCGATAATCGCTTGTCCCCTCCGCGTTAACCGTAAACATCTGCTTTAATCTATGCCGTAGATATATTATATTTAATCCCTAATAGAATTACGGTACTTGATTTCAGCTCGAGAGGGCCAGAATTGGCCAGAACTCAAGTAAAAAAATCCAGTGCTCGTTTTGTGTGCAGGCGTTTTATCCACTATACCATCAAGTCACGTTTGTGATCCGTGAGAGGACCCTTTTGAGAAAAAAGGCATCCCATATTCGGCTCCAAATGTTCGCATTTTTAAAACCAACTTAAAACACGTATAGCTTTTTATAGAAAGCTATTTTACAAAAATGGAAAGCAGACTTGGAATCAGTGTGCAATTCTGCGTCGAATGACCTATAGCTTATCTCATTTGACCACACCCTACTGTTGCCTTTCCTTTGTAAAGAGGAAAATGTTCCTAGAAATTTTCAGGCTCCTCCCTTGTATCCGGTCAACAATATGGCGGCGGCGGTGTTGGTCCTTATGCTGAACATCTTGATGTTGAGGGCGATGTTTCGAATCAGTCACACGGCACTGACAAACACACAGCGAGTGGTGAGCAATAATAAAGCGAGAAGAGCAAAGAAATAATCATTGCAGATAATGATTCAATGCCTTGGCATCAGCACAACGGGTATGTGCGGTGGATGGCTGTACGTGGCGATGCAATGGATCGTGATGCCCCAATTTATGGTCACCGCCGCCAATTTACTTTGGCAGCTAGCGAATGGTGAGCGGAGGATCGAATGTGTAGTAATTCGATCTTAGAATAAATAAATAGTGGTTGGCCAACAACACTTTTTTCTATCCGACTTTTCGGCATTTATTTTTTAGCAGCTCCTACTAAAGTGCTCAATTGTTGAATAAACTTTTCTAAAGTGAAAGAGTTAGAAAAATGAGTTAGCGGTTGGAGGCGATATGTTGTCGGATTAGCAATTATTTCGAGTTCTCATTAGCAACAAATTCTGTCCATTTTTTAGAAGATTAACAAGAAGAACCTCTAATTGCAACAGAAATGTTTCCAGGAAGCTTGGCGATTTTCTACATTCTTGTGAACAAGTCGATGCGCGGCGAGGTCATGAAATTGTTGGGGGTCTCTTCTTGTCGAAGGCCGACCATTTACACCACAGCATCCGATCAAAAAATACCCACCCTGCAGTCGAATCCTGATATGGGTTCCGCTTAAACAAGCCTCCCAGATATTCTTTTCATTCGATCTACCTACCGTAAATACTGTAATAGTACCCCACCCCCATAATGACGGTGCGGAGTGCTGCGTAGTCTAGCTTTGAACGAGGTTTTCTCGACACTGGTTTATGCTACAATGCGCGCTTAGGTATCAAAAAATTGCTTTAATAACGTTTTGTAATTCAAATTATTGTTGCTTGGGTCAACGATTCGATTCGAGGAACATATCCGATATGTAAATACCGTAAATACTGTAATAGTACCCCACCGCCCTCGTACAGTCACGTAGTCGCAAAGGTTTTTTAGTTTTTCATTTTTTGCAAAGCACCCGTACTTTCAAAAAATGCGTCTTTGGTATCAAAAAATAGCTGAAATTCAGGGCTATTTTTTGATACCTAAGCGCGCATTGTAACATAAACCAGTGTCGAGAAAACCTCATTCAAAGCTAGACTACGCAGCACTCCGCACCGTCATTATGGGGGTGGGGTACTATTACAGTATTTACGGTATAAATATTAAATACTTGATTGTCCCGTCGAACCTTTCCAATGAAATCGAACTCTTCAAGATTGTTACTTTGCTTTTCGTTTAGGTTGTTGTTGTGTTTTTTGTTTAAGCATTTGATTTGCTACTTACTGAAATATTAACGTCAAACTTCAAATTTTAATCAATTGTCTTTTACTTCTAATAAACTCTTGAATAAATTTGTGCAACGCTCGAATCAAACTTTAACCGAATTAAATTTATTCAATGAGACAAACATTGTTCATAATGAAAATCAGGTAATGAATGAATGTGAATTCGAATTCATAATGAAATTTTTAATTTGGGTCATTTCGATCGTCAATATGACGATTTAACGGCTTTGTTCAGATTTCAGCGAACCATTTATTGACAAAGTGAAAAGTCATTAAATCAGCTCATTTGCACAGGTGCCGGATGACTTAGGGAAGAGACATCGCGATGTTTTTGCATCAAAATGTTCGTAAAAGTCTTTAGAATAAAAATTATCCCTTCGTTTTTGGTTCTAGACCCTCGTTGTCGAGTTACGAGCCCCAAACTGCAGGGTACCACAAAATTTCCCATACAAAATGACCAAAAAACCGCTAAACCTAAATTTAAAAAATTTCTGTCAGAGGGATTGGAAAAATTCCTTCAGATTCGGAATCAGCACAATTTTCCGCATCTAAAAAAGGTACTCCCAGAAAAATCCTATAGAAAACGCATTTTTGCCTTATTTCGCGCCGATGTGCATCGTGACATAATCGCCAAGAACCCCGCCCTTCTGTTTACCCGTGTGTCTGTTCTGTGTATTCACACGGGCTATCGGTTAGAGAAGATATTAATTAACGGAAATTATTGGATCATTTATTTTGTATTAGGTACGGAAAAAATTAATGTCGTATTTTTTCATTAAAGTTCAAACGTTCATAAAATTTTTATTTCAAAAGCAATTTAATCGAAGTAAAAACCAGTTGAATCTATACATGATTGCCAACGTTTGGCTAAGTTTTCAATTCCTAAAGTGTAGAAGGCGGGCTCCATTGAATCGATAAACTCCTTGATGCCATTTTCGACCTCCCCTTGAGTAGCAAACATTTCTCCGATAAGAAGCGATCGAGGAACTTGAAAAAGTGGAAATCCGTAGGCGACAAATCAAGAGAATATGGAGCATGAGGGAGGACTTCAATGTGCAGCTCGTTCAATTTATGAAGACTCTTCAGTGAACAATGCGGGCGAGCGTTGTCTTGCAATAGGATAGGACCCTTCCGATTCACTAGAGTTGGATCGATCCTTCGAATTTTTTGCATACATTTCGTTTATTTCGTGAATATACTCATCAGAATTCATCGTTTTTCCGTTTGGTAGAATTGAATAATGGATCAGACCTTTCTGCGACCACCAAACACTGAGAAGAAACTTCTTTGGGTGTAGATTGGGCTTCGGAAAGGGGTTCGATGGTTATGCTTTATCTAGCCATTCGGCTTTGCGTTTTCGGTTATCGTAGAGAACCCATTTTTCATCACAAGTTACAATTCGATCCAGAAATGGCTCCTTTTGGTTACGAAACAGCAATGAATACGGTGTGAGGTAACGGTGCAATTTTTGATATTCGTTCAACTGATGAGGCACCCAATTCTTCAACTTTTTTACTTTTCCGATTTCCTTGAGATGGTTCCCAATTGTGTGTGGAGTGACTCCAAAGTGCGTTACTAATTCTGCCTCCGCTGTTCTGGGATCCGCTTCTACCAGCTCCTTTAATTCGTCATTGTCGGGACTATCATGGCGTTTTCGCCCTTCCTTGTCATTAAGATCCTCGTCGCCTTCCCGTAATCGTTTAAACCAGCGCTGAACCGCTCGAACTTCAGCTTTGTTTTCCCCAAAAACTTGATTGATGTTTTGGGTCGCTTCTAACGCATTGTGGCCAAGCTTGAACTCATACAAAAAGAGAAGGCGAAAGTCTGGATTTTTCATCGATGTAAAACAACCTGAAAAAAACCATTAAGGAAGGTCTAAGCAAAAGTGTTAAACAGAAAAGAAAATTGAGAAAAAAATACTCAAATACATAAAAAGACCCAAGGTCAATAAGCATTTGCAGCCGCGTAGGCAACACCGGAAAGTAGGACCCACAAATACGACATTAATTTTTTCCGTACCTAATACATTAACAATTATAAACCAACTATCAAGTTCGAATCGGCCACCATTAGCATTTGGGCAGGCTCGCAGGCGTTTCGGGAAGGCGTCAACGGTAGCGACCAAATAGGCTGGATCGAGAAGATCCAAAAATTCCCACACTTTCAACTGTGATTTCTTCAAGCTTTCGATGTTTTGTGGGACTTTGAACAAGCTTTAGCTTCTAGCACCGACCACACTGGAAAATAGCTTTTCACCTGAAAATTTGTCCCCGGGGGTTTTCGGGAACGGCGGATCGATTGACATTATTTATTTTAATGGTTACCCATCGGAAACCGGGGGTTTTGCGCACATTTTCTGACAAAGCATGCACAAAGCGCAGAAATAGGTGATAGGGGAGTGGTATCCCATCAGAATAACAAGTGTTTTATAATTTCTTGCTGTGAATTGATAATTTCTGAGGCACGCAAATCATCTCTTGAACGCTTTCGAAGTTCTGGAAAAATATGAATCCATAACTTCTCGAAATCTCAACCGCATTCGATTCGGAGCAAAAAGACTTTCGACTTGACAGAACATCGGACGTACTCACTGCGTTTTTCAGACGTTTTTCAGACGTTTTTTGGATTTTTTCAATAAATCTTAATCGGAAAAATAAAATACGGTAAAATAAAAGAAAAAACAAAGGCTGACTGTATGCTTGGTGGTGCTAGCGCGATTTTCTGTGCGGAGCTTTTGTAAGTATTCTTTCTGACCACATAAAAACTCGGTGTAGTTATTTTGAGAGCGAGGTTCACTCGAACGCTAATCTGTTGTCGTTATTTTTGTTAGATTAGATTTTTCATGTAATTATCCAAAATCCCGGATAGTTCCAGTAAATCTCTGAGCCGAATATCGTGAAGTGAATTAAATGCTTCACCGGGTGTCCTCAAAGCCCTGGTTCATTTGAGTTGTTAAGTCGAATGCTATTCTGTGAAACACCCACGGTTTGTGAAGGGTAAGATTAGTTCAAAGTGAGGTCTTTGAGGTGCAATGAGGTGAAATAAGATTTTTTTTTGTGCGAAATTACCCTGTGAAAGCAGCGTCGCCCGAACAACTCTCAAATTTCCCTGAATAATCCTGTGATTTTTGGTTTCTTCTATAGTTCCTGCGGATTTTCTTCAAATTCCATCTTTACAGTAGCAAATAATAGTTGTTTTCTTTCATTTCTATAATTAAATGCAGGTTCCTCACTTTCCAACGAAATACAGGTTCCCCCTCCGTGGAAAAGGAAGGCGGGAAAAGTGAGAAAAGCGGGAAAAGCTCATCGTTTGTTTGAGATTTCTCTGATTTCTTTCTAACTTAATGAGAAATGTACCTTTTTCACAATTCTGGATTCCATTTCGAACCTCGATTTCCTTCAGTTAATTAGAAACGTTCAACAATGAGCAAAGAGATGCTCGTTTCCATAATTCTTCTTAATTTCCTTCGGTTACCGTTTAGAAACCGAAGAATTCAATCACTGCCTCAGATTCATTAAATCATTGCCTCAAATCGATGATAAACTTCATTATTCCCAATGACACTTGGGTTAAGGTTAGTAATTTGGAAATTGCAAAAAAGTGTTTAAGAAAGGAAAAACTTCCACTCCAATTCTAGAGCCACTTCTAGAGCCTCAAAAACGAGTTTTCTGCGACAGATTATATACCTAGGTAATATGTTTTCAGATCTACAATTTCCTTCATCCACAACTGCTCGAAGTCTACACAAATCAGTGTCAATCAAATCTGGCACTGATGCGACTTGAGCCGGATGTCACTAGAGGTGACTATCCAGATCACTAGACTATCCAATAATAACCAAATTCTAGGAATAACCTATGGTCTCGTCGGGATCATCTACGAATGCCTCTACTTTTTATGCATGATCGCGATGTGTCAATGGAAATTCTTGAAAATCATTTGCTATCGAATACTGTAAGTTCAAGTTTCCTTATTATTGGGTTGGTGAATTGAAAACTGCGGGACTTTGAACTAAAATTTATTCAACATAAAACCATCAATTCATTCCAAATAATTTCCATTATTATTGACGATTTCTGCCCATTTTACAGGCAATTTGCGGATTCCTCTTTCGTAGTAGGATTTTGGTTTGTGTGTGAGACAAGTGTGAGACTCAAAAAGGGAGGACTGGAGATGCCCCAGTTTGAGCATTTGAGCCTTCTTCAAACGAAACCCATTTTGGTGTCAATAGAAAAGTTGTAGAGAATCAAAAATTAGGCTTATAGCCAAATTTCCAAAAAGATACACTTAGTAGTTTTGATTAAAATGCAAGTTTTGTGAGAATTCATAAATTTGGCATCTCTTGAAAACCAGTTTTTGAATCGTTCTGAAAATTTGGATATAAGCTTAATTTTTGATTCTCTACAACTTTTTCATTGACACCAAAATGGATTTCTTTTGAAGAAAGTCCTCAAACTGTGACATATGACAATAGCCCGCAGTTTTCAATTCACCAACCCAATATTACATTTGAAAGCTTATTTTTGTTCAGCTTCGTTATCGGCATCTTTGATATGTTGGGACTGGTGGCGAGTTCGTTGCTACCAGGTAGAGAAAGCAAAGTATCCCTATCAGAGTTTTACAGGATATTTATTGATTACTGGCCGATCTTTTTGCCAAAGTCCACTACTGAATCTCTTTGTTGGATCGATGGCGTTTCGTGAGTTCGAGAGAAATTCATTTATTATAGATCAGCTGATAAACCCTGTTCTCGAAAATTTTCATTTTTCCATTAGAGGTAACAGACAGGCACACTGAAACACAAAAACAGATGCTTGACAATTATACAGTCATGGACAAAAGTCTTTTAACGTTGGTTTTTAGAAGTTTGTCCTTTGTATATCTTGGTCCAAATCCGACCAATTTGCAAACGGTTAAAAGATTTAAAGAGCTTATTATCTTTAATTTTAACATTACAAAAAGATGGATTTGACAATTTATCAGGTGCCATGAACTTTTTAATAAAACAAAAATTGAGCCAAAAAACGATGGACAAAAGTCTTTTAACATGTGAGAAAAACATTATGAAACTCAATAATTAGTAGGTCCTCCGCGAGCCGCAATTACTGCTTGAATTCTCCTTGGCATGCTGTCAACCAGATCGCGTAGAATTTGGGGTCCAATAGTTGTCCAGACTCGACGCATGACGTACCAAAGGTCCACTTTTGATCCGAATAGTTTCCCCTTCAATCTCGACTTCACAAACGCCCATAAGTTCTCGAACACATTCAAATAAGGATTATAGGGAGGAGCAGACACAAGTTGAATACGGTTTGCTTTGAACCATCCTGGCACCAGAGCCGTTCCTCCATTGGCGAGTCGAACACGGCGTCCCATCAGCAGCTGTGACTTGTGGCACGGGGCATTGTCCTGGTACAACAACCAACCTTGGCCCATATTTGCTTTGAACTTGGTCGGATTTGGATCAAAATATACAAAGAACCCACTTCTAAAAACCAACGTTAAAAGACTTTTGTCCATGACTGTATTAGGGTTGGAAAGAAAGTCCTCGGGATTTTCTTTACTTTTGGTTTATTAACTTCCTCGAACACGCAACGCAGCTGTTGATAAATGATCTTGTTTACATCAAGTCTCATTGATTGACTACACACAAACATAAATGAAATACTGCTATTTTCTTGCTTTATTTTTTATTTCTCTGGGAGCTGCTCAGAAGCTTTCCGAGGGTCATTTTGTTCTTTGTCAAGAAAAAACTTCCACTCAAAGAAGTTCTTGAGGAAATCTATCCTATTTATGGGCAAGGCTCAATAAGTTTATCGACAGTTTATAAATGGTACGATTGTTTCAAAAGAGAAGACTTTTCCATGGGAAGATGGTCCCCGCGGTCAGGTCGCCCGACTGACTTCGATGAAACAGCTCTTGCCGCTCTCTTGCAAAACGATAACAAGCTGTCTACCCGGAAATTGGGAGAGCAGCTTTCAACCTCTATAACAATTCAAACGCATCTTTACTCAATGGGATATGTCAACAAATTTGGCTCCTAGATTCCCCACACTCTGACTGACGTGTGAGATAGCAACGCCTTTCAGTCTCATCTGCCCTTCTCTCAAGATACAACCGATATTCTTTTTGCCACATGTGATGACTGGGGATGAAAGTGGGTGCTGTATGTCAACTATCGGAGACACAAGCAATGGGTAGGGCCTGGAGAAAAACCAAAACCTGAACTCAAGCCAGAATTGCACCAGAAGAAGATTTTGTTGAGTATTTGGTGGGATCTCGAGGGACCTATATGTCGTAGCCGCTAACGAAATTCAGCCGCTAACGACATCGTTAACGGCTAGCCTGACGAACATTCGTTAACGGCTGCCGCTGACGAATCATTCGTTAACGGCGCCGCGACGAATCATTCGAATCGGCTAGCCGATTACGAATGAAATTTTTGCTAGCCGTGCACGATTTGTAATCGGCTTCTGCGAACATGGCTCAATCAAATTAGTCTTTGATTTCAAACTAATGCAAAACGCAAATCAGCAAACTAATCACAACGAGTGAAATAAAATTTATAACATAACATTTATAACATTGTTGTTATGACATTGTTGTCAATATGTTCACAACACGATTTTTCGTCGTAGTATATGCGTTCGCTTTTTCAGAATTGATACGCGTTCGCAACATATTGACATATTGACCGCAACATATTGACCCAATTTCAGAAGGCTTATTGATGCGAGTCAGCGGTGTAGAAATCGAGTTAGCCCTCCTGGAATCACAGCCAGCTTCGAGTGTTGCTGAATTCAGCCTTGACATTATCGGTTATGACAGCGAGCTGAGTCCAACACGAGCACTGATTCTTCGGATTTGGCCACCGGATTTGCTCTTCGCAACCAAATTTCATCGACCACCCTTGACAAGTCCGAATTCATCCACCCTGTCGGATTAGCTTTGATGATCACACCGGGAAAAATTCCTTTAGGAAGAGTCTTGCGCTTGAAAATGGCACGGTGAATCGCCCTCCAGAACCCATGCCTTCAGATCTTCTCCACATCCGGCCATTTTGCCCTCAATCCTCGGAAAGCCGATATTTTTTGTGAAGTCATCATGCCGGCCAGCTGTTTCCAGCGGAAACACTGTTCGGCGACTTCAAATTCGATCGCAGCCGCGTTCGTTCCAAATTTCTCGCAAATTTGACCGCTTCGAGCTTCGTTTCGGCGGTGTACGACTTTCTCCTCATCGTATCTAAAATGAAAAAGTTAGTAAAAAAAAATGAAAAAAACAAAAAACAATAAAAATAAAGAAAGAAAATCCATCAGAGCCCTAAATGAAATTACAGAAATTATACTCGCGACTTTAGGGTACAAAGATTTCGTACACATCTAGTGAAAAATTTCATTCGTAATCGGCAGCCGTTAACGAATCATTCGTAACGGCTAGCCGCTAACGAACATTCGTAAACGGCTAGCGAAAAATTCATTCGTTAGCGGCTAGCCGTTAACGAATCATTCGTTAGCGGCTGAATTTCGTTAGCGGCTACGACATATATACTGGGAGTTGCTGCCTGAAAAGACAACAGTTACAGCTTTACTTTATACAAATCAACCAGACCGACTCGCCGAAGAAATCAAAAAAAACAAGACCAAAGAATGGAAAAGCCCTCCTTCAACACGATAACGCGAGACCCCACGTTGCAAATTTGACTCATAAAAAATTGAAGGAGCTAGACTGGGAAGTTCTCCCTCATCCACCGTGCAGCCCAGACTTTGCCCCTTCCGATTTTCATCTATTCCGGAAGCTGGCTTCAGAACTCGATGGAGAGCACTTTGGAGACCGAGCTGAGGTCGAAACCTGGCTACGTGACTTTTTTGACAGCCAAAGAATTTCTGGGAGAAGGGAATCCGTGCTGTACCAAATAAATGGCAAAAAGTTCTACTTAATAATGGGGAATACCTTGAATAAACTTTCTTTTCTAGTTTTTGAAAAATTACAGTACAAACTTTTCCCGAGAACTTTCTTTCCAACCTAATAATATAATGATTATAATTTTATGATTGAACTGCTTCGTTTAGCTGGTTGGGCCGTCTATAGTGGGCTGAGCATCTCACTTGCCATAAATCGTTGTGTTGACTTCATGTGGTCGAATAAACAAGAGGTTTTTGAATTCAATGGATGTCTGAAAAAGTCTTTCAAGGAGAGACGCTGAGCTCACGGTTTTATGAATAATTATGGATAATACAAAGCTCATGTTTTTAAATTTAGCTAATGAAAAGCAAGAGCCCAAATCTTAAAGAAAAAAACCATTTTTTTGTCAGAAAATATTCGGTGGAAAGATGATGATCTTGTGGACAGGAATCCCGGTCGCATACGGATTGATACTCTATTTGAAACTTTCTCCAATGCTATATCATGTTCCAACGGCTAGCTATTATTTTGGAGCCGATCCAGCCAAAGCACAGGTTCTAGTCACAGCAGACGATCATTCACGTGCTAACTAGTGACGAATGCTAACTAGTGATGAATTGCTAACTAGTCAAAGGTGTTGTTGTGGTGAAAAATTAGCCTTATGTTCATTGTCAGCACCACAAGTAGAGCTATAGCAAATTTAGGCTCCAATCATTTATCCGATCAACAATGGCGCGGTGGCGGTGCTGATCCTTCTATTGAACCTCGCGATGCTATGGGGGATGTTCAGAATGAATCATAGGACAATGACAAAAACACAGCGAGCGGTGGGTTAGGACACAAAAATCGACTGTAGGTACTATGGGACCATTTGATAAAATTATGAGGCAAAAGGTTAAGTTCCACCCATAATGGGCGGGGTTTAGGTTTTTAGCCAACAACTTTGCGTGGATATTACATTTTGAGTTAATTTTGGATATCATTCGAGGCGCAATTTTATTCTGCATCAAATGATAGTCAAAATAGTCAAGATCGAAGGGTTGATGCTGAGAAAAACACGAAAAACCTTAACTCGTGGCAAAAAAGACGACAGATGTTTTTGTTACAAGTCTAATTTGTATTTCCACTAAATCTGATTTCAGATAATGATTCAATGTCTTGGCATCAGTATGTCCGTTCTGCTCACTGGATGGTTGTACGTGGCGATGCAATTCATCACGATGCCTCTCTTCATGATCACTGTGGCCAATTTGTGCTGGCAGTTCTCAAATGGTAGGATGATCAGACAATTCCTATGCTCTTTTAGAAAATAGACAATTCAGGTACCGTAGATATCCTATTAGGCACTAATTATTAGCCCTATGTAGAGAACGCCACCCAATATTAGCTCAAATGTGTCGGGATCTTTCTTCTGTCTTTCTCTCTTCTGGTCTTTTTCTTTCTCCTTGATTCTTGTGTATTTACCATTGGGCTATACATACGTTGCAAGCAACCGTTTTGGGAAAATCGATTAAAACTTGTAAAAACTCAAAAGTAACATTTTTTTGATCAGGCGATGTTTGAATATTGACGGCCACCAGTATTTCTAGCAATCTAAAAACTTGTTTTTTTTAGTGTCTCAGCCTATCTCAAGGTCATTTATTGAGGTCTTGATCATAGAATTTTAATTATTTTCTCTACATGGCTCGAAAAAATAGAACGCCTATTAGGGTATTTACGTTAGCTGTTCTAACACATCTGAACTGCCTAACCATTCTAAAGGAAATCCAAGAAACAATCTAATATAATACTCTAATCACGTTTCCAGGTAGTTTGGGAGTTTTCTACATTCTTGTGAACAAATCTATGCGAGGTGAAGTGCTCAAATTGTTGAGGATCTCTTCTTGTCGGAACTCCTCTATCTACACCGCATCCACCGATCAAAAGATAACCACCGCTGTGACGAATACCGAAAATCGATGACGAATACCATTTTCATGCATCACCTTCACAGCGATAGCGTTCCCATCGTTCGAGAGGAAAAATTAAAGCTGCAATTATATGTATTTTCAGTTTGCCAATAGACGCCTTTTGTGTGTGATAATTTGCTGTTTGACGTTAGTGTTTCAAATGACGTTAGTGTTTCAAATGACTAGTCAATAAACAAAATGAACGTCAAATCTCGCAACTAAGCGAAGAAGAGAAACTAAAGACTGGAACTTGTCTGTCCCGTGTTTCCACACTCGGCCAATCATCAAATCAATAAATGTATAAAACAAATAAACAAAAAATACTGAATTTCTGAAATTCTGACTTAATAATGTACAATTTTCATGGCACAAAAGTCCTGGCGAACAACGTCAAATCGGGCGTCAAAGTTGACCACGCAGAGAATTCAGAGCACTAATTATTCGAGTGGTCAACTTCGACGCCCGATCTGGTGTTCTCTAGGACTTTTGTTCCTGTTTTCTTTTTATGAAATCATCATCTGCTGCCTTTGAGCCAACGATCCCTTGTCAAAAGTTTTATCAAACCCAAGTTTCAATTCGACTTTGGATTCATTAGCAAGTGACACTAGAGTGCAGTTGAGCAACAGACTGTAAAGTATGGCAGACGCTAAAGGGAAGATCACGCTTGAATCGTGGAAACGACGATAGAAATGCGGTGGTTTGATGACGGCATTATGCGTCTTTCTGAAAACTCTTATAGCAAAGTAATAGCTCAAGAACATTCAAAAACGACTTACCCATTTCTGGGAAAAGTAACCTTTGTGCCGCATCTTGCAGCGTTGACTTCAGCCCCTCTCGATAAGGTTTGTAAAGCGTTAAAACGGCGATCGTATTGGCGAAGCCGTGTTGTGAATAGAAAAGCAACAGGATCGGATTGTATCCTGTAGATTTTCCATGTAAATGGAGTTCAAATCGAAAATTTCTCTACTTGAGTAGGCGGTGGTGCCGGAGAAAACGCTCAGCACGCCAAAAAGAGTCGGCAAAGCTAAAGTGATCGCCGGGATAGCCACCTGAATAGAGAAGAAGATTCCATTGCCTTTTCTGGATAATCTCTCAAACTACCCACTTGTATCATCAGCGCTTTCACCAAACGCCGCTGGCTATTCACCAAACGCGTTTCAAGAACTTTTTCCTGTTGTCTCAGGGAGCTGATGCAACCAAAAGATAAAGCTGAACAAAGTGGAATATTCTAGGCTACCGTTGCTCAATCAACCTGATCCAAGAGCAAACATGCTGACCACAAAAGCGCTTAAATTGGCCATCAACAAGAAAACTCGACCCTCCGGCACACCATAGAAAATGTCCAATTCGATGAATTGACGAAATTCCGGGTATAGCTGAACGTAAAATTCTGTTTTGATCATCCGATGCCTGCTTTTCTTTACTTTTCTTTTTGGCATCTCATATAGATTTTGATTTCTATTCTTACGATTAGTAGAACAATTGGGAGCTCACCCTCAAATAATAGGCCTTCGTCCCAGCCACATTCTGATCACGACCAAACAAAAACATCAAATTCATGTGTAAGTACGGAAATACATTCAACGCCACATAAGAAGCGTATCGAGCCCTGAAAATAGTGGAATTTTGAAAAGATATGGACTCACCGAGTTGTCAGCTTGAAATAGTGTCCTTGCGGGAGGATGAATTGAAATCTTGCGAGAAATAAACAAACGGTGGCACCTTGGATTTGGCCCATCAAGCCACCAACATACACCTGAAAGCTGAGAGAAACTGTTGTCTATATTCTGATTTACTGACACCCTGGACTTCGCTGCGAACACCAATCAGAGAAAGCCAACCCAATGAAATCCCAGCTGTTGCTGGGAGTAACATAAAAGCCGTTGCAGCATCGGCGGCTATGTGGTCACCGAGGATCGCAATCACCTGTAAAGTTGAAAGGATTCTATTAACGCGAATTTCATTAATCACTGATTTCACTTTCCCAGCCTCCATCCAGCTTAGAACTTTCTTAGGAGCTCGGGATTTGGATACCTATCCGAAAAAAAACATTTTTGATTTGGAGATCGTTTTTAAAGGCATATTTTGGTGCATCAATTAGAATTGTTTGGCGAAATTTCTGATACTTGAAGATTGATGAGAACAAGCGAGTACTCGCGCATCTCTTTTGGCGAATATCGCAGCAATATGTAGAGACCGAGCAAGTTGATCGCTGAGCCCAAAACTGAAGACGGATCGTTGGATTTTAAATTTTTACGAAAGATCACGACAGTGATCTGACTCTGAACTGATCTGAAAAACTATATAAACCTCTAATTCTAATCGAGGGAGAAAACTAAGTCGAACTGTTCTTAATGTTCTTAATGCCGAACTGTTCCAGTATTTGACTGTGACTGTGACTGTATTAGTTTATTGACTGTGACAAACCGGATATAATTCGAACAGTCGCAAACCAGGTATCTCCACTGTGCACATCAAGCTCCTCGGCCATTAGAATAGAAAAAAAGTCAATGAGTAAAACGCTCTCTGAGCCATCGATCTCTTCAAGTTTCTTGGCAAGGACAGGTGATTTTTTGGCTTTCATTTTAGGCCAAAACGGTCAAAAGCAGTAATTGTTACAAATTGTATTTGGTTGTCCGGAATGAAAATACCCTCAACTTTGATGGCAATTTTTTCGGTGTAGCGAACAGCTTCGCGTCTGATTTTTGTTTTGTTTTAACTAGTGAAATAGCTGTTTGTTTAAATTGTGCAATACTTCATCAACGTTAAATTGTATATATTCAAATCATAGCACACCAACAACGACAATGGCAACAAGAAAAGAAAGAGAAAACAGAGCACAACAGGCTTCGGCTAGCTAGTTTTGAAATAAGGTATTAATCCAATAAATTTATCATCCTAGGATTCAAGTTGTACAGTTATATATCTTTTCTAATTTGATGTTTTAATAAAAATTTCGAACAAGAAATGAGCCACTCATCAGTTCGGATTCGGACGTCCGATTCCGAACCGGATGTCCAGTTCAAAATCGGACTTTTCAAAATTACCTAGTATTCCTGCAGGCTGCCGGAATCCACCCATGCAATCAATCAATCCATCCATGCAGGATATCTAGTGTTCCTGCACCAATTGAAAGTTGAAAATTGGCCTCACCGTCATCTTGGATTGAATCTTCTTTCTAAATAAAAAGAATTCCATTTAAAAACATAAATCATTGAAAACTTACATCAATTATTTCTTTCGTTCCGGCTCCTCTTCGATCCTTATTTCTTTCGCTCCGGCTGTCCCATCGATCCCCTTCTTGTTCCTCTTTCTCCTCTTCGTGAAAGTCCGCGCAAGGCAAATAAGTCTTATGTGTAAAGAAAACCGCATCCGGCATCCCCGGCGTATATCTATCTACATTTAAGTCTAAACAATTGAGTTAGCGAATATTTCGAGTTCTAGAGCAGTTTCATCATATCCAACAAAAGACGCATCATCCTAAAACACAAAATTTAATACAATCAGAATTTCTATCATCTCCTCGTATTGAGGTTTTACGCGGGAAGCAGAGGCTTCGGTGACCTTGTAGATACTCGTCGAGGTCATCAACGAGCGTCTCTTCCATCTTACAAAATATGAAATTTTAACGGCAAAGCGAAAGATAATGTATGCGTCGTTAAATAGACGATCAAAATGACCAAATTCAACATTTAATTATGAATTCGCATTCACATTCATTCATTACCCGATTTTCATTACGAACAATGTTTGTCTCATTGAATAAATTTAATTCGGTTAAAGTTTTATTCGAACGTAATGCATAGTTGCACAAATTTATTCAAGAGTTTATTAGAAGTAAAAGTCAATTGATTAAAATTTGAAGTTTGACGTTAATATTTCAGTAAGTAGCAAATCAAATGCTTAAACAAAAAACACAACAACAACCTAAACGAAAAGCAAAGGAACAATCTTGAAGAGTTTGATTTCATTGGAAAGGTTCAAAGGGACAATCAAGTATTTAATATTTATAAGTATTTAATAGTATTTAATAGTATTTAATAATCTGAGTATTTAATAACGTTTTGTAATTCAAATTATTATTGCTTGGGTCAACGATTCGAGATCAACCATTCGAGGTCAACGATACGAGGAACATATCCGATATGTAAATAGATAGATCGAATGAAAAGAATGTCTGGGAGACTTGTTTAAGCGGAACCCATATCAGGATTCGACTGCAGGGTGGGTGCTTTTTGATCGGATGATGTGGTGTAAATGGTCGGTCTTCGACAAGAAGAGACCCCCAACAATTTCATGACCTCGCCGCGCATCGACTTGTTCACAAGAATGTAGAAAATCGCCAAGCTTCCTGGAAACATTTCTGTTGCAATTAGAGGTTCTTCTTGTTAATCTTCTAAAATAATGGACAGAATTTGTTGCTAATGAGAACTTGAAATAATTGCTAATCCGACAACATATCGCCTCCAACCGCTAACTCATTTTTCTAACTCTTTCACTTTAGAAAAGTTTATTCAACAATTGAGCACTTTAGTAGGAGCTGCTAAAAAATAAATGCCGAAAAGTCGGATAGAAAAAAGTGTTGTTGGCCAACCACTATTTATTTATTCTAAGATCGAATTACTACACATTCGATCCTCCGCTCACCATTCGCTAGCTGCCAAAGTAAATTGGCGGCGGTGACATAAATTGGGGCATCACGACCCATTGCATCACCACGTACAGCCATCCAGAGAACATAGCCGTTGTGCTGATGCCAAGGCATTGAATCATTATCTCGATGATTATTTCTTTGCTCTTCTCTCTTATTATTGCTCACCACTCGCTGTGTGTTTGTGAGTGTCGTATGACTGATTCGAAACATCGCTCTCAACATCAACATGTTCAGCATAAGGACCAACACCACCGCCGCGATATTGTTGACCGGATACATGAGAGGAGCCTGAAAATTTCTAGGAACATTTTCCTCTTTACAAAGGAAAGGCAACAGTAGGATGTGGTCAAATGAGATAAGCTATGGACCATTCGACGCAGAATTTCACACTGATTCCAAGTCTGCTTTCCATTTTTGTAAAATAGCTTTCTATGAAAAGTTATACGTGTTTTAAGTTTGCTTAAAAATGCGAAAATTTGGAGCCGTATTTGGAGCCTTTATAAGATTTATAAGGGTTCTCTCACGGATCACAAGCGTGACTTAATGGTATAGTGGATAAAACGCCTGCACACAAAACGAGCGCTGGATTTTTTTGCTTGAGTTCTGGCCAATTCTGGCCCTCTCGAGCTGAAAGCAGGCTGAAATCAAGTACCGTAATTCTATTAGGGTATCTATGGCATAGATTAAAGCAGATCTTTACGGTTAATCTTTACGCTCACGTGGGGGGGACAAGCATGTTATTGAGTAGTTGAGTAGTGGCCTAGCTGGCCGCTCGCCGACATTTTCGGGAATGGTTCTAGGATCAGCACGCTAGCTAAGCGCCGGCGGCGGGCTGAGCCTGGACTGAGGTTTCGGCGGAAGCGGGTATTGTCACTTAGGTATTTCCGAATCCAACTGATTGTTAACGTTTAAGAACGGCTCAGGCGCGGCTCCGCCCGATGCCCAATGCTAGCAAGATGGCAAGACAGAAATTGCATTTAATTAGCTAGAGTTGGCTATTAGAGTCAAAAATAGCTTATTCCATAATCGGGGGAAATTATTATCCTCCGGATAATCGAAATATGCGCTCGTTAACCGTAAAGACCGTATATATAAGAAACCTGTGCTTTGGCTGGATCGGCTCCGAAATAATAGCTAGCCGTTGGAACGTGATATAGCATTGGAGAAAGTTTCAAGTAGAGTATCAATCCGTAGCTGGCCGGGATTCCCGTCCACCAAATGATCTTCAGTCCGCCAAAGAGTTGCTGGAAAAAACGCGTCTTTGGTGCTATGGTTCTCGCTGAGTTTTCGTTTGATTCTAAACGTTGTTTTGCTTGCTGTGCTTGCTGTTGTTGCTTCAAATTGCTTCAATTGTTTTGTGTCTACATCTATGCTTATAGTTCATTTAGTTTAAACAGTTTAAAAAAGCAAAATGAGATTCTGTTTGACTTATTTAAACTAAAATTTGGAACCTATGTACATACCGTAATTCTTCTACAGTGCGTTTCAAATTCTTAAACGCACCCTCTAAAATAGCGAATTTTGCATTTTAACCACCTCTACAACTATTAATCTTTTTCTATTAGAAAGAGCATGTCTTAAAACCTAAATAACACGAAAAATAAGCCTACTGTAAAAAATAAAAATTTTCAAAATAGAAACTTTTTGCTAAATCAACCGTTTCAAATTCTTAAACGCACCCGCCTTTGCTTTTGTTATTTGAAATTTTTCGTTTTGTTGTGCATATTTTTTTATTAAATTTATAATTTTTGTTAATTTTCAGGTAAATGGCACACGGAAAGCTGCTCACGGATTATGATAAAGGCCAGATTGATGCCCGTTTGAGGATTGGCGACTCACTAAGGAAAATCGCAAAAAATTTGGGCCGATCCGACTCTGCCGTGCGAAATTATATAAAGTTCGAGTTCGTTTCTGCACCAAAGAAGAAGCCAGGACCAAGACCAAAGCTTACACCGCGTGCTAGACGTCATATTGTGAACAACATCCACGGAAAAACGATCAATGAAGTGAAAACGGAACTGAAAATCGACGCTTCGAAGTCGACAATTTGGCGAGCCGTCACGGAAAATCCACATATCGATCGACACTTGTTGAACAAGCAACCGGCTGTGACGCTTTTGCACAAGAAAGCCCGATTGGCGTTCGCCAAGGCTCATATGGATCAGGATTGGTCTATGGTTAGAAAGCCGCTTATGTTTTACTATTTTTTTGCGTTTAGGTGATCTTTTCCGATGAGAAGAAATGGAATTTGGATGGCCCCGATGGCGTTGGCTACTATTGGAGGGACCTTCGACGTGATTCGATGGTGTTTGGGACTCGAAACTTTGGCGGTGGTTCTGTGATGGTTTCGGCCGCCTTTTGTGCTGATGGAACGGTCGCTCTGAAGATGATTTCGAATCGGATGACTAGATAGATATCTTGAACAATTGCTTGTTGCCGTTTTTGCTCCTAAATCCAACCGTTCCTCATGTGTTTCAACACGACAACGCGCCAATTCATCGAGCCGGAGACACCCGAGACTGGCTGAACAGCAACAACATTGCAACTTTGGACTGGCCCGCTCAGTCTCCTGACCTCAATCCGATAGAAAATTTATGGGGAATACTTGTCCGAGCTGTCTACAAGAATCATCGTCAGTTTCAAGATGTTTCTACACTTAAAGCAGCAATTTTTTCGGCCTGGAGCGATCTCGACGTCTCTGCTCTTCAAAACCTCATCAATTCAATGCCAGACCGCATTTTTCAAGTAATTAATCGTTCTGGTGCCTGTACAGATTATTAGTTTTGATTTTTTACCTTTGTTTTTTAATTTGTGTCAATAAATAAACATATTTTCATAGTGTGTTTAAGAATTTGAAACGGTTGATTTAGCAAAAAGTTTCTATTTTGAAAATTTTTATTTTTTACAGTAGGCTTATTTTTCGTGTTATTTAGGTTTTAAGACATGCTCTTTCTCATAGAAAAAGATTAATAGTTGTAGCGGTGGTCAAAATGCAAAATCCGCTATTTTAGAGGGTGCGTTTAAGAATTTGAAACGCACTGTATTAGTATGTCATGTCATTCTATTTTTTGATACCCCAAAAATCGATTTTCAAAAAAGTTAGACAGGTGGATTTCAGGAAAAAAACTTTTTAAACGTGTATTCGTGGATAGACCTCGAGTTAAAACACTCAAAGAACATTTTTAGATCGCTAGAACCAACTGGTGACTGCCAGCATCCACACAAGATTGTAAAACCACAATTATTTTGAACCTCCTGAGCGGGGCTTATTTGATTAGATTAGAAAACATTAGATCCTCGACCTCTGAGAGTTATGGGTCTTTATTTATTGGACAGAGCTTCATCAAGAGCTTTAATTTCCGACCCCACATCGATAGGTTAGCTCTTCGAGATAACATCTTCGAGAATTCGCCGATTTTCGTTTTTTGGAAGAGGTTTTGAAGGTTTTTGAAGTTTTCATTCTATGTATTAGAAGAATTACGGCATCAGCTTTTTGAGGTATAAGTTATAAGAAGTCTGACAAAAGGACCACCCCGAAAGCAACAAATATCCTAAGGATAAAGCATTCATCGTTACATTTTTGCTATTTTGGTTGATTTTCGGTTGAACAGAAACGAATTTGTTGAGAAAGAGCCGGAAAAGATTTCGCTCCAAACCGTGGCAAACAAAATTGAATTCTGGGCGGTTGGTTTCTGATCGAACCGGACTGAAACCCATTTCCAATTAACACTGATGCCTTATAATAAAGATCTAATCAAAAACAACGCGGGTAACTAGGTTATTAAACTAGAAAAAGATCAGTCTCGTACAAGATCAGATCCGATCAATCCGATGCGATTTGGCCCGATGTGATCTGATCTTTTTGCCATGTCTACTACTACATACATACCGTAAATACTGTAATAGTACCCCACCGCCCTCGTACAGTCGTGTACTCGCAAAAGTTTTTTAGTATTTCATTTTTTGCAAAGCACCTGTACTTTCACAAAAATGCGTCTTTGGTATCAAAAAACAACCCTGAATTTCAACTATTTTTTGATACCTAAGCGCGCATTGTAGCTTAAACCAGTGTGGAGAAAAACTCGTTCAAAGCTAGACTACGCAACACTCCGCATCGTCATTATGGGGGTGGGGTACTATTACAGTATTTACGGTAGGTACTTATGTAAAAAGCAACCCAGTGGATAGGAACTGTTCGATGGTTTAACGGTAAACACAAGAAAACAGAGGAAAAACCTCTTGTTTATTCGGCCATGTGGAGTCAACAATGCGATTTATGGCGAGCGAGATGCTCAAAGCCGTGTAGGCAGCCCAGTAGAGTCCTAAAAGATTGACTTTGTTCAGCACTTTGTTCAGGCCAGTTACCAGTTACCAATTTTCGATTTGCGGATTTGCGTTTTTTTTCTTCAGTAAATTGACTTTAGTGCAGTGGGCGTTGCCACATTTGCATTGTAATCAAATTCATATGCAAAGGAATTACCCTATGTATTACATAAACCAATTTATGCGGCAAAATCCAATTTTGAGAATAACTGTCGCTTTTTTCAATGTTTAAGTCGAGTTTTTTTTGTACTTTTTGCACTTTTTTTGCTGAGAAAGTTTGAGTATTGAATTTTGCTCATTTTGATTTTGGATCTCTGATATTTCGTTCAACTGGTTCAACTGGTTCAACTGGTATCCTTGAAAATGGGAAATTTTGGCGGCTAATTCGATCATACGCATATTTGCGGCGGCAATGCATTTTTCTTTTCTTTTTTTTGTTCACTAAGGGGATCTCAGGTTCTTTTTGGCTCGATTGATAGGATGAGTGAATTTTGGAGGAGGAAATGTTGGGAATTCGGTTCGGTTTGCAACCAGATCATTTTTGCGGATTTAATTCGAACCAAACTGGGCCAAATGACCGTTTTCCCTTTTGACCCAAGCTCTGACTAGTAGCAGAACTTTACTTTACCAACTTTACAAGACTCTGGACTCTTGCACTCTTAAATTAGTCAATCAAATTCTATTAGGGTAGTAGGAATAAAGCCTGTGCTGTTTTGCAAATATTTCAACAGATGAAAGACATTTGAACAAGCGTTATAGATCGTCGGAAAGCTACGAATCTTCTCTACAATAGATTGCAAACAGATTCTTGATTGGAGCAATAGGCAAAGATTGGCATTGAGGCAAAGATTGACCTCTTCTAAGCCATATCAATTTCAATTTTCGAACAAAATTAGAGATCTATAAAAACAACCAGTTTTCAAGACTTGGTCTACGTTTTATTTGGTTGCTCCAATCTCCAATCGTGAATTATTTTGCGTTTTATTGTAGTTGAGGTTCGTAGCTTTCAAACGATATATAACACTTGGCCAAATGCCTTTTATCCTTTTAGATATTCGAGAAAAAGAAAAACGATGGTTTTGATTCTTCTCAACCTAATAATAGAGCTGTGTTGCCATTTGCTATCCTTTCTTTTTGCAGCAACTTCCCGCTAAAAGTTAAATTTGCAGAAGACTACGAACCACGAAGTCAATCGAAAGACTTATTCCAGACTCAATCTTTGATTCGATTTTAAACGGAAATGCCAATGAGTAAGTGTCTGATTGCAGAAAAACAATCGAAAGACTTATTCCAGACTCTGTTGGAACGGAGGGCACAAAGCAGAAGCGAATTTGCGTGATTGGCGCCGGTGGATCAGGTCTGCCGTGTGTCAGGTGGGTTAATAATAAGCCTCAAGGATTCTGATTCTACAGCAGGCCAAATTCAGGGTTCAAATCTGCTTTTTAACGTTTGTCAATTTGTCTCTAGTGTAGATATAACTAGTACGTAATAAAGGAAAAAATCTTAGCGATAAGTCGAAAATTCGAAAGCTAAATGAATTGAGAAAGTCTTCGAGTAAGAAAGCTGAAAAAGCAAAACTCTATCAAACTAATTGATGAACGCCTAGGCTATAAATCTCACCTGTTGATTTCCCCGGGAAGGAGGAAGCAGTAATCGCTCACTCAGCCCTTTTACCCTTTTAAGGCTCAGCATTTCAGATGGGCTCGAGAGTACGGTGCCGATGTGACATGCTTCGAGCGATCCAACGGAGTTGGCGGCCTTTGGCACTACAAACCGAATCCAACTGATCGTGAGTTCTAATTGTTGCTCCAATACAACACAAGGGCATCAATCAAACCTGTCTGCCTCACGAAAGAAAGTCCAGTTCAATGACCGTGAGATTTCAATACGAGATCCAACCCATCCTGCAGATTTGGACTCACCATGGCCGAATCCACAAGATGCGGCACGTCACATGTTGAAATCCCACGCTCACTGTCTTAATGGAGTTTCGTTTGTGATCGCAACGGTCGTGTGTACTTTTCAGTTTCGAATGTGATGAGAGGAACTGTGATCAACACCTCGAAAGAAATCCTGGCCTATTCTGATTTCCCTCCAGATGAGGTATCTAGGAAAAACAGAATGTGCTGAGTCTATTATGAATGCAACCAAATTAATGACAATTTTCAGAAGTATTTTCAGAATCTCCCCAATTTCATGCATCATTCGCTTTTGCATCGCTACTTGGAGGACTATTGCACGCATCACGATCTCTGGAGAAACATCAAACTTCAGCACAAAGTTTGTGCTTTTTTTGCATGTTCAAAAACTGAAAAGCCTTAAAAATTCACCGATGTGAAGGGAAAGAAAATCATTCTGGAAAAAATGATATTGAACTCTTGATTCTAGGTAACGAGCGTCGAGAGAACGGCCGACTATTCGGATACCGGCCGATGGAATGTCACATTCGTTGACTTGTAAGTCTTTTCTGCTACACACCGTCATTATTCTAATAGAAGATTTGTCCAAACTAAGACTACCAAAAAGAAGTACACAATAACTTGATTACAAACTCCAAAACTTGTTTTTCTTAACGTGCTAAGGCTAAGCTGGACGTAAAATAGGTTGATTTAGCTACTTTTGAATAAATTCAAGCGAACAATCCACGTTTTATTCTTGTACAATGTTAGCTTTCTATGTTAGGACGACGGGAAAAGAAGGAAAGCAAATATTCGATGGAGTAATGGTTGCCTCGGGACATCAGGACACTCCCTATTACCCGCCGCCTTTTCCCGGACAAGAGACTTTCACCGGCCGAATCTCTCATTCGCATGATTATCGGAGCACAGCAGGTTGCAAATATGTACCCTGACAACAACTCTTGAAAAAAACTCCTATCTATTAGGTGGTCTCATAAAGCCCGCACATTTTCAAGGCCCTCGAGTAGTGATGATAATGCAACTTAAGTTGATCTTCATCACAATTTTGTGGAGGCGATTCTCAACTACAAGAATCCTTTTCAGTCATTTCGTTTAGTGGTTGGAATCAAAAGCTCAAAGTTTCCGTGAATTTTAAATCACATTTGACCATCAGGTTTCGGTTATTTTGACAAACCCAATATTGAAGTAAATCTCTTGGTCAGTAATTTTGTGGAGGCGATTCTTAACTACAAGAATCCTTTTCAGTCATTTCTCTCGGTTCCACAAAATTGCGATTAAAATATGAACAGGTTCGACGACTACAACCCCCATTTCTTTGCAGGATACGAAGAAAAAACGGTGATCGTGGTTGGGATCGGAAATTCGGGAGCCGACGTCGCCAGCGAATTGGCCAGAGTCACCAAGAAGGTTGGGTGGTCAGGTCGCCAATTTTATAGAAATTGTGTCTCTTTTGAGAAATATATGTCACCAGCTGAAAAAAGCTTAGAGTAGTCGAAGCTTAAAAGCTTATGACTATTCCTTCTCCAGCCGGAGAATTAGCATACACAAAAATTAGCATACAAAATTTTCTCTCCCCTCCTTTCATTTTCTCTGGTCAGGTCCATCAAAGCATCTGGTCAGGTCGCCAATCTTATAGAAATTGTATTTCACCCCGATAACGATCTCAAAATGCAAATCTGATGATTTTCCCGCGATCCTCGGTCCCGATTACCCTACTTGCACCCTTTCCTCTCCACTAATGCCAAAGCTAAGGGAAAAACCTGGTAAGAGACGACACGTTTTCAAAATTATAATATAGTAAAAGCTGAAACCAGCTGAAAACCCCCCTTTGCAGTGTTTTTCAACTGCTGCAACTTCACCAAACATTTGCTGGCAAACCCGCCGCCTTTTCCCGGACAAGAGCCTTTCACCGGCTGAATCTCTCATTTGCATGATTATCGGAGCACAACAGGTTGCAAATATGTAAACAACAACTCTTCTTTTCCTGGCAACTTTTGCTAATTCTCAACTTCCACTGCTCCCCTTCCCCTCCCTTTGAAACCACTAAAAACAATAGAAATATTCAGTTAGTATCCCTCAAACAATCAGCATATGAAATCAGCATATCAGCCCTTCTCAAAACTTTCTTCCCAAAAATGTATATACAAAATTCTCCTTCTACAAAATTCGCAGAATCATTCTGCACAATTTCAACAAAATCATGTCGGTCAGTTCGTCGGTCGGCTCATCAATTTCAACAAAATCGCGTTTTTCACCCTGATAACGTCGTGAAATTGCAAATCTGATAATTTCCTCGTGATTCCCGGCCCTGATTATCCCCACTTACACCCTTTCCTCACCGCTAAAGCTAAAAACCGAGGCAAAATCGCGGTAACAGACGCACAGACACAAAAGACTCGCTTTCAAAATTATAATATAGTAGATTATCATCATTACACTACATAGGTCTACTTGGTCTGCCGACGCGGCGGTGCCTGGATATTCAATCGAATGGTGGAACGTGGCGTTCCCTATGACTATGTTTTGGCAAACAGGTAACGAGGATCAGAGGCGTCAGAAATGTCAGAGGCGTCAGAAACGTTAGAGACGTCAGAAACGCCACTTCGTCGCACGAGAGTGCATTTTTAAAGTGGTGCTTCTGATTCGGCGATCAGATTTTGAAAAAATCACCAAGCGGAAGTCTGATGCAAAATAAGCAACGATCGCAAATTGGCAGCGAATGTCCGATGCAAACGTTTTCAGATTCACCAACAACGTGCTGCTCAAAGTCATCTCGCCGACGCGCTTCAGCAAGATGCTCGTGAAGGATCTGAACAAGCGTTTCGATCATGAGCAGTTCCGAATCAAGCCGAAGAATGGGCCGCTTAGGTGAATTGGCAAAAATATAGTTTTCTGAAAGAAATATCATCGGGAAACATTTTTCTGACGGTTTTTAACGATGCTGAATTCATAGTCCAGGCACCGAAAACAAAATTTTTCCAACTTTTTGAAAAAAATTATTTGAGGGGACTTGAGTTTTAAACTACAAATCCTGGTACGCTACTACTGACAATCAGAAATTCATTGGTTGAGTTCTCATCCGACGGTGTGCGACGAGCTGCCGCTTCGATTGATGGCTGGCACGGTGATTGTGCGACCACAGATCAAGAAGTTCTCGCTCTCGTCGGTCGTCTTCGAGGACGGAACTGAAGCTGTAAACGTTGATGAGGTAACCGAACTTCTCATCGTAATCCATGAATCGAACTAATAAATCTTGATTGGAACAGCAAACTGTGCTAGATTAAGTTTTTAGAGTTTAATTGAGTTGCTTCCACCCTTCTATCCTTCTAAAAAACTGTTATTCGGTTAAAGAAAAAAGCGAGCCAAAGTTCCCCTGTTTGCTTTCATTCTTTTTTTGTGCAAATTAAACGAATTTCCAGGTCGTCTTCTGCACTGGCTTCAAATACAATTTGAACATAATTGAAAACGGACGGGTATTTTTTTAAATAGCATTTTTTAAATAGCATTTTGGCGAAGAAAGTAATCGAAAAACAGCAAGTGCAAAGGGTTCAAGTTTAAAGTTTAAAGGGATCAAAGACTGTAGCGAAAGCTAATGTTTTAAAAATCAAGTACAAAAGAATAGAATACAGTTCAACTTCAAGGAAATACCCGCGACGTCCAGATGTAGGAAAAATGACGAGAAGAATTTGAGTAATTGAGACATTGGAAATAGAAGCAGCATTTGAAAAGTTAAATGAAATCATTGATTTGACAAAAGATATCTTTCAAAAAGAAATCCTTTGAACTTTGCTTAAAGCTGAATGCTTAAAGCTGAACGCTTAAAGCTGAACGCTTAAAGCCTTTGAGTGCTTCGAGCTTTGCAGATTGCCGGGGGAAACAAAGTAACTATTTTGCAGACACTTCCGGTAGAGAACAACCGTCACCCAGGCATGTATTTGCATATGTTTCCACCACAAACAGGCGACAAAAACACGCTGTGTTTCATCGGATTGCTCATGGTGAGCTCTGTTTTTTGATTACGATCATAATAATTGAATAATGGGCATTTGGTGAATAGTAAAAAGGGGAAGATGAGGATTTAGAGAAACCTTTTCCATTCTCTTTCTCGGCTGCGAGTCCTTCGTCCTTCAGGCGACGGTTCAGAACTTTTCGTTTATTTTCGAACATTCAAGTCCGCATCATTTAGGCAGTATCAATCTCAATAAAAAATTAGATTCATGCTTTCATATCTAATACATCTGATTATTTAGCCGTGGGGTGGCCTTTTCCCGGTGGCCGAGATGCAAGCGCGGCTCTTCTGTGCCCAAATGTTTCGCGAGATTAGTGTAAGCTACCCATTTTCTGCTTCTATCACGCAATAACTGTCACAATTCTTTCGTCTTTAGCGATTTTCGAGACTCAATCCACATAAATCTTATTTCCTCAGCCTCCGACAACATTTTTCAGCTTCCGAACGTCGACCAAATGCGATTGAGTATCTCGAAAGATGAGGAGAAAGCGAGGCAACGCTATACACACAGCAATCGACACTACTTTGAGGTGATCTCTTCACGGAAATTTTTACTAACAAATCGTTAGCGGAAATGCAATGAATTAATGAATTTGCGGCTCATGCTTTTGGTGAAATGCTTTTAGGTCGATTTCGTTCCCTACCTTGAGAGATTGGCTGGAATATTGCGATGTCGCCCGAGCAACTTCCGGCTCATGTTTACCGACTGGACACTGTTCAAAAAAGTGAGGCTTTTCTGGGATTGAATGCGGACAATTCATAGTGCTAATCACTAAGGGTGTTCGGATGAGGGATAGCGTGCTATCCTTATAATATGTATACTGGGTGATTGCCAATTCTGAGGTCCAGACAGGGTTCTGAGGTCCATACAATCTATAAGATTACCCGAACTACTTTAGAGTCTCATCCAGCGCGCAATGAGTTAATCTGTCTAATTCTTTTTGCTAATACAATTTGATACTTTTTCACATAGAGAGAAACTTATTCGAGAACAGGAAATGTGCTCTAAAAATATTAGACAGCCTTCCAAGCTTTGTCAGCCAAAGCTTCCGGCCGAATGATTAGCTTTTTAGCAACCTTTCACTAATTATCAAAGAAACTTTGACAAAGATGTTTTTACTTTGATTTGGCTACCTATTTCGAATGGATTTGCATCAAGCTGATGAAATTCAATCAGAAGAATTGTTCAGATCGGATGCTTTTTTATACGGACTGATCCGAAATCCAAACGCCACTAGTACTAGCAAGTGGCATTGGATCAACATTGAATCAATTATAGTCAAATCATTTCAGGTGTTCTTCGGTCCCTGTGTCTCGCCTGTCTACCGGCTTCACGGAAAACACTCGTGGATCGGTGCCCGAGAGGCGATTCTTGGAGTCGAGCACCGAACTTCAACGGTGACCATAATGTCTTTCCTTATATCTGTTTTAGCTAGTCAAAAATGGTCTAAGGTGCAAACAAATTCCGTATTCCACAACCTCCAATAAAAATCGTCTATAGGCTTATCTTGGACTCGGTCCCGTCGGCTCGCATTCGGGATACTGCCAAATGGGGCGACTCGAGAAAAATGGGCAAAACGAGACGCAAAGGAGCGGAACAGCACCCAATGGAACGATTCACATAAATAATTTCGATGGTCAGCTGTAAAACTCGAGCATATCTTTTTGTGTAGAAACTTTGAGTCAATGTTTTTGTTGCAAATTTATTAGTTGTCTGGTTGCTATTAATTGCTAAATATAATTATTCACACAAAAAACTTTTTCAGTTTGGCCTAAAGTTCAAAATGAACTCAGAGAGAAAGGATGATCTGATCTCAACAAGAACAATACTTACTAGTGCACTTACTAGTGCAAATTGATGAGTGAATGAAAGAAAAGATGTGAAGATAGAGAAAAAAAAGTGTAATCGAGCCGTCTAACTGCTCACTTCAAGAGTTTTGAAAATTTGGGATTCGGGATAAACGAAAAAAGTTGTATTTCGTGCAATTCAAAGCTAATGATTGTTGTTTCTATGACTGCGCTGTGATCCCTTTTCATTTACGCATTCTTGCCACATCTACATGGTCCAAAAGAAGAGAATTATCCTTTGGATTTCTCTTCTTTGGAATCAATCCCAGAACCCGCTGTTCTTTACTTTCGAAGAAGTATTCCAGCCAACAACACCCTGGTTGCATCACTCAACGGATGTGGAATCCATTTTCCGGCGTGGATTGCCTTTCCAAATCGAAATGGTTGTCTGATCAACAACAAACATATCGGCAAGCTGACGAGTGGAGACGCATGAGTTTCCATCAACGATTTTGCGCAACTCCAAGCCATCGATTACTGGTGGTGGATGGCCTCGATCCTGGTCTTCAAGATCCTCATTCCTTTCGTGAAATCGTTGGAATCAAGCTCGACATTGTCTTTCGGAGATTGTTGATCGGCCAAATACAATTACAATGACTCTATGGCAATTCACTGCCGTTTTTCCTTGCTTGAAGCCATAAAGCATACAAACTCGAATTCGATACTTCAAATCGTTCATCCTGAAAATTAGCAAGGTAGGAAGATAAATGGAGGAACCAAGAAAACAGGTTTTAAGTAACATAAAATATATTGATTAGATAGCCAGCAATCAACATTTAACGACAAAAGATTTTATACAAAAGATTTTGGCGGTTTCATTCGGTTCAACCTAATAGTAGTCGATTCTCAGAACCAGATATGATCTGTCTAACTTTTTTCTAAATCCTCTCAGCGGGCTCAGAAAAAAAATTCGACCGGCTCTTCTACATATTGGGTTGATGAATTTTTGTGTAAGTACGGAAATACATTCAACGCCACATAAGAAGCGTATCGAGCCCTGAAAATAGTGAAATTTTGAAAAGATATGGACTCACCGAGTTGTCAGCTTGAAATAGTGTCCTTGCGGGAGGATGAATTGAAATCTTGCGAGAAATAAACAAACGGTGGCACCTTGGATTTGGCCCATCAAGCCACCAACATACACCTGAAAGCTGAGAGCAACTGTTGTCTATATTCTGATTTACTGACGCCCTGGACTTACTGACGGTGCATGTCCCGCTGGTCAAACATGCTATGCTCTCAACAACATGGATCGGTGTTACTTCAATTGAGCGATACTCCTATTTCATGTCTATTATCGAGGGAATTGAATCGAATCGAACCCGGTATTGATCATTCTTTAGTTACACCATTATTTAGTCAATTAACCCCAAATTTCTTTGCGATTCCTTTCAAAATCCCAAATTTGTGATAAAATATAATTGGATAAAGCCTCAGTAAAATCCACATAATATAAATTCCAAGAACTACCCTTCGAAAGAGATGGCGATAAATCAATCAAAACTTTTACTAAGAGCACTTCAGCTTCTGGAATGAAAAAAGTGAAAAACACAGAAACCAGAAACTGAAATATGACGGTTTTTTTGATGGCGATCTCCTTTTTACTTTTAGAAAATCCATATGACTTGAATAAGAATCTAAAGTCTAGAATTATTAGGTTGTTCAGATATAAACGAGCCTTTGCACTGCTTAACTCACGAGGAAGCCATTTCCCGCATCAGATCGTCTTTCCAATGGCGTAGAGATGGAGTAGAATTTGAACATAGAAACTGTTGAGCAAGTTCACGCGTCGTTTGACATGGATCTGCAGCCCTCAAAGTATCGTTGTCTACCGTTTGAGGTCGACGAGAGTGTTAATCATCCTCGAGACTTTCATCACCATTCCGAAGGCGTTGGAACCAGGCTCGGCATCGGCTTTCGGACAATACATCATTCCCAAATGGTTTGACCAAATCTCAATGGGACTCCGCGACTGTTTTGCCCAGTTTGAAGTCGGAAAGTAGACGCGAACTTGACGCGTAAAGCAGACGCTGAAGCCGGTCATCTACAGCAAGAAAAAAGATCTTAAAAATAAGAAATTATCCGTTTAAAAAGATTCCAAATATGCACAAGATAACGTACTTTTAAATACAGAAAGACATGTTTTAAAAGCTTCTCTCACAACAATAAGTTTAGCAACGCTTGTTTATATCCGAACAAACTAATAGAATGGAAATGAGTAGAAAAGTAAAAACAACGCTTGTTTATATCCGAACAACCTAATAAAAAGCTGAAATCTATAATCTGAATAAGAATCTAAAATCTAGAATTAAAAAGCCAAAGACGGCAAAAAAAATAGCTAAAAATAGCTAAATTTTAATTTATTGACAGTTTAAGTCCCATTTTTTAAGATTTTTTTTTCTCAAATCGTTGTTTACGGAATTTGGCACTACTGAAATTTTTACTTTACGAAAAACGAGCCACGGAAAGCCTCCCATCATGTCGAAAGCTTCAATGAATGAATGGCTAAAAGAGTGTGCAAATATCCCAGAGTCTTCTAGAAGCAAGTTGCTCCTTTTGGATCGTTGGATTTCATTCAAAGATCACCAAGCAATATATTCTACGAATTTTCATTAGAAGTTCTAAATATACCTGCTGGAGTTACGGGTGAAATTCAACCATTGGATTTGTACTTTTTGTTTGTACCATTCAAAGGCATGGTTAGAAGTTTCCTGGATAACGGCTAAGGGTCTAAAACCTGTGCTCCTCCCTAAATTTCCTCACATAAAGGCAAACTTTTGCAAATGAATCTCATTGTAGCCACGATGTAGCCTGAGGATTTTGCTAAATTTTTGATGTAAATTGATTGGGGGCTTCTGAACGAAGCTCTAGTCATTCTCCAAACGAACGAAGCTCCAAAAAACACCGAAATTCTGGCTGAGGACCTGAAGCCGATTATCCCAATTTAGCACTTTTGTCTGAGTTGTTCATGAGAACCTCTACAATTTCTACTCTACAATGTAGAGAACCTCTACAATTTCTACTCTACAATGTAGAGAACCTCTACAATTTCGCTGCTGAGCAAGTCAGAGGAGAATTTGATCAGGTTTATTTTATCTTTGAATGATAGGATTTGAATTTAAGGATCAGCTTTAAAATTGTGGCAGGAAGGAAGTTACAAAAAGAAAATTACAGAAAAACGACTTGAAAATGATCACTTCTTTGTTAAAGATTATAAAAGTTCCTTTGTTTTAATCGTGACAATGTTTCATGGCCTAATTGAAAGTGTTCCAAAACCCTGACAGTCAAATCTCTAGAGACAAAGAGCTTTTGTGTTTTGTGCATCCATTAACAGATAAATTTTTTGATTCTGCTTATTGCACCGAGTTATTTTCGATTCGGAAAATGTTCATTTTCTTGGAATCCTTTTTTGTTTTTATTTTCCTGGAATCCTTTTTTTGTTTTTTTGGGTGTTCTTGCACTCAATTACTTCTCATTTCCGAAACAAATTTCCCGATAATCAGTTTTTAATGGTAAACATCATTCCCCATATCCAACTAGAGTAGATTTTTTCGTTCATTTTGCAACTTTCTTTTTGTTTTATGAATAACTCATCTCTAAACATTGATATTCAACATTTTACGAACGTTCACTTTTACTTTACAATCTTTGCAGGTAAAAATTAGCAACATTAGCAACATTTTGGTGACATTTAGTAGCCTGATTTCCTAAGCTTTCCAGGACCCTGTGTTTTATTGAATTTCTACGGTTTACTCGTTATTTATGTAGCCACTCCACCTCAAATGGAGTCCTTTCAGCGATATATTCTCACAGTTCAAGTAAACTATGCAATTACAGAATAATCGTCGAGCTTAAACAAGTTTAGCAACAAGTTTAGTATCTTGGCATCCTCAATGATCTCATTTTATCATACGGTGTATTTGTGATTTTCTCCTTTCCTGCTTGGGGCCTTATCCCGATCGGTCTTTTTGTCGCCTTTGGTATCCCAACACAGATCGAACTGGTTTATTGACTCGAACTATTTTTTATGTGCCTCTTTTAGATAGTTTGGTTTGGTTGTGTAACAACCTTTATCGCTGCCTTACTTGTTGCTCTATTTCAACGACAACAAGCCATCACACCGGTTGATCATTGGGCAAAGCTTTCAAAAAGGTTCACAAAGACCAGGGGAATTCAAATTTCAATGAATTAGAATCTAAGAAATGAATCTAAGTTTAGAACAGTGCAAGTGATTGAGCTGGCTGTCTACTTGCATCCATTCTATTCAGTAGTTCCCATCATTTATTATCTTTTCACTCTAAATGATCTGAATGTGGCTATTCAGTACAACTATCAGGTAGGTTGAAGATTAGTTTGAGTTTGATAATATTATTTTGAGCACAATATTTATCGGTAAGCAAGCTCTTTCAGAGTTGGCCGCAACTTCAGCAATTCTATCAGTCTCCATCTTATTGGACAATGCAAGGAAATATTGCTGAAATATTTGGACATGCTATTGTAGGAAGATATGTCAATGTTATTCTTTTAGTACTGATTGGTGAGGATAAATGATTGAGTCATTGTAATCTTTGATTTAGTTCTTTACATTGTTATCTATTGGACTCTTTACAAGCTCCGACATATTTTCAGTGAACGGACGTTGATGTTACAAAAGAAATGGATTCGGAATCTCAATACTCAGGTGATTTGGTAATTCAATGGCAAGATACCGTAAAAATTCTAATACAAGGACATGCTCTAATAAGCGGACACTCTAGGGGATACTTGAAAAATAAACGGACATATCCGTGTGTTATTGGGTTGGTGAATTGAAAACTGCCGGACCTTGAACTAAAATTTATTGAACATAAAACCATGAATTCATTCCAAATAATTGTCCATTATTATTGACGACTTCTGCCCATTTTACAGGCAATTTACGAATTCCTCTTTTGTAGTAGGATTTTGGTTTGTGTGTGAGACAAGTGTGAGACTCAATGGAGGGCTCAAATGGAGGACTGGAGATGTCCCAGTTTGAGCGCTTTCTTCAAAAGAAACCCATTTTGGTGTCAATAGAAAAGTTGTAGAGAATCAAAAATTAGGCTTATAGCCAAATTTCCAAAAAGATACACTTAGTAGTTTCGCTTAAAATGCAAGTTTTGTGAAAATTCGTAAATTTGGCATTTCCTGAAAACCAGTTTTTGAGTCGTTCTGAAAACTTCGGATATAAGCTTGATTTTTGATTCTCTACAACTTTTCCATTGACACCAAAATGGGTTTCTTTTGAAGAAAGTGCTCAAACTGTGACAAATGACAATAGCCAGCAGTTTTCAATTCACCAACCCAATAGAAGTTTTACGGTAAGCTTTGTTTATTGAAGAGTTAACCCAAATCAAGGAGGAATGGTAAGAGAGTTTAGATGACTACCATATTTCTCATGTTTTTTGTCCCTTTTGCTTGGCTCGTATCGGTTTGGATTCACAAGAATTATGACTTTTGCCGTAAGATTTGTTTTGATAGCAAAATATTTGAGAATTTTGAACTATGTACAGTATTGGACAATGAAATATAAAGAAACACAGCTTTGTAAATCAAAAATTTTGAGTATCCCATCTTGTGCGCACTGGAATGCGTCAAAAATACCTTATTTCTAAATATTAATATTACCATTGTGTAGCCCTTGAAAAGAGCTTTCAGAAAATGTATAACACTAATAGTTTAAACTCAAAGACAAGGGAGTTACAGACGCGCGAAATGACGATCGTTTTTCAAATATGATATTTCATTGTCCAGTACTGTAGTTCCAAAAACTTTGAATTTGGAACTATAGACTTGAAGTGTCTTTTTAATAATACCATTTAGGATACGCCCCATTCCCCTCGATAATGATGTCATTACATTCAACCGTTTCCACAATCGTTTTGCTGTTTTCCTATGATCCGTACAGAAATTACACTCGCAACTTGCTTTGCAGTCTTTTCCGAAAAAGAATCATCCAAAACCCGACTGAAAGCGAACAAACGAATAATTGGTCAGCAACGCCAGTCAAAAATAAAATTTGTGTCCACGTAATAAATGCTTAGTCCTTGCAGTTGATGTAAGAGCTTGAACGAACATTTATCGAACGTTATGGGTTCTTTGATGGGTTAAAATATTTGCAGTCGTGATCAATGCATTCATAATGACCTTGCGATGAAACTCCACAATTGGCCACAGTATCATAAATCAGCTAGAATAAGATTTGATATTAGAATTGAAACCAAAATTTCTCATCCCTGGTTTCCTTCAATCCCAGCAAACAAAGCGAAAATCAAGATGATCAGAAAAGAGAGCTGCATTTTGAAAATGTGTAGACACCTATCCATTGTTTTAAAGTTAATCATCAAAATAATAAACCAGTTTGAATTTGGCTTTAGATTAGCATTTGAGTTATATCCTGCAATCATTCATTTCTATTGGGTTGGTGAATTGAAAACTGCGGGCTATTGTCATATGTGACAGTTTGAGCACTTTCTTCAAAAGAAACCCATTTTGGTGTCAATAGAAAAGTTGTAGAGAATCAAAAATCAAGCTTATATCCAAGTTTTCAGAACGATTCAAAAACTGGTTTTCAAGAAATGCCAAATTTACGAATTTTCACAAAACTTGCATTTAAGCGAAACTACTAAGTGTATCTTTTTGGAAATTTGGCTATAAGCCTAATTTTTGATTCTCTACAACATCTCCATTGACACCAAAATGGGTTTCTTTTGAAGAAAGTGCTCAAATGCTCAAACTGGGACATCTCCAGTCCTCCATTTTTGAGTCTCACACTTGTCTCACACACAAACCAAAATCCTACTACGAAAGAGGAATCCGCAAATTGCCTGTAAAATGGGCAGAAGTCGTCAATAATAATGGAAATTATTTGGAATGAATTGATGGTTTTATGTTGAATAAATTTTAGTTCAAAGTCCTGCAGTTTTCACCAACCCAATAGATCTCAATAGATTTCAATTCACCAACCCAATAAATCTGTTTATGTGATCTGTCAAAGGAAACGATATCGAAAGAATGCGATTGTCGTTGCTACTTTGTCTTAAGTAATTCCAACAAGAACAGTGATAAATAAAGAAATATAGATCTTTAAAGAACAAAGTAAAACAAAGCATTGCAAAACAAGGGAATATTACTGCCTTAAAACTGAATAGCTTTACTCTGTCGTGGTTTTTAATCTTGCAAAAGTCTTTTCGATGTGTATCGTACTGTTTTCGTAGCTTTTTTGGACATTTGATGCCCATTTGATGCCCTAATCCAATTTTTGGAAACTAATAGGAAAATATTATCCTTTTACAGACTTCTTCTCTTATCGCCCTTTTCTCTTAAAGAGAAATCATTGATTGGTGAATAGAAACAAACAAACCATTTTCTGAGATCTTTGCATGAAATTCCGTCTCTTTATTGGAGTTTTATTAGCTATTTTCCTTGCATGGGTAATTTTGAAAGCACTTTTTAAAAACAATTTTTAGACTGTAACTTATTTCTTTGGAACAGGCTTTGAACCAAATGAAATTGCGTCAAAATCAATAAAAACACCACCAAATCCTGACTTGGCTTTGAAAAAGAAAGAAAAACAGATTGAAGGTTTGATAAATCAAAATTCCAAGCTCAAATTTGTTTAGAAAAGCTTTTTGGTGTACGGGTGATTGATAAAATTTGTGACCAGGAGAAGAAATGCTTTGAGATTAAAGATGTTGGTTCGCTTGATGAACGAGGGAAGTTGGTTGAATTCTAACTTTCAAATTTCAAACCTTAAGCATTTCTAACGTTTGTAAATGCTCAATTTTCCATTTTTCAGTTTCTTTGTCGCTCGCAAAATCATCCCAACGAATCTCCAAGATACAGCCGTCACACTAGCGCAACTTCAGAAGCCAAAAGGTTTGAGTTAGACTAAGAGAGTTAGCTTAGTTAAGCTATTGAATTAGCTATTGAATTAGCTATTGAATTAGCTATTGGAATAGCTACTGAATTAGCTATTGAATTAACTATTGAATTCCTGTCATCTTTCTGCAATTTAGAACTGACATGGCAAAATTTCAACACCAAGACTTGGCCTGTTCAAAATGATCGTCTTTTTAGCGTTTACAATCAAGTGCAAGTTGGATCAATCTTGCTGGGACAGGTAAAAGTTGCAGGATTTTAAAAAAGCTTTTCAAATTTAGACTTCTACTTTACCAAACCCTGATTCACTCCGTGTACTATTGATTGGACTCGGCGGAGGAGCTGTGTTCAATTTTCTGTCAAACGTAGAAAAAGTCAAGGTTTCTTTCTCCCAAGTTCTTTGCTCGCAAGCTAAACATTCCAAAGACATTTAGATCCAAACAACAGCAATCGAAATCAACCCAACATTTGTTGAAATCTCGAAGAAGTGGTTTAATTTAGCTGAAAACGCTCAAAGCCAGATTTTGGTGGAAGATGGACTGATTTACGTGAAAAATGCTGTTGAGAAAAGTTTGCTCTTTTTGAATCTTTAATAATTACTCTAGATGCAAAATTTGATTCGATTCTTTTGGATGCATGCTATGATGATCAGAAAAGACCAATAATTTGTCCTGTTAATGGATTTTTGGCAAAGAAATCGATCGAAAATTTATATCAATTGCTGGATGAAGAGGGTGAGAAGTTCAATTTTGTACACAAAATTCATCTAATCATTCCAAATCATGGTTCCCTATCTCTTTAAATTTGGTTCCAATATGGTTCGCATACAGTTCCAATATGCTTCCAATATGGTTCCAATATGGTTCCAATATGGTTCCAATATGGTTCCAAGGTGGTTCCAATATGGTTCCAATATGATTCCAATATGGTTCCAATATGATTCCAATATGGTTCGCATACAGTTCCAATATGGTTCCAAGGTGGTTCCAATATGGTTCCAATATGATTCCAATATGGTTCGCATACAGTTCCAATATGCTTCCAATATGGTTCCAATATGGTTCCAATATGGTTCGGATACGGTTCCAATATGGTTCCAATATGGTTCCAATGTGGTTCGGATACGGTTCCAATATGGTTCCAATATGGTTCCTATCTCTCTAAATTTGGTTCCCTATCCCTTGAAATTTCAAAATTCTTTAAAGTTGTGTCTGCTTTTTCTCTTCAATATAGTTGCCTCAAGTTTACCTTGTTTACTTACTTTGATCCCTTTTTCAGGAACTCTAACTGTAAACCTTTACACTGGACAAGATCAAGCTGTTAATGAGGAAAAGGTTTTCGATGAATTTGCTGCAGTTTTTAAGTCATGCATTTTGCTCAACTATGACCCAAGAAGGGTGAGTTTTTTTGGTCAAAATTAGAATTAGAGCTTTCAACAATTTAGATGTTGATCTGTTTCAAAGATCAAAAACTTTCTCTTTCAACAGATCGACAGGAAATTCTCGATAGATTCAAAAGAGCTGATGCTGTCTTTGACTTCTCTTTACTTGAAAGATTGTCAGAGCTGAATAAATAGATTCTGGATTTGCAATGATTGAACTCATAAACTGATAACAACATGATACACTTTACTTGGACAACCATTCAAAGTCAAACAGGACGAATTTGTTAAGTCAAACAGGACAAATTTGTTAAGAATGATTCACTTGAACCCTTCACTTGAAACAAATTCACCTGAAAGACTGTCAGAGCTGAATAAATAACTTAGAGACCTTGAATTCACTAAAATTGCACTCATAAACTGATATCAATGATATGCTTTAAAATTTGCTGTTGCTCAAGTTACTCAAAGATATGCACAAAGATATACTTTTTATAGTGAAGCCATAGAGAATCAAATAGGACCAATTTGATAAGAATGATTCACTTGAACACTTGTTTGATAAAAGAACTAAAAAAACGGCAAGGGCTAAAGATCGCTAGGTTCACAATGGTATTTGAGGTGACAGTGTTCGCTTATCACATATTATTCTTTTTTGGAGTTGAAATAAAATTGAAATTTAAGATTGAGCACTTCCCAGAAGAATAAACGAAATAAAGACAAAAAAGAAAATCTGCAGGAATTTCATTTTGTTGGTTTTTTTGCAATCCATTTTATACAAAGATCCATAAACTAATAAATATGCCATTGAAACGAAATTGAGTTTTAATTGGACATTCCCCTCATATAGCCAACATTCCATTGACAAACTGTAATAACCAACAATAAAGCAATTTTGAAACAATGAAGAAGAAATATAGAAGACTTTATTACTGTTAGCTTGGACTTAGTGTATAAAAAAATTTTATAGAAACTTGACTGATAGCAATTTTCTAATGAATGATGTGCTTTGCGATTTCTTTTATTTTATTGATTTTACTTTTTGAAAAATGTTTATTCATTTCACCGTTCGGTTTTCAACTCAATTCAAATTTACAACTCAAAAGCATCGTCTTTGTCCAAAAAGCATTCGTCCAGGTCTCAGTGGCAGCATCATCATGCGGATTGGCTGAAAATTGTTTTGAACTTTAATAAATAAAATATTACTTTAACTGGGAGTCCTGGCCCCGATCCTGAACATCGGAAAGGTTCTTGCATTCGGAAGTTTGGTGGTGGAGGCTAAAAATAAACATTTTGAGTTCCTGGTTGTTTCTAGGAGCTTTTTCCGGACAAAGACCTTGTCTTTGACCTGCCCATCAAGTTTGTTATTACTGAAACCAAAGCTGGTCTCCATCAAAATCAAAAACTTAAAGCTTAAATAATAAGTTTGATTCTAAACCCTAATCGTGAGCTAAAGCTTAAAAAATATTAAACATGGCCAATGGCTTTGAAAAGGTCTGATCTTGAATGGTTTTACCAAGGGATTTGGCTTCTGAAATTATCCTGATAAGCATAAGTTATAATATAATTTGGAAAAGTTGTCTGTTGGTTTGTGTGGTTTGTTACCACGCTTTAGCCTTACCAGTACCGAATTACTCTAATTGTTGGGTATGATTGGAAGTTATAATTCGAAGCTAGCTTTACTTACGGGTATGAATGGTTTCGACTTTATGGGTTTTGGCTTGATGTTGGAACTCTCGATAGAAGTAGAAGAAATGTCCTGAAAATTAATAAGCTAATTTAATGGCTTAAAGAGCTGACTTCAAATGAAAAGCTTCAGTTAAATCTAAAGTATTGCATATTTTCAAATTTCCATAAAGAGTTCCACAATTTTTGAGACTTACGTCCTAAGAAGTTGCCCAGATCTAACCCTTTAACACATTTTTTCACTAAAATTCCATCCGATATTAAAAACAAACGTTTCTTTTGGCAACTTTAATTGACATCTTTTTGTAGTTGCTTTGTAAAGTTGAACTTGATCCAAAATTCTTTTCTTGGTCCTTCCAATTTACATCTAAATGTAACAATAAAACTTCTTCTTTCAACTTCATTGTTTGAAGAAAACAGGCATTTTGCCTAATATCCAAGATGCCTAATAATATTATCTGCCTAATATCTAAAATCTAATCAGATCCGAACCCAGCTGGGTTCGATGGGTTTGAGAAAGAGGGGAGGCCTCTTCGACCCACCCCCGCCCCGTCCCCTTCATTTTTCTAATTGTTGACCCTTCAATTTCGCAACTTCTGCTTACCACTATCAAATGACATCATCGAAACAAAATCGAGTTCATCTTGTGCTTTTTCCTCACTTACAATGCCCAACTCTTTGAGGACATCACCAATGGCCGACATCCATTTTCTAAAGTCTACCTTCTTAATCTCATAAAAGCAAGCCAACTTCATCATCTTTTCGTTCTCAAAACGCAGCCAGTGTATTTGGTTGACATCTTTTAAACCCATTTCAAGGTTCGTTGACATTTTTGAGGACACTTTTGGATATAGATTGTCTTTTGCTCGATCTTCTGGGATTCCAAGGAAAAATTCAGTGATTTCTTGGAGTTGAATGACTTGGTGAAGCTGTTGGCTGTTGTTCTAAACACTACTAACAGATAAAAGCTTAAACTTTGAGCTTAAACTAGAATATCAAGCCTCAAGTCTCAAACCAAATAACTTATGTTAGCCAAAGATAAGGTCTGCTTGTGGCTCTTTACTATTAGGTTGGTAAAAAAGAAATGAGCGTCGTGTTTGTTGATTTGTATTTTATTCACAGTAAAAGATTTTTTAAATAGTTTATTCTATTGGAAAGAGCGTGTTCTTGCGCATCGTTTGATATATAATTTGTCTATGTTTACTTTGGACCGCGTGGACCAGGCACGGCGACGTCAAGGTGTGGATACGGCGTCGACAAAATTCCTCCACGACAACGCTCGGCCGCATGTCGCAAAAATCACCCAGCAGAAAATTGAAGAAATGGGCTGTGAAGTCCTGCCTCATCCGCCATACAGCCCAGACTTGACGCCTTCCGACTACCATCTGTTCCGATCAATGCACCACTCCTTGGCCGAGAAAAAGTTCAAGAACCGCGACGAGGTCCAAATTTGGGTGTCCAACTTCTTCGAGTCGTAGCCGGTCGAGTTCTTCAAGAAGGGCATCCATTCTCTGCGTGAACGTTGGCGACAAGTCATTGATGCAGATGGCGAATACCTTTTGGATTAATGTATTGTTATCTTGTTTTTATAATAAAATAAACTTTTAACGAAAGCGCGCATTTCTTTTTTACCAACCTAATAATTCAAGTCTAAATTTAAGCTTATAAAACAAATTGCTTAACAATATTAAACATTTGGTTCCAAATAACATACCGGGTTTTTATAAATATAAATTTCTCCAGTTGATTGTAGCTCACAGTATCGTTCTTTCCATTTGCCTTTCAAAAATAAACCTCCATCAGCCTTGTACACTTTAATACCTCGATCTTTGACCATAACAAAAGCTAAAAAAATGAAACAATCATTTTACTAGCATCAAATAAGTGAACTTTACCCATATTTAAATCAAATACTGAAGGATTTAGAGATAATGAAATTATTTTGGCAAGTATATGGCAATCAATACTGAAATCAGGAGCTCGATTTCTTATCAGTGTTTTTCATTTCCTTTTCATTTTCTGTTTACAATTAGATTTTTGCGTGTACAGATGAGGACAAGCGGAGTAAAGAGTAAAGTTAAAAGTTTTTGACTTTACTTTAACTATTCTTGCCTAGGTACCAAAGACAAATTGACGTTAAATCAATTCAGCCCCAAAATACCAATTAAAAATATTTTGATAGGGGAAATATGTAGTTGTAGCTGATAAAAGCAAAATAAAAACAAAGGCTTTTAATTTTCAAAAAGTGATACTAAAAGTGCTTATTTTGATGATTGTTTTTAGAAAATGACAAAAAGAATTTCTGACTCTGAAAGAAAGAAAGAACTGTGTCATGATTCAAATTTACTCGGCTGTACGGCTGGCAAGGGTAGCTTTGAGCCTCATCCAGGAAGGCGTTGGTGACATCATTTTTGCCATGTCAGCCTTAAGTGCCTCTGGCTGCTTCAGTGCCTCAGACTGTCAGCCATGCATTTGGCTATATCAGTTTGTCTTCTTATTTAAAGTAGAAATTGAGAAGAATTTCAACAATTCCGCCCAAAAAACAAAATTGGTTCTCTTAGGGGGCTTTGCAACTTGGCGTTCGTATGGGGCGCTGATTCTCGGTTTTGGCTTAAAATATGAAAGCCACGAGTCCAAAGGGCAACAAAGTGGAAAGACCGGGAAAATACAGAAACTCTAAAACTTTAACAATCTTACTTAGTTAGAAGAAACAGGGAAGGAGGGGTGGAAACAATAAAAGGAGGAGGGAAATTTTAAAATTTAACAAACCGAATTTAAAAAGGGATAGAGAAAGGGAACATACACAGAAGACACGACGCAAGCGCCGGGCAAGACGACGATTCTTCAAAAGAATGCATTTTGGATGGATGGTACTTCCTTTTATAGGGGAAGGAAGAGGGAAAGAAGGGAGACTCCGTCTCGAGTACGGTAGCTTAGGCGTATTTTAGAATTTAGGGTTGGAAAATTTCAAACCCGTACTCGAACCATAGCATTGGTACAATGGCTAGCACTGAAGGGGGAATTAATTCCCAAATAGGAATGGCCTGTGGGGGAAAGGGAAAGGGGGAAAATTGGTGCCTCGATTGTATTCAACGAACTACGGGAATTGGTGGTTTTACTTCAATTATAAACTGATCAAAAAACGTAGCCGGTTGTGAGCAGATTGTCAGCTCAAAAAACTATGTTGGATTTAGGGTTGGAAAGTTGTCAACCCGTGCTCGAATTGCGGGAATTGGGTTTTTAATTTTAATCAAAAATAATGAGAGCACAAAGATTTTAATCAATTCATTTTTTAATATTAAGATCTTGTATTTTAAACCCAATAGAAATTCTGTACATAATTCAGATCTAAAGATCTCTGCTTTTGGAAAAGCTAAACAAAACGTTGTGGATGATCGATTCGAAGTCTATAATGGATTAAATTAAAATTGTTTCTATAATATTTGATGGTTTCTAGATTTTTTCTGATTGGTTTTCCTAACTTATTTATTGAGTTTTGCGTTGATTTGTTGCTTTGATAGCTCCTTTTTTTACAGCTACCCATTGGAAAACTTGACTTGACAAAGAATTCAATTGGGACATTCAATTGGGACATTCAATTGGAACATTCAATTGGGACATTCAATTGGGACATGCAATTGGAACATTCAATTGGAACAATCAATTAGAACATTCAATTGGAACATTCAATTGGAACATTGGGACATTCAATTGGAACATTCAATTGGAACAATCAATTGGAACATCAATTGGAACATCAATTGGAACATTCAATTAGAACATTCAATTGGAGCATTCAATTGGAACATTCTATTGGAACATTCAATTGGAACATTGTTGTTCATTTTGTTCAAGTACATAAGCGCTTTCCAAAGCATCCAATAGCAGAAATACAAGAAAAAATCTAATTTCCGCAAAAATCTTTTTATTTAAACTGCTAATTTTAATTTTTAAGCGACGAGACAAGTATCGATTTCCCTCTAACTCGTCGTTTCGGAGTCCAAAAGCAATACATTGAGATAAGGCTGAACATTTGAAATGATAGAAATGATAGAATTATGGAATTTATGAAACTGTACCAACCTGTTCACAAAAAAGAACAAAAATATTCGAATAAGTAATAATATCTGTTGAAGAAATGAGAGAAAATTCGGCCCGTAAAATATGTGAAAGATTTCGACGAGACCGTCGGAAACGATCGTGGTTGTTAGGTTGAAGATGCAATTGGCGATCATCTAGAGGAAGGTCAAAGAATGGTTTCAACTTTACGTCCAAATTTAACTTTGATTAAATTCAAGTTAAGCTTAAAGGGGGATATTAATCGCGGGCGGGCTTAGGCTTAGGCTCAGGCTCAGGCTTAGGCTTGGACTTAGTGCGAAGGCTAGCGGCTAGCGCCTAGCACTAAGTCTATTTGGGTTTGTTAGGCTTAGGCTTAGGGCTTAGGCTTAGGCTCAGGCTCAGGCTTAGGCTTAGGCTTAGGCTTAGGCTTAGGCTTAGGCTCAGGCTCAGGGTCAGGCTCAGGCTTAGGCTCAGGCTTAGGCTCAGGCTCAAATTAATCTTAATCAAAGTTAAATTTTTAAGCCAACCACCTGTTTTTATATTTTAATATTGCTAGTTTTGCTATAAAAAGAATAAAAATCACCCAGCTAGAGTGATTTGATGGGTTTACAAATTTTTTGAGGCGTTTCAAAGCTTGGAGAAAAGCAGGATCCTCACTCATGACAGCAATCATCAGGCACAAATGATTGCTGTCATGTTCAATCCATTTGTTGTCCATTCAATCTTTCTTTCTTGTCTTTTTCGAAGTTTTCCACAATCTGGGCATCTTTATATTAGTTTCTCCAATTGATCCAATTGATTAAAAGGCTCGCGAAAAGCCAGCGTCTGTTATTGTTGAATTCATCTACAAGGTAAGCGTGAAAGTAAAGTAAAAGCACTCCGCATCCCGCACTATATTTACTTTTTTTTTCTCTAGACTTCTGATCTATATTTTTGGTTTTTTTCCTCATCATAAAATGTATTTTTAGGGTTCCTAAACAAAATGGAGGAAGAGCTAATCGAAAAGCCAGCGTTTGTTATTGTTGAATTCACTCAATTGGAGAAACTATTATAAAGATGCCCAGATTGTGGAAAAAATTTGGTCAAAAAACAAGACAAGAAAGAAAGATTGAATGGACAACAAATGGATCAAACATAGCAGCAATCATTCGTGCCTGATGAGTGACGATCTTGCTTTTCTCCAAGCCTTGCAACGCCTCAAAATTTTTTTAAACCCATCAAATCACTCTAGCCGGGTGATTTTTATTCTTTTTATAGAAAGTTAGCAATATAAAAACAGGTGGCTGGCTTAAAAATTTAACTTTGATCAAGTTAAATTTAAGTTAAGTTAAGTTAAGCTTAAAGGGGATATTAATCGCGGCCGGGTGATCTTTCGGGGATTTTTATGGTCACCCGGTCTCTATTAATACCCTATTAATATTTAAGCCTTCAATTTACCTGTATCATCAGCATCGACTCGGCTCGAGTCACTCGATCGCTTTTTTGGGACTGAAATTGGGTTTGCTTAAAATACGTATGTCAAGTAAAGGCACAGTTAAAGGTATTTTATGAAGAAACTGAAAATCTTGCCTAGGATTTACTCACTAGCTTCATTGGCTCATTTCCCCAACCTTTTTCCTCATGTTCCAATTCGTCATAAAGTCCAGGCCGCACATCAAAAAATAAGGGATAGTGTTGTAGTCGGTACTTGCATAAAAATCAAAGACATTTTTAGCGAAAACACTCAGATAGGTGATGAAAACACCAAATAAATAAGGAAATAAAAGTTGAAGGAACGGATATTTGAGAGTGTATCGAAAATAGATCCCATCACAGGATAAGGCAAGGAAACGACTGGAAAGTTAACAACAAGGTAAACGTGATTCAAATTTCAAAGCAAACCTCAATGAGATAAGCAATTGACAGTACTGGGCGATGTTCGTTAAATCGAAAAAGATAGAATAGTCGTAAATATTCGAAAAGGCGAATCGAACCTGTTCGGAACATCTGAAAGAAAAGCTTAGACGGGAAAATTTGACTCAAACTGTATATTGGCGATCGGCAAATAGCAGCACTCGTTCAAAAAATACGACATCGAAAACGCGAGCTTGGTCAAATTCTCGGCGGTGGCAAGTAATCTGAAATTTACATTAAAACACTTTTTTCATTGAATTACCGTATCGGTAATGTTAATTGATCATTTGTGGCAACAAAGAAAGCAGCTAAACCAGTGGTGATGATGCTGAGGCCATAAGACTGAAAACAAGAGAGTCATCATCAAGAGATTCCATTTATCTCTAACTAGGGGAGGGCGTCCACTAAAGGTGGAGTTTTGGAACGAGACCTAGACCATCTTGCAGAGTTTTTCATGGGGAATCCGATGCTGCTTTTAGTTTTTCCTAAATAGCACACAAACACAAGTTATTTAGCAAAAACGCTTTCGGGCTATCTATTTGAGACGCGCACACGCCACGCTGCCACAAGCCGTGGTGGCCTAGTGGGTAGAAGCTTTGTCTCTAAAAGCTCTTTTTTGCGTGGGTTCAATTCCTTTTGCAGCAAAACCTTTTCCTTTTCATTTATCTTAATCTTTCAACTATCAATTTTGTTTTCTTTTCATTTTTGATGCTATATTTTAGCAAATTGAAGAGTTTCAGAACATTAAAAGGAAATTTTCTGATTTATTTGCGTATATCATAGGATGAATCTTCTGACGATCTGTAGTACAGTCATGGACAAAAGTCTTTTAACGTTGGTTTTTAGAAGTTTGTTCTTTGTATATCTTGATCCAAATCCGACCAAAAAGAGGAAATTTCTCGAAAAAACTGTGACGTTAAAAGACTTTTCAACTATTGGACCCCAAATTCTACGTTATCTGGTTGACAGCATGCCAAGGAGAATTCAAGCAGTAATTGCGGCTCGCGGAGGACCTACTAAGTATTGATTTTCATAATGTTTTTCTTACATGTTAAAAGACTTTTGTTCATCGATTTTTGGCTAAATTTTTGTTTTTTAAAAAGCCCATGATATATTATAAATCATTGAATCTATTGTTTTGCTAATGCTAAAACTAGTGATAATAAGCTCTTTAAATCTTTCGACCGTTTGCAAATTGGTCGAATTTGGACCAAGATATACGAAAAACAAACTTCGGAAAACCAACGTTAAAAGACTTTTGTCCATGACTGTATGGTTTTAAATAAAAAATAGAGTGCTTTTCTGTCAATTTGAATGTTTGTGAATAATTTTGATGTTTTATGACGAATATGACACAATTAAAAGTTGAAAAAGACCCAAAAAGACCCAAAAAGACGTGGTTACGTGTGGTTCAGGGAACCATTTCCGTTTAAGGTTCCGAAACAGGAGTAGGAATTTTTTTTGTTTGACACTTTTGTTCGCTCATCTTAATTATCGAGCTTGATCAGTAGATAAATTGACTTATTTTCAATCTGAAACAAATGGCCTTCGAAATTTTTGAGACTTTAAAAACTATAAGATCATGCTCTAAGTTTGAAATGGTTGAAAAATTGAAGAAATATGGTAATTGCTCTATGAGAAGTGAAAATTCTTTGATTTGGTAAAATGTCGCATCAAAAGTGAAAAGAAAACAAAATTGATAGATGAAACAACTACAACAAGCTAATTTACACTTGCTTGCCTATTTCTGACTAGAGAAGACCGTCCACTCAAGGTTGGAAAAACTAAAAACATCGGATTCCCCATGAAAAGCTGCACAAAATGTTCCAGGTCTTGTTCCGGAAACTCCACCTTTAGTGGACGGTTTTCCCTAGTAAGAAATATGCGAGCAAATATAAATTTAGCTTGTTGTAGTTGTATTCGATCTTCCTGCTAGTTATGCAAGTTATGGTGGAGTTTCAGTAATGGATACGTACTTTGTAAGTAGAGAGAAGTCTCCGATCTCCATTTTATTTCCCCCCTTAAACTCACCCAATCGGTTATTGTCAGCAAAACGAAGCTGGCATCACCGACGAATTTACCATCAATATCGGGTTGTGTGGGTGCAGCGAGTAGATCGAATGAGGCGAAGCTATAAATTCCGATCACCCAACTCGGCGAATAGATGTTATGGACGGGAATGTAGATGGCTGAAAATGAGTAGTTTTCAATGGTATTTCACTGTTAACACAATTGCTATATGTTAACAAAAAATTCCCCAACCTAGCAGCAAAATCGTGATGAAAAGAACACAGAAAAGGTCACCGAATTTTTGCCAGACACGCGAGTTTTCGATGCTTTTCGGCAACATCTAGACTTTCATTTAAAGAAGTTAAAAAAAGAATTAAATCAGATTAGATTGGAACCAAATTTAATCAAATCAGCGTTCAGAAATGAACGCTATGAGGTATTCATTTCACAGCTTTCACAGCTGTCAGCTTGCATAGCTGCCAGCTTACATAGCTGTCAGCTTACATAACTGTCAGCTTACATAGCTGTCAGCTATTAGAGCTAGAGTTGAGAGCTAGTAGTTATGTGGCTTTTGCTGAGCCCAAAGAGATGTAAATAAAAGCATTACAGATTACTGTTTGTTCAAGAAAAGAAATAAATGTGTTAATTGTTGGAATCAAATTCTAGCGACCACAGGCTCTGATTTTTGAGGCGCAATTGTGATTGTCGGGTGCGTTTTTTCTAGAAATCAGAACCTGTACTTAACTTTTCAATTTTAACAAGAACTAGACGAGAAATCTAGACGTAAAAGTGTGTTCTCAATGCAAACAACTGAACATGCTATTAAATCTGCCTATAATGGAGTATTTGATTGGACAAAAAGTCTCAAAAGTACATCAACATCATGGTGATGAAAGAAATGATGAAAGTTCGATAAAAGGTGATAGTTTTGGTACCAATTCGTGTTCGTTTAGATAAACTTTTCGTAAGAACAAAGAAAAGCGTTTGATGAACAATAAAAAGTAATGAGTCGATGCGTTTAGCGCAAGAAAAAATTTCTAAGAAAACTATTTTTGAGTCGAATGAAAGTGAGAAATCTCTTGTAGAGCCGTAAACTGTGATCAACTTTTTGATTAAACTTTTCCCAAAAGATTTGAGTTCTTTTTTATAATAAATCGGCGTGTAATGCAATTACTGGTCACACTAGTCATTATCGTTCCAGTACACATAAAGTACATCGAGGAAATAAACTGAAACAGAACAAATAAACCAATAAATGTAGAAAATCTGATAATTATTATGTAAAAACTTCAGAGCGATTGGGTAATTACAAAAAATTTTATAACCCTTCAAAGTTGAACTCAAATTTTCTCAATTTCAGTTTTTTTTCAACCAAGAATGCTTTATTTTGCATTGGTCAAGTTCGTGCAAAAGAAACTGCCGATTTGACGATAAATTCAAAAAAAAGATGGCGTTCGATGGTGACATGATCACAATGGAATATTTTCGCAAGATCTCGAGCAGATTGGCATGGATCGGCCTGAATAACGTCCCCCAGCTTGGCTTCTTTCACGACTTCTGGCCTCGAACCGTGCTCGTAATCTTCCAAAGTCTCGTCTCCCTCTCGGAATCGTTGAAACCAAGTCTGATACTGCCTGAGAGACAAACTACCATCTCCGAAAGCAGCACAGAACGATGCGAGCACAGAACGATGCGAGCACAGAACGATGCGAGCACAGAACGATGCGAGCACAGAACGATGCGATTCGGCAGCAGACTTTCCAATGTTGAAGTTAAACAGCAATGCTGCTCGTAGCACAAACTTTTTCTCGACCATGATCTAAATAAAAAATATAAGCATTTTTAAATAAAATAAAAAACAACCAAAAAATTCAAATGTCGAAATAAATAGCAAACAAATATGCGAACAAACCATAAAAAAAATACTACCGTTAGCATCGCTCGTTTCTGATAAATGAGAGCTGATACCCATCGGCAGTTTCTTTTGCACCACCCTAATATTATCATTTAACGCAAAATTTAATTCTGAATCAAATGGTATATGGGTTTATCATAAAAAAACCAACTGAACACTTAGGAAAACGACTTTTCTAAAGAACACCTCACTTTAACCTCTTCTAGCCTTTGTTTTGCAGAATCTTCGCGTAAATTGTAACTTTTATGGTTATCTATGCCACTTTTTATAATAAATCTATATACCATTCGATGCGGAATTAAATTTTACATCGAATGGTAATAAAATCAGCTTGATCAATTTAATATAAAGCATTCTAGGGCGCAGGCCAGACAAAGTTTTCAAATTTAGTGAAAATTATAGGTAAGACAGACAGTCCTGAGAAGCAAAAGCCGAAAAACTCAAGGTTCTATAGAAACAAATTGATTACGAAAGCATTCAACTAATGTAAAATGTGTTTCGGCAAATTTGGATCGGTTTCTAGTGAGAAACTCAGATCTTCGGTGAGCCGTGTCATCGCTAATGTGCTAAACACTCAAAATCCACAAACAAACCTTCTCCCAAAAGCAGAAATAAACTCGAAAATGTGTTTAATCAAATTGTTTTTCAAGCTTCGCATTTACATATTCTTTCTCGGAAGTGTACCCGAATATAATAGAAATCCGGAATAGAAAAATCTATTCGATAAAACATGTAAACAATTTTGAAAATAGATTTCGGAAAGAGATAACTAAATGTGATGTTGTTGTGTTCAAATTCTTAAAGTTTACTTTGTGCTACGAAGAGCACAAAGTAAACTACGAAGTAAACTACGAAGAGCACAAAGCACAAAGTTTGTGTTCACTCTATCCACATCAAAATGATGTGATCAAAATTTTGTGAAACTGCATAGATATGCCAACATTTATTGACAACATCGAGTTTTTTATTTGGAAAACTAAAATCTATCGTAGAATCAACGTCTAATGCTTATTGTAATTCAATAAATCGGTAACAAAACGCTTGTTCCACAAAAAAGAAGCAAATCAATCGGCTCTTTGGGGGGAAAAAAAAAAAAAAAAAAAAAAAGGAAAAAGAAAAAAGAAACAAAGGTCAAAAAGGGAGAGCGTCAAAAAGAAAGAAAAAAACAAAAAGGGGGGGGGGGGGATAAAAGGAAAAAAAAAAAACGAAGATAAATTGCTAAAAAAAAAGAGAAAGGAGAAAAGTTCCCTTTTAAAACCAAAGAGGGAGAGTAAGAAAGAAAGGTGAGGTTTTGTTTTGGTGAGGGGGTTCATTCACTAGAGAGGGGTTGGTTTTGGGGTGTGGGGGGTTGGTAAGTTTATAGATAAAGGAAGTATTTCGAAAAAGCAGAATCTGAAGAAAAATGAGGTTTTGAATTCAATGAATGAGCACTTTTGAAGTATCGAGATGACATTTCTGCTTAGACATGTTTCTGGTCGAGTTTTTAAAACAACATAAACAGTTATCATTTTTCTTTCACTTATTTTGTTACAAGTTAGGGGCAATAGAATTTAATCACCCATAAGGGAGCGAATTTTGAAAAAATAGGGTCATAAAATCACCTAAATAAAACTAAATCACCCCAATCTCCAAAAGCGTCCAGTGAATGTTAATAGAGAACTTTTTGGTGTTGCTCTTGATGCTGTTGCATCCAGCCATTAAGTTTCACTTCCCCACTCGCCTACGTGTCACTTGTCCTTCGATGACAGTTCCATTGTTGTCAACTTCAACAATAACAACAACGTCAACAACAAGAACCGTCCCGAATCCCGAATAAAACTCTGCAAAATCTGCAACAATACATAGGCATTAAAATTCTTTGCAAGCCTTAATATGAAAATACATCTTTTAGGGGATGATTCGAAGAACTATGAAGAAGGGATCGATCTTGTTTCAACATATTTAAGGTCGTTTTTGTTCCCTTCAAGGCATTGCTACTTTCAGCGGAAATTCAAATTCATTTGGTTTAAAAATCAAAAGCATAAAAACGTTCTTTTATGAGCTTCCTTCTAACTAGAAACTTTATTTGAATAAGCCTGAGCCTAAGCCTGAGCCTAAGCCTAAGCCTGAGCCTAAGCCTAAGCCTGAGCCTCAGCCTAAGCCTAAGCCTGAGCCTAAGCCTGAGCCTAAGCCTAAACCTTATTTCTGTATAATCGATGATGAGATATAAATGAGTGAAGTTTGACCTTATAGCTTAAAAATGTTATTAAATCTGCATTAAATCTGAATTAAATCTGCATTAAATCATCAGTTTTTGATCTTTCAAAACACATTTTTTTATTAGCTTTTATTCTGTGTATTCCTCGATTGATGGCTGCAAAATTTTGGAGTTGAACTCTTTTATGAACACAAGAATATTATAGTTCCTATGTGAACTCTGATGAATACAAACACGCGAAATGAAATTTGAAAATGTAAACGACCAATATAATCAGCCAAACGTTCAAAAAATTTATTTGACAAATTTCGGGAATGCTGACATTTTTGAGTTTATTTCTGCTTTTGGGAGAAGGTTTGTTTGTGGATTTTGAGTGTTTAGCACATTCGCGATTACACGGCTCACCGGTGATCTGAGTTTCTCACTAAATACCGATCCAAATTTGCCGAAACACATTTTACATTAGTTGAATCCTTTCGTAATCAATTTGTTTCTTTAGAACCTTGAGTTTTTCGGCTTTTGCTTCTCAGGACTGTCTGTCTTACCTATAATTTTCACTAAATTTGAAAACTTTGTCTGGCTTGCGCCCTAGAATGCTTCATATTAAATTGATCTGGTTTTATTACCATTCAATTGAGCTGATTTTATTACCATTCGATGTAAAATTTAATTCCGCATCGAATGGTATATAGATTTATTATAAAAAGTGGCATAGATAACTATAAAAGTTACAATTTACGCAAAGATTCTGCAAAACAAAGGGTTGTGGTTTGTGGATTTTGAGTATTTAACACATTCGCGATGACACGGCTCACCAGTGATCACTCGATCAGAGTTTCTCACTAAATACCGATCCAAATTTACTGAAATTTTGCATACGCCAGTTTTCAGGGTCGAGGAATTCGAATCCAATGTTAGTTTTAACCTAAAGTAACCCCAAATACTCGAAATAAGAGTGCAAGCCTCGGCCATCTTAAGGAGTCCTCAACTTCGACATTGAAGAAACTTTTCCGATTTGACCAATTTGGTGCTTTTGATATTAAAGGATTTCCTGAGATCTCTTCTAATAAAAAGTGTACAAAGATCGCTAAAATGTTGAAAAATAACAAAGTTATTAATTTTCCTATGAAAAAATCTCGGTTATTTGGAAAAACTTCTACTGCGAGGGCGCGCGTTTATGCAAAAATTCAAATTTTCAGGTTTACGTAATCGTGCGGCTTCTGGTACAGGGTTTTGATTGAACTTGAAACATAAAACGCTTTTCATCATTTTAATCACATTTGCTTTAATTACCCAGCATTGCTTTAGCAACATAAAATGTAGTGTTTTCGTAGGTATTTCGCATCAATATTTCGGTTGCATTCGGTTTTTCCACCCCAGAAAAGCTTAGAACAAGCTTTTCCGGGGTTGGAAATAGGTTAGAACAACCTATTTTCTTGTTCTAGCTTTTTCTAGCCAATTTACGTGCTACTACTATTTCCGGTCTTTGAGGTTATTGTAGTTGACAACTAAAACCGGACTCGAATTCCCCACTCCAGAAAACCCTAGATAAACATTTCAGATCTGCAGCTAGCATAGAATTCTGTCTTCCGAATGGTCAGTTAAGCGAAAAATGGCTTCGTCACGAACGCGTTAAAACCTGAATATAATTATATTGACCTAAAATCTTATAAAAATGTTTTAAATGTTGTTAAATGTTAGTTAAAACCATTATTTCTATTTTTGTTTACTTATTAAGAAAAAAAAAAATTAAAAACAAAAACGACTTTCATTATAATCCGTTCAGTCTATTCCGGAATCACTCTACTTGAGTCAAATTACTTCACTTCAGCCGAACAGACAGCCATTCTGAATGTAAGTATAGCTTGAAAGAACTAATTCTTTGAAATTTTTAGTCCCACAACACATTCCGCTCGAAATTGGCTTTGGGTAAGTACAAGTCGGCTACTGGAGTCACCTTCGCCAAGGCCACAAACATGAGACAATTGGTGAGACATTGATATTTCGCTTAAATTGTAGGAATGAACCTCTTCTGACCTGTTTAGTCCTGATTTGGTTATGGCCCGATTGCCTAGATTAATTAAGGATTAATATTTCCAAAGACAGATCAATGACATTTAAATAAACATTGCTTTGGCATTGATGTTTGTATTAAACTACCTTGCTATAATCGACTTTTAGACCTGGGACTTGAACCAAGCAACCCAATCATGGTACTATGTAGGTCACTGCCCAATGACCCCCTCCACGTACAAGGGACAAAACTTCTACAAAGGAGTGAACGTCTCAAAGACCGGATGTGGTGAGTCGATTAAAGCTAACTGAACGATTAAAGCTAACCATAAAAGCAGCAAAACTAGCATTCTACTGGACTACAGGGTGCTTCATGCTTACCCGGACTCACTTTCAATATCCAAGAATGGCTAAAACGTACCCGATTTCCTTGCATTTTCTGGAGATGAATTTTGATATGGTCTTCTATAGCGTTGCCAATTTGATAGTCGATTAGAGTTCTCAACTTTTTTATATGAGCTTCCAAAGTTGAGAGTCGCGTTTCTTCTGGCAAGCTATACATTTTAGGGGTTTATAACTTTCTCCTCGGCACAAATCCTTAGGATCTGTTTTTTTCTTGAGAAAAATATCATTTTATCAAAACATTTAACCGAGAGAAAGACTAAAAAATGATAAAATTTACTGGATTGTGAAAAAAACATTGATACAGATAAAAGAACTGTTTGCGAACTCGAGAAAAGGTCGGTAAACACGATTCTTTTGAGGCTTGGAAGCATTTAATTCTTCATGATTTAACAAAAAGTTTTGGCAAATACAGAAAATATAAAGTTTTCAACGAGAAAACAAGTCTCACAAAAACAAAACCCTGAAAGTGAGTAGCCAGAAGAGTGAGTAGCGACTCTCAACTTTGGAAGCTTATATAAAAAAGTTGAGAGCTCTAATTGATTATCAAATTGGCAAACGCTACAGGAGACCATATCAAACTTGATCTCCAGAAAATGCAGGGAGATCGGGTTCGTTTTGGCCATTCTAGAATATTGAAAGTGAGTTCGGGTAAGTCTGACACACCTTGTATATACCGTCGGCTGAAAAAATGAAGCGGACAAGTAAGGATAAGTTTTTTTAGGCACAAGAGCTTGCAGTGCTTGGTCGGCTCAGTTTCACGCGTTTGGACCCAGGGGATACGTAATGACAGCTGACACAAAACAGTCCACACAAGTAAAAAGTTTACATTTTATGGTTCGCATGCAGTTCCAATATGGTTCCAATATGGTTCCAATATGGTTCCAATATGATTCCAATATGGTTCGCATACAGTTTCAATATGGTTCCAATATGATTCCAATATTCCAGCAAAAAAACAATGCTTCAGATGGCCTGGGCCACATCTCAATCGGTCGGCTGTGCGTGGGCGGTGTGCAAAAATGGAGTGGACAATGTGACGATCGTTGTTTGTCGATATACACCAGGGTGAGAATGAAAACTATAAAGATTTTGAAAGAAAGATTTAAAAAGTACTTGCCTAAGAGCCGTTTTTGATTTCTAGATTTAATCATCATCAGATTATATTCGCTGGTGATTCCAGGGGAAACACGGCTGGAATGAAAGCCTATGTCCAAGGGCCAACAACTTGTTCGGCTTGCCCTCCAACTACAGCTCCTTGTGACAAAACAACTGGGCTTTGTAGTTGGTTTATTGAACTTGTTTTATATTAGATACAGTATTTTAAAATATTCAGTCTTTTTTAAAATTTTAAATTCAAATTTTCAGCACAACCACCAGCTTACAAGCTTTTCCCAGCCACTGATCAGGTCTACTTTTTAAATGTGAGTTCTGGCTGATTGCTGATTGATGGCTGACCACTGATTTATATTTATTTCTCAATTTAAAGCTATTTTTATTTTGTTTTATGTTCAGTTCAATATCCAAACTCTAAATATTACAGAAATTCAACACAATCCGCTCGCAAATGGCTCTCGGAAAAGTGACATGGAATAATAGGAGTTGGGCTGAAGAGCACGACTATCCAGTGGGCTGAAAAGATTGGAAAATGAAATGGCAAAATCTCATTTCAGTATATTGATCAAGCAAACGAGACGATTCACTGGCCAGCATCAAAAGCCACATATCAATTGGTTGGAAATATAAGACCTATGGAAAAGATTAAATTTGTAATTGTAGAACTTTCCACGTAGATATGTATTCTATCATTTTTCAAGATACCGTATTTATTCTATTAGTACTGCGCCTCTAATAGTACTGCAAGCAAATTTACATTTATCCAACGTTAATTTCCATTTTTGGGTATTTAGTAGCCCACTTCTTTGCTAATTAAGTAAATGTGTTCCAGCTTGTAGGCTAAATATCTTTTAATTTCCTACATCAATTTTTTCGAAGCTGGGCTACGTTCTCGGCTCACAAAAGTGAGACAACGAAAAAGAAACTCGAGGAGCTTCAGGTCGATTCAATTCTTGTGCCCGGTGGATGCACTAAATCCATTCAATGTTGTTGTTCTTTCGAATGCACCGTTTAAGGCCAAAGTTCGATCATTTTACGAGCATTGGATGGCGAATTGACCAAAACCAGCGACTCGAAATGGAAACCCGGCTCTTCCACCAATGGAAACATCTCGATTGGGTTTGGACGGCTTGGGATCGTTGCCAAAGAACACGATCATTCATGCTTTCAAAAATTGTGCAATTACGACGGCTTTGGATGGATCAGAAGATACTCTCATTCACGGTTTCAAGAAAGAGGGTCCAGTTCCAGAAGGAGCAAAACAATTCGTCGAAGCTCGACTTGAACAAGCCGTCAATGGGGTAAATGATCGTGTTGGAAACATTGTTTTTTATGGTTCGGATGTTTCAGTCTTTGATCTATAATTGTTACTTTCTATGTTTGCTGTTATCTTAATAGAATTAAAACAATATTTTCCTGAATTTTTAAAAGAAATATCATTTCTTTGCGTTTGAAGTTTTTACTTTTTACATGAATCTTCATTTATTTAGGAAGTAAGTTTGCTTTGTTTAGTCAAACAAATAGTGCTGCACCTCTAATAGTACTGCGGTCTGAGCCGTCACGAAAAAAAATAGAGTAAATACGGTACTCAGTCAATAGTTCAAAGCCCTATCACTTTACAAGACATTCAGTCGATTTCTACTGTAACCAGCTTCCTATCTAGTTTCCTTATTGGTAAGGATGCACTCAACTTTAGATCTCAAGTCAATCGACTGATTTTGGCTTTATAAAACCCCTAGTTGCCTAGTTAAAGTTTTCCACAAACTAAAAACCCGTTAGATTTCCAGAAATGGGACACAGGACTGGCTCTGTCTGCTGGCAAAAAGCTTGGGTCGCTGAAATATGTTGGAGACTCTGGAGTGAGCTTTGTCTTAAACGGGAGTGTCGGTCTATTTGGTTACAATCTCATGTCTTGTTGTATGTCGGGGAGACAAGAGACCGAGAAGACCTTGCAGCAAATGAGTAAGTCTTTGGTTTTGGTTTGTTGTTTTTGACCCCGTAAACCATATGTATAGCAAAACGGTGTTTTCCAGTCAATGGTGCCTGGTTCTCCTCTTGGTACGGCTGGTTGTCAACGTATGGAACTCTCAAAGCCGCCTATCATACTGTAACCGATAACACAAATTTCATAGAAGTTCAAGAGGATTACGGATATACGGTATTCAAATTTGAGCTGTTTTCTGTAAAGCTGTAAAAAATTTTCAGTACTTGGCGGGAAGTGCCCGAAAAATTGGATGCGCTTATCGAAATGACACCGACTATTGGGCGATTTTGTGCTACACGTGGCCAAAGTGGGAGGTTTTATAAAGTGAAATGCATTTTTTTGACGACTTTAGCTTTTGGCTAAAGCATAGATGTAAATTTCAGAGGTCTAACGGTGAATTCGGCTTTCTACCCATCGGGAACCCCGCTTGCGCCTCTTGTCCAACGGCCACCGCCCCGTGCACAAAGACCACTGGGCTCTGTGTCCTTAAATGATTTACAGCTTGTAAAGTTATTGTAATCCAATCACGATCACAGTATGATGATTTTTTTGATAAATTTTTAGCCAATGCCTGTCTTACTTTATCTTAATTGAAATGAATTCTTGATTATCCTTAATTGTCAAAATTCCCCACCCAAACACCAGCCTTGTAATACGCTTTTTTTATGTAGAGACTAGAGTTTTTCATGTTTTCTTAAAAACACTTCAGTTAGTTCCTCGAGAATTTAAAATTTCTTTGAAATCATGAAATAAAAACAATGATATTTTCTTGATATTCAATGATCTTCAATTTTTTTGGGCTAGTAAACCAAATTTCATAATTTTCGCCATTTCAGAGACTTTCTTGAGCAATCTTCGATGAGAAATCTACCATCGATTTTCGACGGAAAAACATCGAAATGTATCATTGTCAAGTTTATATTTGTAATGTTGAATAAGCTCTTCATTCGATTATATCAACTCAATAAATTCTATTGGGTTGGTGAATTGAAAACTGCGGGACTTTGAACTAAAATTTATTCAACATAAAAGCATAAATTCATTCCAAATAATTTCCATTATTATTGACGACTTCTGCCCATTTTACAGGCAATTTGCGGATTCCTCTTTCGTTTTTTTTCGTTTCGGATTTTGGTTTGTGTGTGAGACAAGTGTGAGACTCAAAAATGGAGGACTGGAGATGTCCCAGTTTGAGCACTTTCTTCAAAAGAAACCCATTTTGGTGTCAATTGAAAAGTTGTAGAGAATCAAAAATTGGGCTTATAGCCAAATTTCCAAAAAGATACACTTAGTAGTTTCGCTTAAAATGCAAGTCTTGTCAAAATTCGTAAATTTGGCATTTCTTGAAAACCAGTTTTTGAATCGTTCTGAAAATTTGGATATAAGCTTGATTTTTGATTCTCTACAACTTTTCCATTGACACCAAAATGGGTTTCTTTTGAAGAAAGTACTCAAACTGTGACATATGACAATCGCCCGCAGTTTTCAATTCACCAACCCAATATGATTAACTCATTCCTAAAAACAAAAATATTTCAAAACTACAGCTTTAAACCAAAAATAGTAAACAGCGAGATGAAAAAGACAACAATTTCAACCTCTACTTCTTCTTGTTTCTAAAAAGTAGAGGTTGAAATTATTGTCTGTTTCTAGTCAGGAAATCATGGTTTATTCCTTTTTTCCATTTTTTAGATAAGCCGCAACAATTTTTTATGACAAGGCCCTCAAATAAAAAATTTAGTCTAAAAGCTGAATGTTCAATGATTAACCAAAAAAAATCAGTTCAACTAACCAAAAAAACCTTTGAAAAATTATTTTATAAAAACTTTATCTCATTATCAAACGAAAACGACAATGAAACAAGCAAAAAACTTTGCTTTAATACTTTTTATTGTACTATAAGCCACTCAAAATTTGAAAATCTGTTTTAAAAAGTATTGTACAAGTAATAGATAACTACATTTTCTTGCTAGTGCTTTTATTTATGGTCATTTATTGAGTCCTAGCATCAGAAACCCGTCGAGTCTTTTTCAGAGACTTATCTTGCCAACATAATTTTTTATGGAGACAACCTGCTTTATGGAAAAATTCCTGATATAATGCATCTGGGAACGCAAAAAAGTCACGACCACGCACTCAGTCTCAAGAATGCTTCCATTGATTGGTGGACTGATCGCCTTGTCGGCTGTCCGAGTTGTGATCGGTGATGGATGTGCCTGTCCCCAGGGATTTGACAGTGTCTCCACATTGGGCTTATGTGTTGGATCTCCAGAACTCACAGGTTGGACAACAATATCGGAAAAGACAGCAATTTTTAGGTGGCGGCTGGGACTCAAATCAGCGCTCGTGTAAGACTCTCGGAGGGGATCTGGTCATAATCAACAGCGGCTTCTACAACACCCTTGTCGGAGCTATTGCCCTTCAGAGTTGGTTGTTTGTGGGAAACGGATTTAAAATTAGAAACTAGTTAGTAAAATAATTTATAACTTTTTTTTACAGACTTTGCCCAGTCTTTGGTGATGATCGGCGCCAAGAGAGTTGATGGGACAGCCGATTGGGTATGGCCCGACGGCTCCGCAACTGATTATAAAAACTGGGCACCAGGCAAGGATCAGAAATTTTTAGTTATTAATCTCAAAACTGTTTTTTACTACATTTTACAAAATTTTACGAAGAAACCTTAACAAACTTCAACCAAATTTCTTCAAGGAAACCCACCAGCGGACCCGGCCATGAACTGTGCTTATATAAATGGTAATGACAACACATGGTTTGCCCAACCGTGCTCAAACAAAAACCCCTACCTTTGTCAGTTTGGTGCTTCAATCAGTGAGTTGTTTTTGATTTAAGTAGTTCATTGCATTTTCAGATAAATGTCTTCAAGGATGGACGTACAATCCACAAACTGATAGCTGTTATTATGTAGGAGAATCGATTTAAAGAGCTTGTTTTAATGTTGAGCTAGTCCTAATTGTTTAACAATGTACCACTTTAACTTTTCAGCTCGGTCACGACCTTTCATTTGTCGATGCTCAAGCGTGGTGCATCAAGAACTCGAAAAAGGAACACCCCGGATGTTTGGCTTCGATTCACGACTATGCCGAGAACAAATTTATTCAAAGTTTATTTCAGTAGCTAGCTAACAACTTAAAAATACATATTTACAAAACAAAAATACCAATATGGGTTTCAAAAAATTGATCACTTTCCAGCTCTTGCTCAAGACAACTCATGCTCGGGGAAGTTCCCCATTTACGCGGGCAGCACTTTGGTCGGCGGGGTCTATACAGGTGAGCCTTATAAAAATACAAAAATTTATTAAAATTAAAACTTTTTCAACTAATGTTTAAGGTTCGAGGCTAAATTATTGGCTAGACGGGACCCCGGATGACTATAACAATTTCTGCAATGTTAGTGTGGCTCTGGACAACTCCGTGATGCTGGTAAGTGTTGTAGCTGACCTTGAGAACCTAAACTTTACCTTTTAAAAAGATTATTTCAATTTCATTATGTTCTACGTCTAAAGTTTCTAAACCTTTCTAGTTACGAGCCGTCGGATCACAGTGCAGCACAGGGTGTGGTGATGGCAGTTGGTGGGCTGGAATCGATTCGATTCAATCCGATCAAACGTATCCATCATTTGTATGCAAATCGAAACCCTTGTGTGCATAAGTGGATTTTTTGCAGTAAACATGTGTTAATCTTCAAAAAAAGCACAGGTTTTTCATGGCTATCACAAAAACAAGAAAATTTTGATGTTTTTATTGGAAATTTTTCAAAAGAAAGTAGTTAATCTAGCCCGTTTTGTTCCTCCACGCCTTTGCGGGTTACAGTCTACTCTAGCGGGTTTAAAGGATCGACAGGTTTCTCAGTACAAAAGTGTTCATTATAAACTTTATTGTAGAATTGTAGACTATAGGTTAACCGTTTTTGGAGCACTGCTATTAAAGCTGAGGAAAAAATAAGCTGTAAAAACGAGAGTGCGGCACCGACGCTCCAAAGCAACGATGTTTTTGTGTATTAAATGTAACAAAAATGATTTATTTAATAAAAACACAAGAAGAAGCAAAAAAGCAAAAGAAGAAAGTTTAAAAAATGATTAACTTATTGCAAATAACGAGCGTTTTTATTGAGAGACGCCTGTGGCAAATATCTGGTCATTTTCTTTTTCTGGTCATGTCGTATTACGGGATTGCAATTTGATACAAATTTTGATTCAAAAATCAATTTATAAATAAGGTTAACACATTGACTAATAAGATAGGGTGTTCCGAAGTGGTATTACCGAGTCAAATTTGCTATTTTGACTCGGTTAAGGGATTTTTGGCCGAGGAACTACGGGTAATCCTCTTTACACGTCGAGTAAATTGAATATCTTTACATTTGAAGCGAGTTTGCCACCAAATCAGTTAAACAGCTGAATATCTTTAAAAGAAAACGTATATAAGTCGGCGTTCGTGATTTTTTCGCGCCAAGATCGTCTGAATCCAAAAGATTTGGAGCTAGTTTAAAGCGTTTGTAATGCTCATGGGGCAGCATTGTGGGACTGTTGACCGCACATCTTGTTAGCCAAAAATTTGGAAAAGTATTGCGGAAACCTTGCGCTTCATCCTATTTCGCGCCCCAAATCATTTAGCTGTAGCTTGTTAGCTGAATATCTTGTGTTAAAGCCATATAAGGCAACTGTTGTTCATTCGATGCGTTTTACTTTTTCCCCTTCCTTTCATCGGGGGAAGTTGTGTCCTAGTCCTTAGGACGAAATTGTTTCTGTTTTTATCGTTGCGGGGGGGGGGGGGGTGGGGTATTGAATGTAATGTCTTAGTTCAAGTGAGATCAGATATCTCACTTGAACTAAGACACTTGAACTCACTTGAACTAAGACAAAGTCAGAGGTTCGAAGGCGATTAGATACCGCCGTAGTTCTGACCGTAAACGATACCATCTAGCGATCCGGTGGTGGTTTTACCGCCTTGCCGGGGAGCTTCCCGGAAACGAAAGACTTCCGGTTCCGGGGGTAGTATGGTTGCAAAGTTGAAACTTAAAGGAATTGACGGAATCGCATCACCAGGAATGGAGCCTGCGGCTTAATTTGACTCAACACGGGAAAACTCACCCGGCCCGGACACTGTAAGGATTGACAGACTGAGAGCTCTTTCTTGATTCGGTGGTTGGTGGTGCATGGCCGTTCTTAGTTGGTGGAGCGATTTGTCTGGTTTATTCCGATAACGAGCGAGACGCACCCCTACTTAATACACCGCGAATAATTTCGTTCGCAGGTGTTCTTAGAGGAATTGGCGGTATCGAACCGCATATCTCGAAACAAGAAATAACGTGGCTTGAGTGAAGAGTACCAAGCACGCAAGGAATATTTCTTTACAACGCCTTTTTGAAGAAGATTTCTGATTTCTGAATAAAAAAGTTCCCTATTCAAATTACCATTTAAAAGTCAAAAATCATGTTATTTTTTTAGAAAATAATGGATTGCATAAAAATTTATGTGTTTATATAAGTACTGTTGAAGGAAAAGTTTTCCTTTTCAAAAAATAAAATCATTTCAAAAAAGATGGGGAAAAGATGCTATACTTTTTGATGTTTGCTGGTTGTTCAAATTTTTGCGTAAGGGATTTTTTTTGAATAGGCAATTAAGTAGTAAAACTTTCAAACGGTAGCTTTTTTTGCTTACGCTCAAAAATCCTAGAGAATCGAAGATTTTCCAGAACCGAAAATCTTTTATTTGAAGAGATTCCAACAATTCCTGCAATGTTAGTGACAACTCCGTGAGTTAGTAAACTCTGGACAACTCCGTGATGTTGGTAAGTGTTATAGCTGATCTTGAGATTAATTGAAAAGCTAAGGAATTAATTTTTTAGACGTTCTAGAGCTATAGTTTCTAAACTTTTCTATTTGCGAGCTGCAGTGGTGGCAGCAGTTGATGAGCTGAAATCGATTCGATTCAATCCGATCAAACGTTCAGTCGTCTTCAGTTTTAAAATGTTTATTGCGAAAAAGTTAATTAATACTTTCAATGAACTAAAGTATCTGGATGTGAGAGGAAAGGGGTTTTATGTTGTCGAAGAATAAAAAGAAGAGGCATAATGTTACCAGATAAATGTCGTAGTGTAACGGAATACAAACTTGATAAACTTCATGTAACTTTGTACTTTCTGTTCTCAATTTTCTTTCAATCCAGCTTGAATTTCCAATAGAAATACTTTCTCGATTTTTTTCAATCCGGACGCTGTCATATGACATTGATTATCGAAATATGAGAGTGATGTCTTCGGATCATAAGTGAGTACGAGATTTCGTTTTGAATCTGAAAATAAACAAGATTAAACTGAAAAGAAACATTGGTTTAGCTGTTTTTTCTTGGGCTTAAAACGTACCAACAAAAGCATCAGTTATATCGATTAAGTGGCATTTCTTGCATCGTTCCATGATCACTTTCAAACGTTGGTGTACGACCGAGTTGTAGTAATCAGTTTTCTGTAAGATTGGTGTTTAGCTTGGAAGCTAGGTTTAGCCAGATAATTGTAGACACAACTCACATTAAATGGTTGATTGAATGTTTCAAGATCCTTCGTCTTCTGTAATCCATCCAAAAAACGATTCAGAAAGTCATTGTTCTTTGCCAAACATCCGAAAGGTTGATGTGTTTGGATGAAGAGTTTCTTCGTGTGTTCGCTAAATTGAATTAATTAGATGCTTTGAGTAGTTATTTGTAGATAAAGCTAACCTGATCTTCTCGATTCCTTCCCAATAAGTCTCCATCACTTTATCACCTGGACCTTCATACGGTTCAAGGTCTCCAGCTTTCCAATTATATCTAAATGCTACCGTAAATACTGTAATAGTACCCCACGCCCATAATGACGATGCGGAGTGTTGCGTAGTCTAGCTTTGAACGTGTTTTTCTCGACACTGGTTTATGCTACAATGCGCGCTTAGGTATCAAAAGAAATAGCTGAAATTCAGGGCTATTTTTTGATACCTAAGCGCGCATTGTAGCATAAACCAGTGTCGATAAAAACTCGTTCAAAGCTAGACTACGCAACACTCCGCACCGTCATTATGGGGGTGTGGTACTATTACAGTATTTACGGTAATGATTCTTCGTCAACTTCTCGAATTGTCTCAAGGATATCAAGGAAACATACGTATACAACAGTTATCGTAAATACTGTAATAGCACCCCAACCCCATAATGACGGTGCGGAGTGTTGCGTAGTCTAGCTTTGAACGAGTTTTTCACGACACTGGTTTATGCTACAATGCGCGCTTAGGTATCAAAAAAAAGCTGAAATTCAGGGCTAATTTTTGATACCAAAGACACATTTTTTGAAAGTACGGGCGCTTTGAAAAAAATGAAATACTAAAAAACTTTTGCGACTACGCGACTGTACGACGAGGGTGGGGTACTATTACAGTATTTACGGTAATATTTCAAGCTAAATTTCTAAAACTGCTCACCTCAACAGTAGAAAAACGTAATCTGGCTGAAGTTTCTTCAAGAAGTTTAGCAAAAATGGAGTGTGTTCTAGAATTTGCATTAAACTTATCAATAAGTTGATGTTACTTTTTATTTCATCGTTCATTCCGTGTAATCCAAAAGCTGCACTTGATTGGGTAAAAAGATGCATTTCGGCGGTTTCATTTTTGGGGAAAAACTTTCGCACTAGCTGAAAATGATTGCAAATGATCAACTTTTGATGTTGTTAACTTACATGCGCTTCTTGAGCCGCCCAAGAATTTCCCATAATCACTATTTTTAGTTTCCCAGTGTTGCCCTGAAAAAAAGAAGTTTCTTTACTTTTCATCCAATTCTACCTCATAAACATAATGCCCAAATGGCCGTCTCTGATCGGCGAAACCTTCGTCGACAAAATGTGCACCGTTAAGTCGATAAAGAGATGTCTTGAACTTTGAATTCTCAGCTACTGCCATCGATGGGACTGAAAATGGTTTGATGATAGGAGTGACTTGATTCTCAAGTGTTATATTTGCTGTTATTCGTTCGGACTAAAGAGTGACAGTTCTATTGGGTTGTCCAGTTATGAATGCGCGTTTTTACTATTTTGTAAATTTCTCAAGATATCAAACAGATTTATATGAGTGTTATATATCATTCGAAAGCTGAAGATCTCCTCTACATTTGATATAAAAAGCTTTGGAATTTGTTCAGCTTTTGGGCAAATTGACTACACAAAGGTCGTTTTCGAAAAAACCCATTCCAGCTTAGCTATTCCTCAAGTTTTATGGTGTAAAATAACCGCCCAGAAAAGTAAAGATGCTCTGAAATTGTTATATTTAAAAAAAGTTGTATTGATATATCCTATTGGCCAAACATCAAACGGTTAACTCAATTTGAGCGGAGCCAAAACTTGATCCAAAGGCACCTTTCTATTTTTTGGTCACCTCTTCTTCTATGCAGTCAATTTGCCCAAAAGCTGAACAAATTCAAAAACTTTTTATATCAAAATGTAGAGGAGATCTTCAGCTTTCGAATAATATATATCTTTTTCTTGCTTTCGGTATCTTGAGAAATTTACAAAATAGTAAAAAACGCGCATTCATAACTGGACAACCCAATATTACGCTGTCCAGAAAGTCTTTTCGTTCCTTTTTGTACTTCCGTTTAAAACCAACAAATGCACCATTTGAACTACGGTTTGTTTCATTAGAAAGGCCAATTATTTTTTCTGCAAAATGCATTAAAACGGATTTAAAATGACTTATGTTTAGATCTTTTTAAGAGCGTGAAGTCGGGCAGTCAAAAAACGACTTGACGATGCGGTTTAGACACTTTAGCTATGGGAACCTATCTTTGTGTCAATAGATAAAAGATAGCGCATAAAAAGTTAGGTATATAGCTAGATTTTCAGAGAAATTGATTCAGCCAATTTCGAGGTTTTTATAGAATCAAAAAGAGCGACAACTCGATGATCAAACTGAACTAACCGCAATCTGATCGAACGATCACTTCCCATTTCCAGCAAACCAAAAGAGCCAACAATAAATATTTCAACGTTTGATGCACTATATCAAGACTTTTAGCTTTGAGCAGAGGTGCTTCGAATGAGTGATGAGCATAAATACTGAGAAGAAAAGTAATAAAAAGAGCCAGAAGAGACGCTAAAATACAACAATGCAACTTCTTTAGCAAATGATCCTTCTTACCATTTATTTCTTTCTCATGGTACTCCACAAGGTATTCGATAAAACGAAGTACCGGAAAATGAACCAAATATAATGCATAGGAGATCTTTGCAATGTACCCGAGTCGAAAATGAGACCAATGGGTTGTGCTGAAATTTGGATTGTATAGGAATTGGATTAACGCCAAGTTCTCAAGTCGTCCCAATGGATAGCTGATTACTAATCCGTTCTCAAAGTCTCAAAGTCGAAGTCTTCGAAGTTCTTAGACTTCTTAGACTTCTTAGACTTCTTAGACTTCTTTTGAGAGTTTCTGGAGAGTTTCTCAAAGAACATGAGAAATCACTAACCTTTTAGCACCAGTCAAAATGAATCCCGATGAAGAGATTGTGACTAAGAATTGGAGAAAACTTGGAGGAGTGACTTTGAAGAAATATGGGAAGAATATTAGAGAGGAAACACTGAGAAAAACACTTGAAAGAAGATTGGCTTGACGGGAAGTGAGTGCTAAAGTTGTGGATTCAATTTTCTTGGACAACTCAAAGCATTTCGAAATCAAGAACACAGTTTAATTTCTTTGGACAGAGTCAAGATTTTAAGTCCAGCTTGCTTACCCGTTTTCGTCCTTTCCGTATACAATGAAGCCAACATTCCGCACAAAAATTGCCACATTCTGCCAAAAGGATGATAAAACGAAGTGATTGCAAGAGTGTTGCAGTAAAAATAAAGTGAGATTAGAAGAGCTCCGATTAGGATAAGATGGCCAGATTTGTTTTCTAAAAAAGAACGGCACTTTTCAATTATACCTCCACAAAAATTTACAGTGCATCAATTCAAATAAACCCCCACGAAAAATTTCTTCACGGTTCAACACGAACAAGGCAACCATTGTGCATGGATTTCCTCCAAAATCCAATTGTAAATGCTTTCCTTTTCGGATTTCGGTGCTAACTATAAAGTCAACCAGATAACTCGAAAGGTAGTGTGTGAATCCTGACTGCGAATAGTGACTGCGAATCCAGACTGTTAACAAAGCCGAATCCTGCTGCGAATTCTGACTGCGAATCCCGACTGCGAATCCTGACACGATGCTGCAATGTTTCTTATTTTTCCATTTAGCGAATCCCCACAAGCGCTCGATTGTTTGAGTGTTAATCAATGGATGATCTGGGTTTAGAAAGTTCAGAAAGTATTTGTGATTCAGTCGATCTATCGAGAACCTCAACCAAAAAGCACTCCTCGCGGCATGTCCCGTCAAAAATGCACATCTATAGCAAGACACGACCACAATTCGCCTTTCGCTTTCAAACTGAGGCCAAATTAAAATGCAGATTTTGTGGGACTTTATTTGAATTGATGCATGGCAGCTTTTGTGGGGGTAGAGTTGAATAAAACCAAAAGAACTTTACAACATTCATTGCTTCAACTTACTTGAGTCAATTTTCGATACATAAAAGAAAATTGGAGCCACAAGATAGAACTGCATCTCGACACCGAGTGACCATGTATGCAAGAAAGGCATTTTCTCGGTCGTCTAAATCTTTGAATCTATTCCAGCCCTTAAAACTGAACTAATAAAGATCATTGACTAATAAAGAACTATTAAAGAACTAAGAAAGAACTAATAAAGACCTATTAAAGACTCAGTATTTTATTCCAATCACTCACATCAGAGAAATAGTCTCCTTCAGTTTGAAGAAGCTCAAGATTTGAATAAAAAAAGATGGCTCCAAAATAGAAAGGAAAATAACGTTGTGCCCAAATCGATGTATAAATAAAAGGCATTGAAGAACCTGAAAAGAATCGTTTTTTTTGTGCTAGACAAATCTTGATCACCTATTAAAAAGATAGCCACATAATAAAGCGGTACAATCAATTCTTTTCACGCGACGATAGTAAAAATCGATAAAAACTCGATCGGGTCGATCTCTCGAGCGTTGCAAGATTGACATAATTAAATAACCCGAAAGAATAAAGAAGCTAAAATTTAGATTTGACATCAAGATTTTTGTCTTACACATCCCAGTGGGAAAATTCTTGGCCAGAAATGGTATCCAAGAACGGCTAAAATGGCCAAAGCACGGAGAAGAGCGATATCCTCGCGGAATTTTTGATCTAGAAATATTGAGATATTAGGTTGGCAAGTTATAAACGATCGTTTTTGGGTAATGTGTTTTCTGAAATGGCTTATCCAATCAAAAAACGGTTTGCTTGATTCAAAAGCCCTATCCTTAATCTACCAAATGGCTTTTTTGAATTTTTGAAAAATGTTTTATTTTAGAAATTTTTCAGGCATTTTAATGTAAGAGCACGTGTGGCTGACTGGTTAAGTGTCTTTTATCTTAATCGGAAGGTCGAGGGTTCGAACCCCACATGCGACATGGTCACCCCCTTCGGATTTCCTTTCCCTTCGGGTTGAGAGGTTTTCTGGAGGGCAGTCTGGTGGTTGTGGCCCCAGTTCTTTAAAGTGACAAGCCACTCCTTCATCGTCATCTTCCCTTCACCACCAAAAAAGCTATTTAGTTCCCCATTGAGCTTAGGGTTAGGGAGCCGTCTGTCATGACGTGGGTTAAGTTAAGATATAGCCTAGTATTGTGTGTGTATTGTGTATTGTGATTGATATATTTCGTGTATGCGATAAATTCACCACTGGTAGCCCCAGTCGGTATTTTTTTAAGAGTTCAAAATTCTGATTTCTAGCATTCATGAGCTAATATATTTTTGAGTGATACTTTTTAAAATAAAACATTTCATCGATTATATAGTTTCCCAAAATTTCAGAACAATCCAATCGATCGAACCGTTTTCTTTCTTTTAATCTTTTTTTTAAAAATCTCGTTTAAATTCAAACGAAAATGGATTAAATTAGCACAAAAGTGCATTTTGAGCCTAATTTGAAAATCAACCTTCCGAAGATTGGATTGTTCTGAAATTTTGGGAAACTATGTAATCGATGAAGCATTTTATTTTAAAAAGTATGCAATGACTCAAAAAATATATTAGCTCACGAATGCTAGAAATCAAGCTTTTCAACTCTTACATTAAAATGCCTGAAAAAGTTCTAAAATAAAACATTTTTCAAAAATTCAAAAAAGCCATTTTGTAAATTAAGGATAGGGCTTTTGAATCAAGCAAACCGTTTTTTGATTGGATAAGCCGTTTTTTCGTATCAGCTCCATTTTTCATGTTTAATGATGTTTCATTTGTCTCGACGCGTTTCACAAATAAGTGTCAGGATTCTGTCAAAAATCTTTGTAACCAACAGTTCTGGATCTCTTCCAAGTGATCAGAAATCTTCGTAAAAGTAAAAGTTATTCTTGCAATAACTCTTTTTCCAACCATTCTCAAAAAAGTTCCTTGTTTTTCTTTTTTTTTTCAAAAATTCAAAAAAGCCATTTTGTAGATTAAGGATAGGGCTTTTGAATGAAGCAAACCGTTTTTTGATTGGATAAGCCGTTTTTTTTCAAAAAACACATTACCCAAAAACGATCGTTTATAAATTGCCAACCTAATAATAAAAATATTAATATTTCAACGTTTTAATGCACTATATTAATGAATGCTTTGTTGTATTGCAAATATCATTTACATAATAGAATTGTAGAACTTAGAATTTTACAAACCAGCACTGGAATTCCTCGAATTTCCTTCCAAATCACGAGCAGATCTTGTTGGCATTCTTTGTCAGGAAAAAAAGTAACTGTATAAGGTCAAAGAATTTTGAAAATAAACGCTGAGTTCAGATATAAATGGGAAACATTCTGCAAACCATAACTCCTCCCTTCCTTTCCTCCTTTCCTTTTCTTTTTCGTTATCTATCGAATTTCTTTGGATTGGATAGTATGAGTCAAGAAAGGGCAAAAGAAAGCTTTTCCCCATATCAGACAAGAAATATGTCATTCAATAAGAAAAGCTATTTAACAGCTAAAGTTTGACCATTTTGTGCTTAATACAGAAAAATTCCAACGTTGGGCGTTGACAAGTTACTACTTGAATAATTCGTCTTTTCAGAGACACATGGAATTCGGGATTTCATAGACTATTTCCAGAGATAATGATAAAGTATAGGTACAGATTTGGCTACATTTGTATGGAGCTCATTGATGGATGTTTATATAACTTTGGGAATTGCTAAAAGACAAAATGCGACTCCTCTTTCTTTCTTTTCAAACATTTTGTTGTTAGAAAGCATTTGCGGCGCCTGAATCACTGTTCCCAATGTGAAACATTGCACTAAAGCTGTACAGAGAGCTGCCAAAGTTTGTTCTTGATTCAAATAGTTCTAAACCTTTTGAGCCTAACGTACATTCGAGTTGTGCCTTCAAACGATTTCCCACAATGCGATTTCAACCGTTCGTTGAGCTACTTTTTGTGTTCTCAATAGTAACAACTAATAGTAAGGTTTGTTAATGGAAAAAAAGGTTTGTTAATAATTAAAAACCAGTTTGTCACTCAAATATAGCCTCAAGATGCGATTCCGAATCTTCAAATTCTAGAGATGCGAGCAAAAAGACTGTCATCCCTACCATTGTTTGATTCTTTCTGATTTATTGAGCCGGAATGGTCCTTATATTTGCACTAAAGATCCGGTAGGTACAACTCTTTAGAACCAACATTAAAATAGTACAATTATTGCGTCTTGCTTCTTTCTAGAATTGCGGCCCATCAGCACAGAACTATTGTTACTCAATGATTCTTAATGGACGGCCTCAAATGTGTCAAGCGATTGATGGAATGTCATATTGTTATTAGATTTTGAAAGTCAATTTAGCAATAAGACATTTTTATTGAAAAGAATTGTATTTATATAAAGTTTCCGTGATTTTGAGACCAATCAACATCTCATGTCGTTGAAGATTTTGATGGAATCGTTTCCCTTGTTCCTTGAGATCCCAATTGAAACGATGAGAACAGATAAGAAGCTAATTTTTATTTTGTTTAACTTACCGTAAATACTGTAATAGTACCCCACCCCCCTCGTACAGTCGCGTAGTCGCAAAAGTTTTTAGTATTTCATTTTTTTCAAAGGGCCCGTACTTTCAAAAAATGCGTCTTTGGTATCAAAAAATAGCTGAAATTCCGGGCTATTTTTTGATACCTAAACGCGCATTGTAGCATAAACCAGTGTCGAGAAAAACTCGTTCAAAGCTAGACTACGCAACACTCCGCATCGTCATTATGGGGGTGGGGTACTATTACAGTATTTACGATATAATTATAAAATTACCCTTTGCTCAGCCGAGTATCTCATCAGAAAACAACTTGCGAATTCTCTGGAAAAAGCAAAAAGAATCTAAATTTTGGTTTTTCTACGTGAGTCTGTGCAGTTTTCCATTTCTGAAAGAAATCCCACCTTTTCTTCATTCTCATACACCTTTTTGACGGCGTAAATGTTGACTACTAGCCCACCTAAAGACTTAATTTAAAACTTGATCTGAATGAAACCATTCGGCTTTACAAGTTCAGCCATTGTCGAGATAATTTCCGGTTCTCTGAATTGTTCAATCGGACAAACGACTTCTTTTGTGTGATCACTAGAAGAAGCGTCCAAAATAATGAAATCAAAAGATTCACCTAAAATTTTAGATTAAGAATTGGCTCAAGATTAATCAGGATTAAGCAGCGAATATCCAGGATTCGGTACAAATCTCATTTCTGATTAAAACCTTTGTCTTTCAACTCTTTCGAATACTCAATCCCATCCGCAATAATGACTCGATTCGTATCAGTTGGTCGAAAACCGAAAAACCTTTGTCCAACCTCAGCAATGGTTGGATCAATTTCAACGGTTGTTATGTTGATCTAAATACATTATTTATTAAAAGTCTCTAAGTCTCTAAAAGTCGAAATCTCTTACAGTAAATTGATGTAATTCAGCGATGAAATTTTGCAAAGCACCTCCTCCTAAGCCAAAAGAGAGAATTCTGTTGTGATTGGGATCTTTCGTTTCTTCTTTTAGCACCTAAACTTTCATTTAATTTGCAGATTTGGAACGGAAATTCTCATCAATAGTAAATTTAAAGCTTTCTACTGATTTGGATTTCTATTATGAGAATTCTTTAGAGAATTTGCTTGATAGCTTTCAGTTTCAAGATGGATTTCTTAATCGAAAGAGCAATATGAGGATTTCTTAATCGAAAAGAGTACAATGATTGCTGATGAGCTGAAGGGGAAACATAGGAGAAAGGAAGAGCACAAAGAGCACAAAAAGTTTCAGGAATGAGCACAGTTTTAGGAATGGAATTAGGTATGTGACGACGATAAAGGATGAATCGGTTACCTCAAGCATGAATCCGCTCGCCAACATGTATTTGATCAATGGCATAGAGATCAATCTCTTGTTCACTTCCCATTTTGATGTGTCTCGATTTTGGTCATTTGACAAATCCTCTATACCCCATAATGATATAACTTCTGAAAAGATCTTACCTGGAATTTGAAGATGGACTCTAGTCAAAGCTCCATTGGGCAGAGTATCGGAAATGAAATCTCGTGACACTTCGAGTCTAAAAGACATCTATTAATGTGTTAATGATTACTAGCAAGATAATGACATCTATCTTGCTCAATTGTTACAGTTGCCAATTTAATTGCGCCAGCGTAGCAAGTCAAGTGCCCGGCAAGCTAGACATATTGAAGATGCAATGTATTAGGTTGGTGAATAAGTGTTTTCCGTCCTTTTCATACTTCTATTGTAAAATAACAAATTCACCAATTAACCTATTGTTTTCTCTAAATAAAAAGTGTTTATTGTTCAATTTCCCATCTTTTTAAGTCAATTTTGGTTCACTTTCAATCAAATTCGAGAGTGGATCTATAAAAACCTCTACAAAGAAACTGGCTGAATCAATTTCTTTGAAAATTTGACTATATATCAAACTTTTTGTGCTCTATCTTTTATCTATTGACATCAAGATAGGTTTCCTTAGTTAAAGTGTCATCGCATCATCGAGTCATCATTTTTTGATTACCCGACTTCAGGCTCTCAAAAAGATCTAGACATAAGACATTTTAAACTCGTCTTAATGTTATTTTGCAAAAAATAAATGACCTTTCAAATGCAACAAACTGTTGTTCAATTGATGTATCTGTTTGTTTTAAACGGAAGTACAAAAAGGAACGAAAAGACTTATTCACCAACCTAAAAATAGTCCCATAAAGTCAAAATTACCGATCACTTTTCGCATTCCTCCTCGCTACATCGGAAACATGATAACAATCTTTGAAAAGACCACAAAATCGGTGAATGACAATCGGACTTTTTGAGATTATCTTGTCTTCGTGTTGTCTAAATTTCCTTGATCTTTGAAGTGTTCGATATGTTAGCAAAACCTTCTCGAAGTTGTTGGCCCAGCATTAAGCAGAAAATATTGAACCTAAAGATAACTTTCCAAAGATAATTTCCTCTCTAAAATCAATCTTGTTAACTGAAATCTTACCGTGCAAAAGATAACGGCAAAAACGAATAGAAATTTATAAAATGACCATAATCGACAAATTTTCGCAAAAGAAAACATTCAAGAGATAACTAGGATCAATGTTTGTTCATTTTATGATAGACTTTTTGAAAGCGAAAGTTCTTTTCTCGACTAAATTGATATTTTCTGTTCCTTTTAGCAAATTTGTAAAAGAAAAATGAACAAAGATATCGAAACGAACGAAAATTCTCCATTTTCTCTTTTTTTTCAGTTAATATCGGAATAGAGAAACTTTTTATATCTTTCAGCTTTAAGAACATGTCATATCTTGTACAGAAATTGACTAAATGTAATGTTTTGTGTAAAATTTCATTATTGTTTTCCATCCTACGGTTCAAAATGTTTATTGATTGCCCTGGAGATGGGAAAAGTTCTTTATAAATGAAAAGATATGTCAAAATTTCGATTCTACGCCCTAAAATTACCTAGAAAAACAACATTGGGAATAGAAATTGGTTTCCTCTTTCGCAATAGGATTTTGGTTTGTGTGTGAGACAAGTGTGAGACTCAAAATGGAGGACTGGAGATCCCAGTTTGAGCACTTTCTTCCAAAGAAACCCATTTTGGTGTCAATGGAAAAGTTGTAGAGAATCAAAAATTAGGCTTATAGCCAAATTTCCAAAAAGATACACTTAGTAGTTTCGCTTAAAAGGCTAGCTTAAAATGCAAGTCTTGTGAAAATTCGTAAATTTGGCATTTTACAGGCAATTTGCGGATTCCTCTTTCGTAGTAGGATTTTGGTTTGTGTGTGAGACAAGTGTGAGACTCAAAAAATGGAGGACTGGAGATGTCCCAGTTTGAGCATTTGAGCACTTTCTTCAAAATAAACCCATTTTGGTGTCAATGGAGATGTTGTAGAGAATCAAAAATTAGGCTTATAGCCAAATTTCCCAAAAAGATACACTTAGTAGTTTCGCTTAAATGCAAGTTTTGTGAAAATTCGTAAATTTGGCATTTCTTGAAAACCAGTTTTTGAATCGTTCTGAAAATTTGGATATAAGCTTGATTTTTAATTCTCTACAACTTTTCCATTGACACCAAAATGGGTTTCTTTTGAAGAAAGTGCTCAAACTGTCACATATGACAATAGCCCGCAGTTTCCAATTCACCAACCAAATACTTAATGCTTTTTTTAGTAATGTAAAATAAAAGTATTCAAGTTCTTCTCCATAAAAGCATCTCAAAAATATAAGCCGACCGACATCATAAATCTTCAACGGCTTTCATTGTAGGGAAACAATAAATAACAATAGGGAATTTACAGAACATTGCTACAAGCTATTTTTCATGTTGTCAAAGTTGATCCATGTCCAATGTCAAAACAATAAATTTTCATGAAATTAAAGATGTAATGCGATGTAGTTATGGCCAGGAATTCATTTTCGTTTCCAAACTATTTATCGTAAAACATTATCAAAAGAAATGGAGCTCATGCAATATCGCAGCTCAAACTTGTCACTACGAGGACACGTCCAAGCACCGATGTCTGAAATGTAAATGATTTCACATAAATTTTAAATTCATCTCATACTAGAGTTGCCTATGAATCCTTTCAAATTTTGGTTATTTTTAAGTTTAATAGATTTCTAATCTCTGTTTGAATAAATTGTTTATTTTTCGAAACCCACAGTCCACATTGTATCCTCATTGCAGAAAAGCAAAATCGACAATCGCTCCTCGCCGCTTAAAGTACCGCCCTGACCGCTATTGAACTGAAAAGGCAACAATTGCTTTGCAAAAAAGTGACTCAAGTTATTACTTTGGTAATCGAATTTTGAAACTTGTACTACCTCTAAGATAACCACTGGATGTTCTTCGTTTCCATGACATGTAAGCGTTGCTAGAATGCACCCCTTTGTGTCCCATTCAACCTATGGAAAGCCAATCTTTTAGGTCAAAAACTAAAATGAAGCCTACGTTTTCAAAGGTGAAATTTCCAGAGATTGAATTTGGGCTTTTTAATATCACCGGAGCATCGCACGAATCACAAGCTAAACGAACAGAAGTGTATGATGATAAATCATCAATAAATAAGAGCTTACACAATTGAGCAGAGCTGAATTCAGCAATAGTTGATAGGAATGAAAGAAGGATTGCCACTAACATCAATCAGAAATGAATAAAAAGCAATAACAGATCAGATCTCACTCTCACTTTTTGCAGGTTGTGAATCAGAGTTGTTTTTAGTTTCACGGGCTCAAGAAGCAATAGTTAGCCTGGTAGATGAAGTATGACAATTCAATCCTTTTCTAATGGCAAGAGATTCAATGAATTCATTGAATCAATGAATTGAATGAATTCAATAAATTGCTGACCCTGTTTGTTTCAAATTTAGAACACAAGACACAACTTTTAAACCATCTCAACGATTCAGTCAATTTTGTTTTTTTGTGTCGACAGCTATGCCAACAATTAAAACTGATTTCAGGAATCAAGAATTGTATTCTCTTTCTTTTCAGCCCACGTTTCATAGAGTTTGTTCAGATCGACTTCTCAAATTTCGAACAGGAAACAAAAGTTTTTGTGTTCGGGTTTAGTTTTAAAGTTTTAAGAAGTAAAAACCTTAAAAAAAGTGTAAATATTAGATTGACAACTTGAAAGTTGATACACGCTCGGCCAAGACCTAAGAAGTACGGATATGCGCCAGCTCTCTGGACTCAGAGATCCAGTGGAAGTGATTGAGAGAAAAAGACTCAGATGGGCCGGTCACGTAGCCAGAAGAACAGACGACAGATGGACGATACGGATCACAGAGTGGCTACCACGAGACCAGAAGAGGCCCATCGGAAGACCAGCAACGAGGCGGAGCACAAAAGTGGCAGAGACGGTCAGAGAAAGGATGGCTAGAGTGCAACCACCACCAGCACCAGCAAGTCGAAGACTTCGAACCAGGAAAAATCAAGCTAGGAAACACTGGATAACAATAGCAAGGGATAGAGAAATGTGGAAGCAGGTTGTGATCTGCGCAAATGGGAACACCTGAGTGCGAAGACAAATAAAAAAAAGTTGTTACACTTCTTCGTATTCTCCATAAAACATATTTAATAAATCAATTGAATTCAAATTTTCTAAATAAAAGTTATATATTATCTAATTTAAGACAAGCTTAAGCAAATTTGGGGAACTTTTGAAACGAAATTGAGCAAAAATTCAAGTTTTTCTGAAAATTCTTCAAATGGAACTATAACAAAAAGGATTGATTATATCTAGCTGAAAATTTGGCCATTTATCTAACTTGTTATGCTCTCTTTGGTTTTTATTGACACTAAAATAGGTTTATGTGGAAGAAAGTGCTGACATGCTTCATCGAGTGTTCATCATTTTTGTTTCCTCAACTTCTTACTCCCTAGAAACTTACAAAACCGAAGCTTTTCTAAATCTGTCAAAAGCCTGTTTTTGAGCATAAATGGCCCTTTTTATTAGTAAAAACTGTAGATTAATTGGTGCACTAGTTATTTCTAAAAAGTGCAATGAATAAGTGTACCAACTTTCAAGTTGCCAATCTAATAAATATAAGTGAAAACCTAATGAGTTATCACTTTAAAGTTGCAACGATTATATGTTGTATCCGATTTGGATTTTTATCCGATTTGGATTGAACTCACCGTGGATATCCGATTTGGATTTCAATCCAAATCGGATATCTAATTTGGTTTGAAACATTATTTCACAGTAGGGTGTCATGTTTTTAAAAGGTTTTAATCATTTTCTAGAAATTTTATAGAGGTTTAACTCTGGCAACCTAGAACAGTCCGTTAGCACCACCTTTGCCCAAAAAAGTAGTTTATCTACGCGTTTTGACATGCTTCTGGATTTTTTAATGTCTTTATGCTGTTTACCTTATTTTACGTTGTCACAATTACATTTTGTTTAGTTACATTGTTTTTATCGTTTGTTTCAAGGTGTAGTTTCATCAATTGGCTTACTTCACCAGTTATTTTATTGTTTTTGATTATTTTCATTTACGTTAAAGTTGCCGCTAATTAAATAAAGGGTTTTGAATTGAATTCACATTAAAATACAGGAAAGCCTTTTTTGGGCAAAGGTCGTGCTAACAGACTGTTCTAGGTTGCCAGACTTAAACCTATATAAAATTTCTAGAAAATGATGAAAACCTTTTAAAAACATGATACCCTACTGTGAAATAATGTTTCAATCCAAATCGGATATCCGCGGAGAGTTCAATCCACATCGGATATCCGATTTGGATTCAATATATTTAATATTCAAATCGGATACAACATATACAGGGTGCGGCAGAATTATAGGTGCAGAGAAGTTCCATTGGAAATGACCAAAAACGAAAAATGCCACAAAAACAGTTAACATATTTATTGAACTAAATTAACAACTTTATTGACATATTCGAATCTTCCTCCTTTGGCCGAGCAGACTTGAGCGCTTGGGAAGGCGTCGACCGGGCGACCAAGAGGCGGCGTCCAGACCCTCCCAGGCTTTCAAGAGAGATTTCTTCAAACTTTCGAGGTTTTTGTGAGGTTTCTGACAGGCCTCGGCTTCAAGAACAGACCAGACCGAGAAATCCAATGGATTGAGGTCTGGGGAGCTTGGGGGCCACTCGTTGAATGCAATGAAGTCGGGAAAAGTCGCTTTGCAGAAATCCTGAACAATCTTGGCTTGTGAGCGAGAGCACCATCTTGCTGGAAGGTCCAGATGCGATTTTGGAAGTGATTTTGAGCCCAGGGAACAAGTTCTTTCTTTAGCAATCCAAGACGGTTCGCATTAAATTTGACTCCTTGTGGCACAAAAATCAGTGGTGTCTTGCCGGAAGCCGTCACACCGCCAAAAACCATGACTGAAGCTGGGTGGCCGCTGCGACCGACGGAACATTTGGTTGAGTTTTCGACCAAACTCGACTCTGCTTGTTCAGAATTCCTTCAATCGAAAAATTTTCTCATCGGTGAACAAAATGTTCCTGTGGTCGATTCCGTTGAAAGAAGACGAAGGCTTCACACGATCCTTTCTCTTCAATTTGGCGTCTGCCGAAAGCAGAGCGGATTTGTTCTTCTTGTAGGGCTTGAACTTGAGCTTGTCCTTGATAATTCGACGGATTGATCGATCGGATACAACCAATGTTTGGCAATTCTTCGAGCGGACTGATTGGGCTTCTTTCGCAGGGACCCTGACCTTCTTGATGTTGCCTTCGTCACCACAGATGGACGAACACCTCCTCGCGGCCGATCAGACATTGATCCCAACTCGTTGTAGCGGAATGGCTCGGTTAACAACGTGAGCACTTCCAACTTCTTCCGATCGCGGTCGCCGATTCGCCCTTCCGATGAAGTTCCACGATCAATTGTCGATGCGGGGAAGGCGAACCATAGCCGAAACTCAAAGTTATAAAATTATAATTTACAAATACAAATTCAACATAAAATAACACAAAAACATATTCGAGTGCAAAATCAAGCGAAGGTTCGTTTTCCGTCTTTATGTCATGCACCTATAATTCTGCCAAGCCCTGTACATCACTTCAGCACATTCTACATCCATTAATAAAATCTTTACATCTTTATATCCACTCGTGAGTTAAAATTCTCTCCACTCTCCACACTTCTCATCAAAAATTTCAAAAAGATTTGAATTCTAAAAAGCTCATAAATAGGCGTAATTTCATGGGTTTTTCATCAAGTGTCGATGGGCGTGAAGCTTGAAAAAAGGAAGAGAAAGGGAAAAAGTTTGTGGGGTAATTTCGGCAACTCTTTTCATCTGATCACCCAGTGATAGCATCACTCAAACACTTTGATTTTGGACAAAATTTCAAGAAAACTCCGTTATGATTTGCAAAATTTCATTATTTAGTTATTCTTTTCATTATGGAATTCGATCCACATCTTGTTCCAATTAAAAATTGCGTAAAAATTTCAAAGTTATATAATCAAGTTAGATATATAACCAAATTTTCTAGAGTCACAGAGAAATCTAAGCTTTTTGCAAACAATAAACTGAACAATGCACTCTTTGAGGAATAATCAAGTGAAGATAATCAATTTCGAAATTATTTAACTCATTTAGAGCTTTGAACCAGACAACATCTTCTTTTACGACTTCCTCATTTTTCTTTTCCTTTCTGTCTCCCCAAATTGTTTAACACCCGCTCGTTTAGTGATTTTGCCGATATGCGAACATTTTTCTACTTCTCTTTTTTCACCGCGATTTTCGCACAAGATATCTGGTACAAATGCGTGAAAACGGATCTCGATTTTGAAATTGTGAGTTTGGTAGTAGTAGGTACATACAATATTAACAACCTGATAGTAAGATTACCCTAAAGTCGCGAGTATAAGTTCTGTTTGGTTTTCGCATGCAAATTGACGGCTGTCTCCGGTGCGGTGTGTCGAGGGTTCGAACCCCGCTGCAGCAAACTTTTTGCTTTAAGAACAATAATAGAAATAAATTATTGAGGGTTATAGCAATTTTATGCTGTTATTTGTTGCTCCGGGGTGGCTCGGCGCTCCGCCCTGCCCTCTCCGGTGCTCAGTCTTATGGACCCTCCCTGGCCTCTTCATCCGGCCAAAGCCACGTCGACGGCGAAAGATGCTTCCAGCGCTTCTCAACACTACGTCTGGAGTATCCAGACATAAAAGCAATGGGAGGCTGTCACCCTGAGTACCCGCGCCCAAGAACAATAATAATTTATATAACAATAATGTATAAAACCCAAAAAAAAACAGCAAGGTGTAATTAGGCAACTTACTGAGACTTTAGGGTAAGTTAAAAGAAGAAGTAAGATTAAGTCAAAAGCCTCTTTTAGTCGTTGTTGACTGCAACCTTTAAAACCAAAAAGTAACCAATGTTGTAACCAAAAAGTAACCAAAGCAACCAAATAGCTCCTTCGATTTTTACCTATTCAGAGACGATTCAATTTGGCCATTGGGATCAATGAGACCTACTCTTACAATTCGGGTGATGTCAACATGGTCTATCAAGCTGTTTTTGCCGCTTTTCGTCAAGACATTCCAGGAGTTTGTAGGTGAGAAAAATCAAGTTTTAGCTAAAGAAACCTATCTTCGTCTCAATAGATAAAAGATAGACCATAAAAAGTTAGATATATAACCAAATTTTTAAAGAAATTGATTCAAACCAATTTCCTCGTCTATAGATTTTTACGAAAAACACGTTTTCACTGTCGAATTTGCCTGAAAGTGAACCGAAATTGACTTAAAAAGATGGGAAATTGAACAGTAAACACTTTTTATTTAGAGAAAATCATAGATTAATTGATGAATTTGTTATTTTTCAAAGGAAGTATGAAAAGAAATGAAAAGATTTATTCACCAACCTAATAAAAGAACAAGTTCTTCAACTTTCCAGAGCCCGATCAGCCTTTGCTTATTACCTTGGTGCCACTTATTCTGATTGCATGGATCCTTTCACAATTGCTGCAATCGCCAGCACTGAGATTACAGCTTTTGATGGTAGGAATTGTTAAAAGCTGAGATTTTATTCATGAACAATGAGACATTTCAGCTGTCAGCTACGGACAAATCTGGAATCGACTCGAGTTTGCGTGTGGTGGAGGATTCAGCAGTAAGTTTTCAGAGGCATTTTGCAATTAGAATCATTTGTATCTAAGAGCGTTTATATCGTTTATATCTTTATGTCATTAAAAAGTTAAAGTTCTCTTTCTCTTTCTATTCTCTTTCATTTCATTAAAGTTCTCTTTCAGTTGCCATTGCTGACTATCCCTGCATATACAGCGCCACTCAAACAAGTCGATTTTCGGCGGTAACAATTTGCACATTATCCAAGCAAGATCATTTTAGTGCTATCAAGAATTCCGCAACGCTACCAACAACTATTCCGATTTTAACATCTTTTGCAAGTGGGTTTAACAACCATACATTTACAAATTTGTAAGAATAATTTGGCACAAACAATAGACAAGCAAAACCCCTAAATCCTAAATTTAGGGAAGAAAAACATCTAGTTTTTTTTTTTGGGGGTCCCCCCTTTTTTTTTTTTTTTCCCCCCCCCCCCCCCCTAAGGGGGGGCCCCTCCCTTTTGGGGGGGTTTAAAAAAAAAAGAAAAAAGTTTTTTTTTTTTGGGTTTTTTTATTTTTTTTTTTTTTTTTTTAATAAAGGTTTTTTTTTTTTTTTTTTTTTTTTTTTTATTTTTAAAAAAAAATAAAAAAAAAAAAAGAAAAAAAAAAAAAAAAAAAAATTATTTTTTTTTTTTTTTTTTTTTTTTTTTTTTTTTTTTTTTTTTTTTTTTTTTTGGTTTTTTTTTTTTTGGGTTGGGGGGTTTTTTTTTTTTTTGTGGTTTTTTTTTTTTTTTTTTTTTTGGTTTTTTTCTTTTTTTTCCCCCCTCTTTTTTTTTTTTTTTTTTTTTTTTTTTTTTTTTTTTTTTTTTTTTTTTTTTTTTTTTTTTTTTTTTTTTTTTTTTTTTTGTTTTTTTTTTTTTTTTTTTTTTTTTTTTTTTTTTTTTTTTTTTTTTTTTTTTTTTTTTTTTTTTTTTGGTGTTTTTGTTGGTTTTTTGTTTTTTTTTTTTTTTTTTTTTTTTTTTTTTTTTTTTTTTTGGGGGGGGGGGGGGGGGAAATGGATGAAAGAAAAAAAGGGGGGGAGGGGAGGAAAAAGGGGGAAAAAAAAGGGGGGTGTGGTATTTTTTGTTATTTATTTTTTTTTTTTTTTTTTTTTTTTTGTTTTTTTTTTTAGGGGGAAGGGGGTTAAGGTGGGGGGGGGGGGGGGGTTTTTGGGGGGTGGGTTTTTTGGAAATTTTTTTTTCTTTTTTTTTCTCTTTTTTTTCCCCCCCCCCCTTGGCCCCCCCGTGGGGGGGGGGGTATATGGGAAAAAAGAACGAATAATCTAACCTTGAATCCTTGATCTCCTGACTAAGATACAGAGCTCTTAGCCAGTGGGGCAGAGGCAATCCCAAAACTGAACTTTTACAATTGTTTTAAAACTGTTTCAGAGGTGTTGCTGTATATGCACAATGCGGTGAGACGGCTGTTCGAGAGATGCAATGCAAAAATGATCTCGTGGGTTTGCTTAGGAATTTATCTTGGTTTATCTAAATATTGATATACTTATTTGTTACTCAAATTTCTATTCATTTCTATTCATTTTCAGTCAGCCTGGTATCTTTGTGAGAGTCTGCGATATGGAAATGGAAAGCTCTGTCCGGGACTCCGATGCTTTACCAATTATCTTTAAACTTTTAAATAAACATCCTAAATTCTGATTTCTTATGAGTACAAAGATAAGCAACAACCAACAAATGCAAAAGCTAAACAGCATAAACAAAGCCTGTCACAATGTCAAACGTGATGCTTTAGTTTGGGGTGCGACCCGCTTTAACCTTATCATCGGGGATGACTTTGCTTCAGAATAAGTAGCACAAAAAGGTTAAAAGGGGTTTCCCCAAAACGCTTACAACATAACAAGAGCACGCAGCATCCAACATAATACTCGGATAAGAGTACAGAACGGATTGATACTTCGTCGATCGTGACACAAATGTTAGTAAGTTCTTTCTACAGTGTTAAACCAGCTATCTAAACAGGATTTTAAAACTGAAGGGTAGCCTAAAGTAAATTGAATTTATAATTTTACTGTTTATTAGTACAGAACCAAAAATGCAACGATACCCATTACAAAAACAGTATGCGCATGAATAGAAACATCAAAGTCCCACAAGAACGAAGGCAAAAACCCCAATGCCAAAAGGGCCAGAAGCTCCGCAAAAAAAAATAATTTCGGGAAGAGAGGAAAAGACGAAAAAATGCGACGCGAATAATTGCAAAATAGGAACGCAAAAAGGAAGGAAACGGATGCGACCCTTTCATTTTAAAGCAGAACAACGAGAATATACTTAACTTTGTTTATAAGAGATTTCTGAGTTTTTGGATTCCTTTTTGAGATGAATAGTAAAAGCAAACTGCCTTTTCAACTGCTCCAACTAACTTTTCTAGGTGGGTAAATGGAAATGAGTAGGCAGAGTCAATAGTTGTCGTTGTCAATAGTTGTCGTTGTCAATAGTTGTCGTTGTCAATAGTTGTCAATAGTTGGCGCGGCATGTTCATGTGAGTTTAAACTCGATCAAATCAATCACAAATTTGAGTCTTGATTACCTGCATAACTATCAAAATTGCTTTCTATGGTCATGAATTCACAAAAGCCTAGATTTTAGCAAGGAAATGAGCAATCGTTTGGATCAAAAATTTCGGCAAAGTTTGAAAGGAACAGTTGTCGAGAATTCTTTTTTTTCGGACATTCTGTATAAAAAATGGTGCCGAACTTACCGTTTGCTTCATTTCAAAGTAGGAATCTGTGATGGAAAGTAAAGAATAATAAAGAATCATTGGTCAACAAGGCCAAAAATTGCGCAAAACCAGACTAAAGTATAGACATTACACATTACTTATTTCACTTTAAAACCCTGAATTCCTCAGCCATTATTTTCAACGGAATGGAGATATTTGCATCAAAAATCATACCCCAAATTATTGTTCTCCTGATTCTTTAACACATTCTTTCATATTTTGTGAAAGCTCGATTTGGACAAGGGTTCAAAACGAATAACCAAATCCCAAAAATTTGCACATAAGGGCTTAAAAGCCATTACATTACGAGAATTGTAGTCAGCCGAGGTGCAATTTTTCGATTCTCTTGCGTAGAAAGAGGATATTCAGGACTTCTTCGCTTCTCAAGCAATAGCGGGGGTTGATTTTGGATTTTGATTTGATTTTGGCTCATTTCATTGTCAGGAAAACAGTGTAAGGCAGTGAAAACGGGAAATACAGGGTGACCAAGAATTACCGCAACACACAAAAAGCCTGGCTTTCAACCAAATATGCAACCCATCTCGAAAAGTTCACTTAAATATCTTTATTCAACATATAACAGTAACAAATGAACAATTAAATTCAAATTCGCCTCCATAAAAACAGGTAAGCAAAAAGTGAAATGGGGCTCAAAACATAATACGACATTGTTGCGGTAATTCTTGGTCACCCTGTAGAATCTGAATCCGGCCTTAAATTTAAGCCAACACACTCCATATAGTTTACTTTCACAGTTTTCATTATTTTTTTTATACGCTAATTTCTAGAAGTTAACTTCTCGATAAATTTATGATATATGTTCCCGGATCAGAATTTCCTTTAGAATTTTATTTTGAGCCTTCAAAAATTTATGGGTACCTTAGAAAAACGCGATTTTCTGAAGCCGGTTTAATTGCCCAAGTTCCGATCCCATAAACTATAAAGGGACTAAAGGCAAAAGGAGCTAAAAGGAACTTAAACGACAAATAGGACTATAAAGGGCTTAAAGGGCTAAAGAAACTATAAAGGGCTTTCAAGGACTATGGGACAATGAGCCAAAGGAACAGACAAAAGGCTATCAGGAACTAGCAGCATAGGCTAAATAGGGCAGTGAGCCAGACACCGTCTTTTTCCTACAAGCGGCACGAAAAGAACGTACAAAAATTTTCTTTACAAAACGCTTTTTTAGAAAATTCAAAAACACTCATTTCTCGAAACTTCTTTGAATTCTAACACTTGATGCTTGTAGCTACATTATTAAAGTATCTGAAACTATTAGAAAATCTTTTTTGCAAAACGTTCTCGCTCCGGTGGAGTCGAGCCAACAACCCCCTATTGGAGCCTCAGATTGGCCTTAGACCACTCGGTCATGGAATCCAAGGTAACGCCCGGTTTTTCCGCTTTTTACGAAAAATCACACAAATTCCTAATAAAAATAATGCCGGATTCGAGAAGAGGACCCAGAATTACATACCCTGACGATCCAACGATCCATTCGAAAAGATTTTCATTTCGGCACTTTCAAACATCCAAAGACATGCCTCCCCCAGTTCGCCTAATCTTTTCTCGTTGCAGCTTGATTGATTTGAGTTCCACAATGAGCCATAGTGCCAGTCATGCCAGTCATATTAGCCATATCAACCACAGAAGTCATATCAATCATCCGACTCATCCAGCTCATCCCACAACTTTATTAAGCTGATAAATTCTATCTGGTATCTATTTTGTGCGTCTAAAAACTTTCATTTTTCACTCTTAAATCAAAAAAAGCGTTCAGTGGCCTTTTCAATTTAAAGGCCACTGAACATGTGGGTGGCAAAGTTCAAACCCAGAGTTCGCGAAAAAGTCAAGGAATTCGATGAAAAACCAAACAAAAAAGTGAAATAATTTGCTGAAAAACTCAGATTAAAGCTTGATCTCGTTTGCTCAGCTGACTGTGAGCCATTCATTCTCGGGGATTGCTCGCCTAAGTTGCCATTTAGACTACTTTATTGAGCACTACTTAAGGTGGATAGATCGGGTTGATGTCACTTCAGTTCACATCGTCGGAACCAAAAGAAGATGCAGTCAAACCTTGCTATCGCCCTTCTCGCTTTTGTCATCAATCAGGTATAGACTCACTGGTTTCTAACTAGATCCGGTTTTTGTCGCCGTGGCGCAGTCGAGCGCGTGTCTACGGCTATCTTGTCTGGCATTTTATTTTAAATGACACAGCTATATTAGATTTCAAGACTTTTAAAAAATGATTAAATAAAGTTTATTAATGTTTTAGTTAGTTTGAAATTCCTTTAAAGCGTAACTGTTTAAGAGAGGAGCTTCGAAAGCGCTTCAGCTAAAATGCAAAAGTAAAATGAAGTCGATAGCTGATCTAATTGAGTCAATCACGTATTTTGAACTTTCAGATCTCTGGCCAAAACTGCCCAGCATTTGCTCCAAATGTTGCCACCTCCTCGTTGAAATCGACAGGAACCGGCCGTGAGTTAAAGTACTTTTATGAAAAGTATCTTGACTTTAGCTCCAAGCAGTGGAACAACTTGCCCAAATGGAGGAATCTGTTTTGCCCTGAATGGTGTTGACAGCTGCTATGTGGTAGATAAACGATAAAGTTTCCTTTTCACACTTTGTTCTTTAGTGTGCCGACGCTTCATCAAGGTGAGCTCAAGATGGATGGATGGGGCTTTGAAAGACAAGAAAATGGATTTTAACTTGATAATTTAGTTGCTCTAACTGGAACACGAATGGCTTCTGCTCAAGCACTTCCTACACCACACAATACAAGCGATCCTATTGTCCAAAGACTTGTGGATACTGTTCATCAACAACATCAACTTGCACCGATGCTAGCACGAGGTTTTTGAAAGTTCTTGAGCCTGAGACTTGCAACTTTAAGAATCATTAATCATTAAATTAAAAGAATCAATAATTTAATTTCAGTTGTGCCACTTGGAACTCAAATGGGCTATTCTGTTCGAGCACTTACTATACGACTGCCCAAAAAACCCAATACTGTGCCTCGACGTGTGGTCTCTGTTCAGGAAAATAAATAACTACTCTGGAAAAGAAAATAAATATTGGGTAAATGCATATGAAATGGCCAATCCATGTAAATTTCTCCACCAGCGCGGCTATTGAGTTGGTGGGTATAACGAAATGAAATGAAGTCTTTCTTCAATTAATAATTACAATCTTCAATAACTTCAAATCATGCGAGATATTTGCCATTATTGTGTACAATTTATGCCGATTTTACTGGTGGAAGTCAAATGCCTCTCTCGTAGAAAATCTTTGACTTTGACGCAAACCAATGTCTAAGCCATGTTTTGACCTCTTCTTCGGAATCAAAGTGTTTGTTCCCAAAATCATTGTTCATCGCCCGGAATAAGTAGTAAGCAAAAGGTGCAATATCAGGGTTCTAGGCTGGATGGACCATCACCTCCCATTCAAGTGAGTTCATTGTAGAACGAGTCGTCTTCTAAACATCCGGTATGAGCATGTTGAATCTAGCATTAACATGTTGAAAAATGATTTTTCTCTTTGGAGTCTTTTCTCTGGCAAAGATTTGGCTGACTTGCCGAGTTGCTCCCAGTATAAGTTGGGTGTTGTCTTGCTATCCAAAAGTTCTTAGTAGATAGGCTCTTCCAAATCCCAGAGCACCAAGAGCAAAACTTCTTCACATGCACATTTGGCTTGACGTCGGGTTCTGGCTTTTCCTCCAACCAATTGGCACCTTCTCCGAAAGTTAGAAGCCATTTTCATCCCCCGTCACAATACAGGGTAAAAAAGATTTGCGCTCATATCGAGAAAGATGAGTGGCAGATTTCTGACACGTTGCCATTTCTGGATGCCATTAAATCATGTGGAATCCAAGTCCCCAATACGGTTGGACCGAAGTGTATGCAATGTTTGAGTATTATTGTTTAATTAACTGATAACTCTTCTGCTATTTCGTTTTTGTTCGTTTGGAAAATTTCGAGCAACTTGGCATTATCCAGCTGGACTGCTGGATGACCCCGTCCTTTGTCTTCGAAGATTCATCCCTAGAACAGAATTTCACAAACCAGTTTGCACATGTCCGTAGTGAAGCTGTTCCTTCCAGATGAGTATTCTCAATATTAGCTGAGCACTAGAGGTCCTTGTGTCCTTGCAGGAATTCGCACAATATAACGTGTCGCAAATCTCCAGATGGTAGATTTTCAAAAGTTAAACCAAAGTAAAGTAAAATTCCCAAAAACGAAATATGTCGAAACTGAAAGTCTATTGTTTTCGCAAGAGTGAATGTTTACTTACCTATTTTCCACAAACTCCCTCATATTTGTTTACATCTCTGGGGTTTACCCTAAAGTCTCGAGTATAAGTTCATCCGAGTATAAGTTCTGCCTTAATTTACATTCGCTTTAATTGCTTTGAATTTCTTTTTTGTTGGGTTTTTATTGTTATATAAACTTTTATTATTGTTCTTGGAGCGCGGGATACTATAGGGTGACAGCCTATCACCATTGCTATTTGTTATGTGCATGGATACATCCAGACGATAGTGTTGAAGAAGACGCTGGAAAGCATCTCTTTCGACCGTCGACGTGGACTTTGGCCGGATGAAGAGGCCAGGGAGCATGGATACATCGTTTAATATTTAGAGCGATGCTGCAGTGGTAGGAGTGATCGGAGTGCCTTCTGGGCAACTCGGGTTGTCGTTGTTGGCGGTGTTATTGTCGCTGTTATTGCGGCTGTTGTTGGCGCAACATAACCCTCATTCATCAAGGCTTGAATTGGGAAGTGGTGAACTTGGTTCTTGTTTGCGAAATTTTACCAATAGTTAAATTCATGGTTTAAGATTTCAAAACGCTTTTAAAACATGCAGTTTATAAACCATTAAAACTTTTTGGCAAGTAAATCTATTCTGGCTTAAAGGTTGGATTGTCATGTTTATACAAATGTTGGTAAATGTGGTGAGCTGACCGGAAATTTCGTTCTGCAAAATTTATACGAAGAGATCAGTTTTGAAGAAAGCTGTAAATCTAATGCTGAAAACGGTCAAAACCACGATCACTCAAAAGTTTAGCATTCGATCGATACAGTTACACATTGTCAAACGACAATTTTTTCTGAGATTCAAGTCTGAGATTTCTGAGCTTATACAGGTATCGATGACCAAGATCTTTAAACCAGAACAATTTATTTATTTTCTTTTCCAGAGTAGTTATTTATTTTCCTGAACAGAGACCACACGTCGAGGCACAGTATTGGGTTTTTTGGGCAGTCGTATAGTAAGTGCTCGAACAGAATAGCCCATTTGAGTTCCAAGTGGCACAACTGGAATTAAATTATTGATTCTTTTAATTTAATGATTAATGATTCTTAAAGTTGCAGGTCTCAGGCTCAAGAACTTTCAAAAACCTCGTGCTAGCATCGGTGCAAGTTGATGTTGTTGATGAACAGTATCCACAAGTCTTTGGACAATAGGATCGCTTGTATTGTGTGGTGTAGGAAGTGCTTGAGCAGAAGCCATTCGTGTTCCAGTTAGAGCAACTAAATTATCAAGTTAAAATCCATTTTCTTGTCTTTCAAAGCCCCATCCATCCATCTTGAGCTCACCTTGATGAAGCGTCGGCACACTAAAGAACCAAGTGTGAAAAGGAAACTTTATCGTTTATCTACCACATAGCAGCTGTCAACACCATTCAGGGCAAAACAGATTCCTCCATTTGGGCAAGTTGTTCCACTGCTTGGAGCTAAAGTCAAGATACTTTTCATAAAAGTACATTAACTCACGGCCGGTTCCCGTCGATTTCAACGAGGAGGTGGCAACATTTGGAGCAAATGCTGGGCAGTTTTGGCCAGAGATCTGAAAGTTCAAAATACGTGATTGACTCAATTAGATCAGCTATCGACTTCATTTTACTTTTGCATTTTAGCTGAAGCGCTTTCGAAGCTCCTCTCTTAAACAGTTACGCTTTAAAGGAATTTCAAACTAACTAAAACATTAATAAACTTTATTTAATCATTTTTAAAAAGTCTTGAAATCTAATATAGCTGTGTCATTTAAAATAAAATACCAGACAAGATAGCCGTAGACACGCGCTCGACTGCGCCACGGCGACAAAAACCGGATCTAGTTAGAAACCAGTGAGTCTATACCTGATTGATGACAAAAGCGAGAAGAGCGATAGCAAGGTTTGACTGCATCTTCTTTTGGTTCCGACGATGTGAACTGAAGTGACATCAACCCGATCTATCCACCTTAAGTAGTGCTCAATAAAGTAGTCTAAATGGCAACTTAGGCGAGCAATCCCCGAGAATGAATGGCTCACAGTCAGCTGAGCAAACGAGATCAAGCTTTAATCTGAGTTTTTCAGCAAATTATTTCACTTTTTTGTTTGGTTTTTCATCGAATTCCTTGACTTTTTCGTGAACTCTGGGTTTGAACTTTGCCACCCACATGCAGTGGCCTTTAAATTTAAAAGGCCACTGAACGTTTTTTTTTATTTAAGAGTGAAAAATGAAAATTTTTACATGCCAGATAGAATTTATTGGCTGAATATGTCAAATTTTAGATTTTGTTTTGTAAAAGTATCGTTTTTGTACAATTTTAAACTGTTGATTTGGCTATTGTTGATCTTTAATGAGTGTTTTTACAGTCAGCAACGATTTATTATATACAAATATCCAACACTTATAGATAGAGACTTTGCGTATTGTTCCAAATTTTTGACATTGCGACACAATTGTCGGCATCCTGCTTTTGCCCCATACAAGGATAACTAAAAGAAAAAATCTAAGAAATCCTAAGTCTAAACCTTAACCCTAAGCCTGAGCAATGATAATGCAACGCGTGTATCTTAATCAAATCAATCAGTTCAGCTTCATTACATTTACCCTGAGATAAAACTAGCCTTCAATCGCATGTATTTTCATATGTAGTTTCTCTAATAGTAGTGCACCCCGGCGAGCCGAGTTGATGACTATTTTACGGTTTCCAAGCTTTCGCAGAAGCTCAACACTCAAATCCCCCTCTAGATCTCATTATCAGCTATATTTTCCGACCCCACATCGATAGGTTCTGAAAAGCGGTTCTCGAGATTTCGAGGAATTTAGGCGACGCTCAGGATGCACTACTATTAGAGAAAATACGGTATATGTATTGCACATTCTTAAGTAACGATAATGAAATGAATAGAAAATGAAGACACCATAAAAAGATGATTGAAACGATGACAACTTGAGTGAAATAATCATTGTAAACAATATGATGCGCGAGATGAGGAAGACAAGATATGACGACGATTATCTAAAAGATTTGCTAAAATTGATTAGGTTAGCTTTCCAGGACTGGGGCTCATAAATTATCTCTTACCAAGTAGATGATGAACACAAGCAATAAACGCTTCTTTTTGAAAAACATCCCAAACAGCCCAATCAAACAGAAAATTATATAAATGACAAGAAGAGCTGTCTCATAAACAATGTGAACTGCGTTGAAGTTGAAGTTGAAGATACTCTTTTTCAATAAATAAAGGCCTGGAGATTGTTTTATTAAGCACTTTCTACAATCAAACCCTTCACTCGTTGTCATATTAGCAAGTGACCAGAAAACGCAATACAATGAAAAGAACAGAGAAAATCATTAAGAATGACTAAATCAGGATGGTGCTTTGAATAAATTTCGCAAACTTTGTGCTTCTTTTGTATGTTTGTTGAATGTTTGTTGAATCTTTTTGTTGTTGAATCCCAGGATGTTGGTTGAATCTTTTGAAACAGCAATAGTAATAGATCATGAGGTAATTTTTGCCAAAAGCTTAACGGAATATGCTACTTCAATCAATTTTAAGAAATTTAACCAAGAATTAACCTTTCACCAGAGTGCTGTATAGCTGTAACAATGCTCTGTATCCGTTAAACTTTTAGATTTAGTTCTTCTTGAACTTCCAAAGTAAACAAGAGTTTAAAAAGTTTTGCTCATTCTCTCGAAAAACTTTTTTATAGAAGCAAACAAAACTGCTTGAAAAGGTTTGTTTTAAGCCAATTGACATGAACTTTTATTCAATAATTTCACTATTTGCGAAGGGAAACTGAAAGAGTAAAGGGCAAATTTTGAAAGTTTTAAAGGTCGACAAATCCCTTTTTGACTGTTTGTATAGCTTTTTTGTGGGCTCTGCGAATGCAAAGGCGTAATTGACAAAAATGAAACGGTATATAAAGGTCATAGATATCCAAGGAGATCAAAGCCAAAGCCAAGACACCGCAATGGAATCAACCCTTTTCTCACTCATCGCCATCTTCGCTCTCGTCCAGGTGAGTGCCAATAGTGAGTTGATGTCAAAACTCGACAAATTGCAACATTGCACTGTAAATTTTGTAGAGATATCTTATTTATTCCAATTGAAGAGCTCTCTCCAATAGAAGAGCTCAATAGAAGAAGAAATTTTTCATTTTTTCGGAATAGCCAACTCTCAGATAGTAAAATGATCAAGTTTTTAAAGATTTTAAAGACTTAAAAAAGGCTTAAAGGCCTTAAAAAAGGCTTAAAGGCTTAAAGGCTGTAAAAAAAGGACTATAGACTGAAAAAAAAGCTTATTGATGTCGAAAACCGGCTGAAAATCCAACAAAAACACCCATTTTTAAGCTCTTGAAAATTTGGGTATACTGGGCACGAAAAAGAATTTTAGAGAAACTTTAAAAAATAAAAGAACCAGCTCTTCTATTAGAATGTTTACAGTATGTAGTTGATGCTTCTTTAACACCTTGAAGCATTCAACATCAGTTTTAGATCTCCACGCAAACATGTGGCACCTTTGCTCCCAACGTCGCCAACTCTGCCATTAAGAATGCGTCAAAAGGACGTGAGTTTTGTGTCAAAGTGGTTCAAGAAAAACAGTTTTTAAGATAACAAGCGTAAAATACAATTCATTGTTTTATTTTAGCCGCCATCGATGGAGTCTGCCCTACTGGACAAATTTGTTTCAATATCGCTGCTGTTGATCAGTGTTTTGCGGTAAAACTTTTAGCTGTTTATCTTTTTAAAAGCTTTTCTTTAGTGTGCCGATGCTTCGGGAAGGTATGTTTAGAATTAACTTACTGTTTTTCTTTCTTGAATTACAGAGAAATCTATAACGATTTAGCTGCTCTAACTGGAACACAAATGGCTTGTGCTCAAGCACTTTCTACACCACACAATACAAGCGATCCTATTGTCCAAAGACTTGTGGCTTCTGCTAAAGAAAGTCGATATTTAATAAATTTGTATTTATGCATCAAGAAGCTAGCAACTTGAAATGAAAAGAAATTAGACAAGGCTTTTTATTTTAAATGGCGCAATTATATTAGATTTTAAGACTTTTTAAAAATGATTAAATAAAGTTTACTAATGTTTTAGTTAGTTTGAAATTCCTTTAAAGCGTAACTGTTTAAGAGAGGAGCTTCGAAAGCGCTTCAGCTAAAAGACAAAAGTAAAATGAAGTCGATAGCTGATCTAAATGAGTCAATCACGTATTTTAAACTTTCAGATCTCTGGCCAAAACTGCCCAGCATTTGCTCCAAATGTTGCCACCTCCTCGTTGAAATCGACAGGAACCGGCCGTGAGTTAATGTACTTTTATGAAAAGTATCTTGACTTTAGCTCCAAGCAGTGGAACAACTTGCCCAAATGGAGGAATCTGTTTTGCCCTGAATGGTGTTGACAGCTGCTATGTGGTAAATAAACGATAAAGTTTCCTTTCCACACTTGGTTCTTTAGTGTGCCGACTCTTCATCAAGGTGAGCTCAAGATGGATGGATGGGGCTTTGAAAGACAATAAAATGGATTTTAACTTGATAATTTATTTGCTCTAACTGGAACACGAATGGCTTGTGCTCAAGCACTTTCTGCACCACACAATACAAGCGATCCTATTGTCCAAAGACTTGTGGCTTCTGCTAAAGAAATTCGATATTTAATAAATTTGTATTTATGCATCAAGAAGTTAGCAACTTGAAATGAAAACAAATTAGACAAGGCTAAATATGTCTAACGATCAGTCTAACACTTGATAGCTCGAGACCAATCTAATATAAATTCTCGAAGAGGCCAAGAATAGTCCTTAAGTGTCCTTTCCTTTTTGTGCCTTTAGCTTGCGAGTAGTTAGTTATTTTCTTTGTAGAAAAGAGGCTTTGAATTTGTCACACTGACCACTTCATTATACAGCTTCTCTTGCTCGAGTGATTGAATTTACCAAAAACTATCCAAATCTTTGCCACAAACCCTTCAAAAAGTGAGAGGCGCTTGTGAAGAAAGAAAGCAATTAGTCCCTTTCGCCTCTATCCTTTCATCCCCTTCATTCCCTTCATTCCCTTCATTCCCCCTTCATCCATCCATTCCCTTCATTCCCTTCATTCCCCTTCATCCATCCATTCCTTCATTTCCCTCGTTGTCTCCTCTTGTCCCTTTCCTCCTTTCCCCTTCTTTTATTTCCTTTCTCGGCTCTCACATATGAAGTCTTTCCCCCTCCTTTCACCACGAGGCAAAGATTGCCGGTTGCCACATTTACGACCACAATTTATGGGACATTTTCCCCTCCATAGATGGAACGCTCATCACATACACTTCATCTTTAAACTCCTTGTTTTCTGGTTTAGCTTTATATACCGAGCGGATTCTGGTCTTGGATTTGCTTTGGACTTCAGTTTTTGTGTAAACTTTGTTGTTGAAGTGGTTATTGTCGTAAATGAAAAGGCAATTCAATGACTTTTGGGCTCAAGGTTTCGATGAATCGCCAAGTTTGGGGTTTTGTGTAATTGGAGGAGTCAATGGTACTCATAAATGATCTCTCGTCACAAGTCCATAAGCTCAAATTTGGCTTGTTCAGTTTGAAAGTTTGCTCAGTTTGAAAGCTTGTTCAGTTTGAAAAACAACTTGAGTCAAGCCGTTTTTGTAAACCATTTCAAAAGCTTTCAACGTGGCTTAGAAAAGCAGCCATGTTAAGCCCTATGCAAATGTATTGAACCGTTTATTTTTAAAGAATCAGCCCTTCCTCCACTTTGCTTACAAACATCCGCTCTTCTGCCTTCTCCCCTTGTGACCACCTCACTAATCCCTATTCCATTAGATAAAAAGAGTGAAAAGACGAACGAGAAAAGAACAATCCGGGAATCCCCAAATGGGAATCGGGCTTTGTTATTGGGAAAAGATGGACACCCACGGAAAGGAGGGGAAGGCTTTCTAGTGGACAAAAGAAACAAGAAAGCAGTAAAGTTGCGTTTCCTTCTCGAGCACGAAAATCTCTTGAAACAAAGTTTATGTCTACCGATTTCTGGGCTGATAAAGGCTATTCCTCTGGTTTCCTCGCATGGCTATTCTTCGCACTTGAAGTTTTTCTTATAAAAAATCAACTTTAAGTTTAGTTCATTGTTTTAAATGCTGCTTATTCTTTTAAATCTGAATCGTTATTTCGGAATCGGTTAACTTTTCGAGTTTTGATCTATTTTTGGTCTATTTTGAAGCGTTCAAATTAGACCGGACTACCTAAAGAACTATTTTAGCTAAGGCACAAAAGTAATATATTAGGTACATGCATAAGAAATGAGGATTTCAACATTTCCACAAATTTCCAACGATAGAAACCTGATATCGACGAATGTTATAAACTATTTGAGTTGTATCTAAACTAAAGTTGTAAATCTCCTCTACAAAATAGGTTGAAACTTGTTTCAATTGATCGAACCATTGAAGAAATTTCGAGGGCGAAATGGGCACTTTTTGGGCACCAAAAATGGGCACCAAAAAAGGCACTTTTTGAAAACCCCACTTTTACAAGAGTTCGGTTTTGACTATATAGTGGAAAATGAGCCCCATAAAATCATTATCCTAAAAATATCATTCAAAATAATTAAGAGTTGGGAACATTTCATGGGAAAACTTTGTTTTTACAATAATTTTTCTTTTTTAGTGAAAAAGCCCGTTTTTTGGCAATTTTGAGGGGTTTGAACTTACGCCCTATCTAAATTTCTGTAAATGCATTTCCGTTAGACTTTTTTAATGAATTCATATATAGTTATCCTTTTTTTTTAAAATCTTCAATTTTGGGAAGCTAACTCTATTTTGACCACACTAAACTTGTCCCTAAAGTGACTCGATTTTTTTTTTTTGGTCACTCGCATTTCGCCCTCGAAATTTCTTCAATCGTTCGATCAATTGAAACAAGTTTTAGCCTATTTTGTAGAGGAGATTTACAACTTTCAAATAGTTTATAACATCCATCGATTCTAGTTTATAACATCAGGTTTCTATCGTTGGAAATTTGTGGAAATGTTGAAATCCGCATTTCTTATGCATGTACCTAATAAATAATGGATAGATTCGATAAAACTGGATAAAACTAGATTAAACTATCCTAGCTAAGGCACAAAAGTAATATACATATTTTGTTCATTGAATAGATTATTTTCAAAGAGTCAAAACGAGATCAACTCGACCCATTTGACATGCCCACTGCCAAAAATAGGCACTACTATGCCGTGAAAGTGTGAGTAAAAGTGTGGGATGGAATTCACTCAAGCCTTGACTAATTCCACTTGATTGGTCCCTTCTCGATTCCTTTTGAAAAGTGAAAAAGAGAGGAAGCTCCCTTAGATTCCATTCTGGGAGACACCCTTGCTCTTCCCTTTCTCTTCCCTTTTTCTTCCCTTTCTCTTCCCTTTCTCTTCCCTTCTTCCCTTTCCCTTACCTTTCCCTTCCCTTTCTCTTTCCTTTACCTTCCCTTCCCTTTCTCTTTCCTTTACCTTCCCTTCCCTTTCTCTTTCCTTTACCTTCCCTTCCCTTTCTCTTTCCTTTACCTTCCCTTCCCTTTCTCTTTCCTTTACCTTCCCTTCCCTTTCTCTTTCCTTTACCTTCCCTTCCCTTTCTCTTTCCTTTACCTAGACCCCATTCTATCTTCATTCAAACCTAAAAATAAGCTTTGAAATGCTGTCGGAAATGAAAAGAATTATATTTTTTATAAATTTCTTTCAAATTGACGTTATGCTTTGATTTATTGCTTTCAGAAAAGTGCAGCAAACTCAGATATTAATCTGGGTTCTTAAATGTACTCAGAACTATCAAAATAAGATCTTTTCATAAGATCTTCTTCATTTCTTTTATAAATAAGATCTTCTTTGAGTAGAACATTAATCTTCATCCCCAAGTGCCTCTTTTTGTACTCGAGAATCTTCTACAACTCACACTAATTACAGCCGTCTTTAGTGCAAGTAATTAGTCATTTAAAACACATTCTAACGACCAAATGCACCACTAACTACCCAAATGGGTTTCACAAAAAAAATGAGCCAGTATTGGAGTCTTCTTTGACGAGCAAAATTGAGACTTTTTGAGTCTTTTCTGAAAGGTCAACTTTGACGCTAATTTTCTCTATGTTTTTATGGGTAAGTCTACAAAACAAATTCCACTTTTCTTTCGTCAAATTTGCTGAAGATTCCAATAAATCCAACCATAAGTTGATTCACCTTTTATACCTCGAGTTACAGACCATCCAAGCTGATCGACTTTTCCAGGTAGGTAGTCCAACTTTGGCACAAATTTTCTCTATGTTCTTACACTAGAGTGTACCAAGTAAATTGTGGTTTTCTATAACCAAATTTCATAAGGATCATTTTAAAACCAGCACCAAGTTGATCTGACAATTGAGAGTCAAGTTACAGAGTAAAATAGAAAAGTCCCCAAAGGGTTTTTGAGAGAAGCAAGCCAACCTTTTCCCTCAATAGAAAAGTATCAAAAGCGAGAAATTAATTTGCAATTTTGCCTCGATCTTTCATAAACCCATTTCCCTTTCATTCCCTTTCATTCCCTCCCTTTCCATCATTTCTATTCATTTGGCCCATTTGTGCCATTTGAAACAGCCTTCCCATACTTGGCCCCTTCCTTTGAAAGGTCCTTCAATGCTTCCCTTTCCATCCCTTTCCTTCCCTTTCCTTTCCCTTTCCTTTCCCTTTCCTTTCCCTTTCCTTTACTCACCGATTAGTCTCTCCTTCTTGGCACCTGTTGTTGGCAGATTCTTGGCTTTTCTTTTCCCTTTCTTCTAAAACCTTTTGGTCGATTTGGGTGCCACCCAGAAACCCCATTTTGAAATCCCTTTCCGGAATCCATTTGTCAATAAGATTTTTTGAGATTTAAAGCTTTGCAAATCCACGTAAGCTGATTTTTTTGAAAGCTGTCGGTATTTTAAAGCCTTCAATAGCTTTAGAATAATCTTATGAAAAGTAGGTTGACTTTTTACGGTAGGAACTGACTTTTGCGAACTTTTTGCTAACTTTTTGCGGTTGCCTTTTGAGCATCTGATCAACTATCAAACAAAAAACACTTTCCATTCATTTCCAGAACTTTTCACAAGCCAGAAGTTTGATGATACGTCTTCTTTCCCTTTTCCGAGTGCAAGAAATGAGAGATGAGGGCGAGTGACACATATTTGTCACCCCCGAGAACTCATTTCTTGCCCCGATGGGTGTCTCTGCTGGGAGCCATTCTGAGCAATGTTTGGCAGAAAAGAGCCAAGCATTTTCTCTTCTCTCTTTTAACGCCTTCACTTTAAGCTCTGACCAAGAAATTGGCGTTACTCTTGGAATCGGTTTTGATACTTTTCGCTTTAAGCTTTCAGTAAAGTATCTTCTATTCTTTGCTCTCCTATCTCCTATTCAGTAAAGTATCTCCTCTTTCTTTTTTCATAGGTATTGGATTGTTTTTTTAGTGCTTTTCTTTTTTCTCCCAATTCGTCGAAATCTCCTTGGTGGCTTTGCTAAATTCGCAAAAAAAAAAGGGGCAACGCCGAAGCACTTTGGGTCTCTTCGTCTCCCGGTTTGGCCTTTCTTTGAGGCGAAAATTTGATTGTGTTTCGAGAATTCCTGTGAAAAGCGACAACCATTTTTCATGGCTTTAAAGAAATTCCCCTGATTAGGAAAGGATTGAGCTATAATGTACTGGATTAGTCTAAAATGTAGGCAAGATACTTCTACTCAAAGAAGCCTCCGACACCAAGCATTACCTTTTTTAACCGCCAATGATCAGCTCTAAATTGTAAAAGCTAGATTTAAGTGTACCAGGTGATGTGTGTTTGGATGAAGACTAGAACAAGCTAAACTTTCAACCAGTGTACCAGAGGATTTGCGTTTACTTGAGCGGGCTTTGTGCTCCAGAAGTCGGGCAAACTTCTTGAGCACAAAGGCTATAGAACTGTGCTTTAGTGCTTTAGATAGTTCTAGAGCCTTGAAAATCTCATTACTAGATAATATAATGTATAAGATGATCAATACACAAAAAACTTTAGTAGAAAACCTTCTGAAAACCACGAAAGAATCCAGAGAGAGCTAATTTCTCTCTTTCCATTCCTGGCCACAATCTCTCGGATTCCCCGAGCTAATGAGCTCTCCTCCTCATCTATCCATATCTGCTTCATCTTTTTTTTCTCCATTTTTGAGTATCTCTTTGTGCATCGTGAAGCTCATTCTCTCTTCTTTTCAACGAGTTTTTTTTGGGGTGTGTCCCAATCGAATTTCCTCCGGCTCTCCTCTTTTTTTTTGGCAGCTCTCTATCGCTATGAGTTCGCGATTCCCCCGAGAATTTCCCCTCCTCACTTACCTGACTTCTCAGATCATTTCTCTTCTATTTTCTCTTGATACACTTAGTTTTTTTTAGTGAAAACTCTTCGCCTTAGTCCATCCAATATTTAAGGGAGAATTCGCGGTCGCTTTTTATTGGAAATTCGGTTTTGCGGGCAGGTACGATCACAAGAACCCAGTTTCTAAGAATTCTTTTGCTTCTTTCTAGAAAGCTTTTGATATGTTACGTTTTATTTTTAACTCTAGATCAAGATTAAAGTTCAAGAATGTTTTTAAAACTATATATTGGGTTGGTGAATTGAAAACTGCGCGACGCGATTTGAACTAAAATTTATTCAAAATAAAACCACGAATTCATTCCAAATAATTTCCATTATTATTGACGACTTCTGCCCATTTTTACAGGCAATTTGCGGATTCCTCTTTCTTAGTAGGATTTTGGTTTGTGTGAGACAAGTGTGAGACTCAAAAATGGAGGACTGGAGATCCCAGTTTGAGCACTTTCTTCAAAAGAAACCCATTTTGGTGTCAATAGAAAAGTTGTAGAGAATCAAAAACTAGGCTTATAGCCAAATTTCCGAAAAGATACTCTTAGTAGTTTCGCTTAAAATGCAAGTTTTGTGAAATTTGGCATTTCTTGAAAACCAGTTTTTTGAATCGCTCTGAAAATTTGGATATAAGCTTGATTTTTGATTCTCTACAACTTTTCCATTGACACCAAAATGGGTTTCTTTTGAAGAAAGTGCTCAAATTGTCACATATGACAATAGCCCGCAGTTTTCAATTCACCAACCCAATACATTCAAGATCTCAAGTTTTTCTCTTCAGTTAAACAAAGTACTTTTTTAGAGCTTCATTTTTTTAACTATTCTATTCATGAAGATTAAAAACTGTTTTTTGTTCCTTTTGATTTCATCAGATTCTCCAATATTTTATCCAAAAATATTCTTTTTGCTGCTAGGTAACCAATGAAAAAATGTAGTCATCGATGGAGACTTTTTGTCTCTCCAAAAATTTATGATTTACCTGTTTGATTTTCTAGTTTTGTTGGTCATGGGGCTTTTTGAAAAAAGGATAAAAAAATGTGCAAAGAGCCCCATAATGTTACAACTTCTCTCCTTGTCCCCTTTCTCACTCTCTTTTCTTTTATCCCCCTTGTGAGCACCTCGGATCACCTTTCTCCCCACCTTTGATTTTGATTCGAAAACAACTAAGGAATTAGTTGGAAGTTGGGTTGAATCGTTTTATTCTTGAATTTATTCTTTATTTGTCATCTAATCATTAGTCAGAGTCAATTTGAGCAAGTTCTATCAATGAAATTGATCATTTTCCTTGTTTTAAATCTGTCATGGTTTGTTCTAACATGCAGATTCACATAGGAAAACTTATGAATCTTAATCTGAAAGCAAAATCTCTAAACCCAGTAAACAACATGATCTAAAAGTGTTTGGCAAAAAGAACAGCTATCAATCATACTCTTTTCCATCGAAAAAACTTATTGCTTGTCGCTTATCACCTCATTTTTCGGTAGCCGAGTAGTCGACTGACATCGAGCTGAATTGAGGATCCTTATACTACATGATCGCAAAGTGTAGCGACAACTTTTTGGAAAAGTAACTAAGTTATTTTAGAATTGTCATTGCTATATAGTAGCCTTAATTCTTGGCAACATTTATCTGCCTAAAACTTCTCGATTGGACCTATACAACTCTTTTAAAAAGCGCTTGAATGAGCGCTAGTCGACATCTCCCCCGCGGATTTGTCATTTGACCGCTTTCCTCTATTTAAAATTGTTAAGAAAAGCTTTTCAATATTACTTTAATGGAAAAATAGCGTTTAACATGACTTAATGACATTAAGAATCACATTTAACTGTTTTGCTGAACATTTACCCGGTAAGCGAGAGGTCGCGGATTCGAATCCCGGCGCCGACCATGTTTTGTATTCCCAGCTCAACCCATAAAAGGGCCAACGATAGGCTCTTATTAAGTAAAGCTCAAACCTCAAAATGATCGTAGTGAGTATGGTCATAGAATTGAGCTGTGATCGTGTTCTCGAAGCTAAATTAGTTTGATGGAAGCTGAGAGCTTAATTAAACTAGACCAAATTCTAAGCTTCAACTTTACCGATTTACGATGTCATAGTAGTTGGTTGACTGGCATAACCAAAATTGAAGTTAATGTCAAACTCCTGGTAGCTTCGCTCAAATGAATGGTCAAATGACAAATCCGCTGGAAAGATGTCGACTAGCGCTCATTCAAGCGCTTGTTAAATGATTTATATAAGTCTAATCAAGAAGCTTTTGATAGATAAATGTTGCCGAGAATTAGGGCTACAATTCTCTAGATAACACTTGACACTTTTGAAATAAATTAGACATTCCCAGATACTTTTCTAAAAAGTTGTCGCTACTTTGCGAAATTTTAATCGCTCAAAATGGTCAAGTTCCTTTTAATCATTGTCTTGTTTAGATTCTAAAAATCTGGTTAGATTCTTGTTTAGATTCAACCTATTGTTTCCCCATTTCCCACAAGTCGTACCTTAGTAAGCTAGAACCTCAATCCGTCTCCTTTCCACTTTTGTTCTCCATTCTCTCTTTTCTAAATCGAATCAAATTTCAGTTCTGAAAGCAGAGTGTCACTCTCCTCTCATTCCTCTCATTTTGGCTCTTATCCGACCGGAATTCGAATCGGATTCTTGGGACTTTCCCATTTATCCATTACATGAAAAGAAAAGAAAATAGCATTTGTTAATCTGATCTCTCAAAGATACTTTGAAGGTTTTTTTGAAGGTATATTGATCAAGTTTTATTTCAGATATCGGGGGTGGGACAAATGCGACCTTTTTTGCGCACCTGGACATTTGCGCACCTTTCTTTTGCTGGAAAAGGCCTTAGGCAAGGCCGTAGAGCTTCGAAAATACTTCCATATAAGGGAATCGTATGCGTAGATTCCGAATTTCGACAAATCAGACCTCGCTGACACGTCAAATTTGGGCTAAAAGGCAAAAACTGCGGAAAAGCGTTAAGTTGCGTAGTTTTTGCCTTTTAGCCCAAATTTGACGTGTCAGCGAGGTCTGATTTGTCGAAATTCGGAATCTACGCATATGATTCCCTTGTATGAAACCTTTTTGAAGCTCTACGACCTCTCCTAAGGCCTTTTCCAGCAAAAAAAAGGTGCGCAAATGTCCAGGTGCGCAATAAATGTCCAGGTGCGCAAAAAAAGGTCGCATTTGGCCCACAGATATCTTGAAAACAAATTTACACGCCTAGATTGATCAGAACTCTCAAAAAATGAATGTTATTGACTTTTTTTTCAGCTCACTCTCTCGTTCACCCGAAAACATTAATATTTTACGCGAATCCGCACATTTTTCTCTATTTCATCATCTACTAGTTCACTAGTTTTCTTAAAAAAAACCTTGGCTCTTTGAATATATTATTTTTCAGTACATTCAGCTGGATTACTATGCAGCTTCTCTCCACAAAAGGGATAAATCTGTTATCCATTCTCCACCATTATCCATTGTCCACCATAAAAATGAAAATTGAAATGTTTTTGCGGATTGCTATTTGCGAAAAACCCTTAATTTAATCAAAAAACGGCTATAGTCGGGTAATTGTCGGAATCGAGAAAAAAGATTCTTTTCGATTTGATCTGATTGACGGAAGAAAGGCACACTCAAGGCTTTTCGACCCAATCACTCTCAATATTCATTACAAGACTCGTGAATATTCATTACAAGTAATTAGATTACCCATCTAGAATCTCAAAAAGATTCTTCGATGAGAAGTTGCAACTTTTTTGATAGTGTTGAAGCTTTTGAACAATTAGCATTAGTAATAGTCGAATATCACGCAAGGATTTTGGCCTCAAGAACTAGAAAAGGACTCTTTCAAGGAACCTTACTCAACTTTACTGTTGAATAAGGATCTCGATGAGAAGCTATAGGTATCTAGGTATCCTCGTGATCAAATAATTAATTGAATAACTTTGAATCAACAAATCTATTCGATTAAAGGTTAATTAATCAAGATTTGTCTTAATTCATGCGTCAATTAAACAAATTAGTGCATATGGAAATGTAATGAGCTGAATATCTTTTGGAGGAGGAGCTATATAAGGAGCGCGTTGTTTTTTGCACTAAAAAGTTTTACTTTAACTTTTTCTCAACGCTTCTTCCTATTATTTCGTTTTCTCTATCTTTCTTTTACTCTTTCTTTTCAATTGAGTAACTTTTATTTGAGATAACAATTGAATAACAACGTTTAGATTTATTTCTGATCCAAAAAAAACAGCTGCTGTTTAAAATGCGATTATTTTATTTTAAATAACATACACTACTGGAGAATGAAATATCATATTTGAAAAACGATCGTCACTTTCGCGCGTCTGTAACTCAATTGTCTTTACCGTATTTCTAAATACTAATATTACCATTGTGTAGCCCTTGAAAAGAGCTTTCAGAAAATGTATAACACTAATAGTTTAAACTCAAAGACAAGGGAGTTACAGACGCAAAAGTGACGCAAAAGTGACGATCGTTTTTCAAATATCATATTTCATTGTCCAGTACTGTACCTGAGTCACTATGCTAAATTTAAATATTTATCCCACGGATTTTCTCGAATCTAAATCTAAATCCGAAAGAATATCTACAAGAGAAGGGCAACTAACATTAACCATAACCCATTCGACGCAAAATTTCACTCTTTCCGAATCTGCTTTCTGTTTCTGCTAAGGAGCACTCTGTCAAAAGTTATAAGCTTGCAAAGTTTTGTATAGGATTACAAAAATCACATCCAGAGCTTATAAGCAGATTTCCCAAAGTCGTTAAGAAGCCGTGGCAGTGGTAGTGCGTTAGAATACAAGGCAAAAGTCCAACTTTGACTCAAATTTTCTCTATGTTCTTACACTAGAGTATACAAAACAAATTGTGGTTTTCTATAATCAAATTTCATAAGGAACATTTTAAAACCAACCCGAAGTCGATGTGACAATTAGAAGTCGAGTTCTAGAGTAAAATAGGAAAGTCCCCAAACTCCGGAATCCACTTTTCCGGAACTCCGGAACTCCGGAAGCAGCTACCATTCGAAATGATCGAAGTCATTAAATTTGAATAAGATATTCAATTTAAGAGCTGAATAAAAGAAAGATTTTTTTCTAGTTCGAGTCCGCTATTCGATTTGCAAAGTTAATTGTTCTCCGTTTCAAATTCAAGTTTATTTTAAATCTTCTCATAAAAATGTTTACTTTTAACTATTAACATGAAGCAGCTATCATTAAAATCCAAAAGAAACAGAATCCGAGTGAAATTCTGCGTCGAATTTGACCGGTACACGCAGTTGGCCTTTCCTTGTTAGCAAGAATGTTCCTGAGCAAGAAAGAAAGCAAGAAAAGATGCAGATACTTCACACAAATAAGAAAAAATACCTGCAAATGATGAAAAGTTAAATTTCCATCAAAAGAAATTCGAAGCTAAACAAATTTACATAACTATGGTGACGTTTTTGAAGCGCATGCTTTAGAAAAGCGCTTTAGAAAGCGAATTAATCACGAGGAACACATTCTAGGTGACAGTTTACAAGTAGTTATTGTAAACTGTCATCTAAGCCTAAGGCTAAGCCTAAGCCTAAGCCTAAGCCTAAGCCTGAGCCTAAGCCTAAGCCTGAGCCTAAGCCTAAGCCTAAGCCTGAGCCTAAGCCTAAGCCTAAGCCTGAGCCTAAGCCTAAGCCTGAGCCTAAGCCTAAGCCTAAGCCTAAGCCCTAAGCCTAAGCCTAAGCCTAAGCTTAACCCCTAAGCCTAAGCAATAACATGACCACCTTAAAGCAAATTTCAGATCCTTCAATTATGGGAATACTATCACTATAGGTGCCTTGCCTTGCCTTGCCTTTTCATCCTCAATCCATCGATGCTCAATACCCCGTCGCTCAACCCCGTCCCCTCCACGCGTCCCTTCATACCCCTGTGTGTCCCTTTTCCCCTCTCTCTTCAACCATCGCTTATTCATCAAGGCCCGCAATTGGAAGAAACGACGGATAAAAGAGAATCCTTTCTTTTCCACATCTATCTCCTCGATGCCATCCACGAGGGGAATTGTGAAAAGAGCCTCCTTTTTGAGAGCCTTTATACGTTTTTTTTTCTCGCAGATCTCGCATCTCGACACAATTGCCACTTTGCGGGCTTATTCTCTTCAAAATCTGAAGCAGAATTTTCTTGTTTTATGCGCATTCTTATTAGATTGAAAGCAGACAACTAGCCTAGATTTGCATTAATATTTATAGAGTAGACATCTCTAAAATCTTTCTTTTGCTTTCTTCAATTCAAATTATGCTGTTAAAGATTGTCAAATTGTTAAAGATTGTTGATAGTTTCAGTTGGACAACTTTGCTCATTTATTTGAAAAAAAATAAATGAGCAAAGTCTCGAAGATGCTAGTATCCATCTCTCCAATTCTCTCCAACTAGGCCACTTATCCTTTTCTTACTTTAAAACTTTTTCTACAAGAATTCTTATAAAAACGACTCTTCTAGTAATACAATATTTTGAAATTAATTAAAATTTACTTGCAATTTTAAAGATTACCATTGAATTGCCATTTTAATCTTTTCCAATTCTTTTCCATTCCAATCCAATGCCTTTTCTGATATTTCTCGTTAAAGCGCTTCGCAAAACAAAGCATATTTCAGAGAAAAAAACCTACACTAATGGTACAATAACTTGAAAATAATTCTCTATCAACAATGGTGGAGGATTTGGATCCACCGTCGGCGTTTAGCCCCGTTGGTGGGGGAAAGGAGAGTTCGGTGCAGAGAATTGGCCGAAGACAGAATCAACAAGTTCTCGATAGTGGACAGTTTTATTGAGAAAACTATGAGATGAAGGCAATAATATTGATGCTATATACTGATGCAATAATATTGTAATATTGCCTATAAACAAGAGATTTACAAGCGATCTTCAGTGCAACGTGTTGAGGATTGGCCTTTATGCGCATGGATTCTTACGATTATAGCCTATATCATCGTCGTTTGTACACTGCCCCTCTCAGCGTGTCTTTTTATCAAGGTATTCTAATTGATCAGTAATTTGAGAAGATTCTCTGTACATTTCAGCTTTAAACCTGTTAAAATCAAAAACAAATCCTTTTAGGTAGTTCAAGAGTATGAGCGAGCTGTCGTCTTTCGATTGGGTCGACTTATGCCCGGCGGAGCTAGAGGACCAGGTTAAATCTTAAGAGATCTACAGAGAACCTTAAGAGAATCTAATGAAGACTTTTGAAAATACAGAACTTGTAGTGTCCTTAAACCCGAATTTCAGGAATTTTCTTCATTATTCCGTGTATAGACTCGTACAAAAAGATCGATCTTCGGGTTGTTTCTTTCGATGTGCCTCCACAAGAGGTTTGTTGGTTTTGTCTCTCAAAAAAACCCTTCTTAACTCCAATCTTTCAAATCTACAATCTCTCAAGGAAAATCTAGATTCTATCAAAAGATTCGGTGACAGTTGCTGTGGATGCTGTAGTATATTTCCGGATATCAAACGCCACAATCAGTGTCACAAATGTTGAAGATGCGAGCAGGTTCGAGAAAATACTAAAAGTAGTTGTAGAGTTTGTAATTCCAGCATTTAATATTTAACAATTTACTAGAATTTAACACGTTCAACAATTCAAACAACAAACAACAACAATTTTAGATCAACAAAACTGTTAGCTCAGACAACGTTGAGAAACATTCTTGGAACGAGAACTCTCGCCGAGATGCTCTCTGATCGAGAGAATATTTCCCTTCAAATGCAGGTATGCCTATCTTACTAGCTCAAATCTATAATCTATCTACAATCTCCCATTCAGCTAACACTTGATGAAGCCACAGATCCCTGGGGAGTCAAAGTGGAACGGGTTGAAGTGAAAGATGTTAGACTGCCAGTGCAATTGCAAAGGGTTATGGCTGCTGAAGCTGAGGCTACACGAGAAGCTGGAGCAAAGGTAAAAAAAGAAGGAATTAACAACGAAATAGTAGGCTTTTGTTCCTTTTCGTACTTTCGTTTAAAAACATTTGTAACTTTTGCAGGTGATCGCTGCTGAGGGAGAGCAGAAAGCGTCACGAGCTCTCCGAGAGGCAGCCTCAGTAATTGCTGAGAATCCATGCGCGATTCAACTCCGATATTTGCAAACATTGAACAGCATTAGGTAAAGATATTTACGCAATGTCGTTGATTGACTATTGTACTTTATTTTATAATTTTTTCAGTGCCGAGAAGAACTCAACAATCATTTTCCCGTTCCCAATCGAGCTTCTACAGAATTTCCTCCGTCCATCACCCCCAAAAGTGCCAAGCAAAATGAGCTGAATCCTCTAAATCAATACTTTCAATACTTTCAATTATTTTCTCTTTTTTACGCACTTGACTTTACATTTTTACATTTTTGATTGATTTCTTTCGTTTATCAAATATGGTGAATATACTTTTATCACTTTTCAAAAGAACTGCCCACTTCGTGACCTTGAGATCAATCCACACCCCATCAATGGCAAATTGAAAGGAAGAAGAGAGTAGAAAGATTTTTGATTTTATTGAATCGTGAAGTAAAATATTACAGCAAAACAATGAAAATGAAAGGAAAATAAGGGAAAATAAAGAAAAACGATTGATAATTTCGATTGTAAGTACAGGGTGCGCCAAAAGTGCCCGTACTTGTATTTTCTGCATTTTTGGTAATTTTAGATAAAAGATACGATTTTAAAAGTAGGAAATTCGAATTCCTCGCAAAAAACTGATTTAGAAAACGTTTCTGGTTAATTTATAAGTGCAACGCTATTTAAGACAAGTGATTGAGAAGAGGATCCGCTCAGGGGCGCTTTGGTTGCACAGTTACAGGGCACAGTTACAAGGCACAGTTGCAAGGCACAGTTGCAAGGCACAGTTACAGGGCACAGTTACAGGGCACAGTTAGGGCACAGTTAGAGGGCACAGTTACAGGGTACAGTTACAGGGTACAGTTACAGGGCACAGTTATAGGGCACAGTTAGAGGGCACAGTTAGAGGGAACAGTTACAGGGAATAGTTACCGGGAACAGTTACAGGGTACAGTTACAGTTCACAGTTACAGGGCACAGTTACAGTTATTTCCTTTGATGAAAATTTGTATGGGAAAACCAAGTTCTGTCAGCCAAAACTTTTAGTAAATCCATCTAGAACTAGTTAAAGTAATGAGGAAACTAGAGCTTTTTCAATGCCCAAACTATCAAGATGTGTCAAAAACTGTCAAAAAGGCCTTCACCAATCTCTAAAAGGCTTTTCAGTAGGGTTTTTCGTTCCTTTTCAGTTTTTCTGTGTCATTCTATTGAAAAATAATTGGTCTTTCTAATGAAATAAACCGTAGTTCAATTGGTGCATTTGTTGGCTTTAAACGAAAGTCGGAAAAGGAACGAAAGTAGGAACAGAAAGACTTTCTGGAAAGCCTAATAACATCTAAAAAGTATTTATTCAATCGTGCGTGGATGAGCAATTCCTCAGCATGTTTTTCTCCTAAAATGATAACACAGCGAATAGATGTTGATGTTCAGGTGAAAAGAGAAAGATAGATAAGCAAAAAAAGCGATAGAGAGATCCGGACTGCGAAATCTCGTTGGTTTGGGCAATCGGATTGAAAGGCTCAAATTGGACAAACTCTCATTTTCTCCCAATCCGATTGCGCAAATTGCAAATCGGCAAAGGAGAGACATTGACGAATATCTCGAAAATTTATAAAGATTCTCTTTGGAGTCAGGCATTACTTTAAAAGATTTGCGCAATCGGATTCTTACCATAATTCCTTTAAAATTGAATTTCTTTTCTAACAGCAAGCTTTCATCTTCATTTTCTATCATTTTCCCATCTTAAACAAACATTTTCAGATGATTAGACCGCTTTCAATAGTGACTTTGGCATTTGTATGTTCGGCAGCGTAAGTTTTAACTTTTTGGCTTTAATTGATTTGATTTCATTCTTATCTATAGTTAATCAAATCACTAGAAACTAGTAATCGATTTTTAAAGTCACTATTTTTCTCAACAAGCGTATTTCAGTGGCGGCGGCTATGGCTACAACTCGTACAGCAAGCCGATCCTTCCACCACCCATGCCCATTAACACCTATGTACCCAAACCTGCCTACATCCCACCCCCAATCATCCCACCTGTGCACACTTATGCCCCAAAGCCAGCTTATGTCCCACCACCTCCACCAATGCCCCTACCCGAGCCTCTACCAAAACCAGCCTACGTTCCACCACCAATGAATACTTATATGCCTAAACCAGCCTACGTGCCGCCACCACCTCCCCTACCTGAGCCCAGACCTGAGCCAATTCCAGTTCCTGTTGTGCACACTTATGTTCCTAAGCCAGCTTACATTCCACCACCAATGCCTCTACCTGAACCTAAACCAGAGCCAATGCCTCTTCCTCCACCACCAAGTTACAACAAGCCTTCATACGGCGGCTATGGAGGAGGCGGCTATGGAGGAGGCGGCCATGGAGGAAACGGCTATGGAGGAGGCGGCTATCAAGGAGGCGGCCAAGGAGGAAAGTGAGTGAATGTGAGGTTTTTTGCTGAAATTTTGATGACCAGAAACTGATGCACTTTCATAAATAAGGAACATAAATAAGAACAAGCTCTTGTTAAAGTATGGGACCAATCGGAGGGCCAATGGGGGCAATGAATGAGCCGATGGGTGGACCATTCGGTCCGATGAATGGTCCAATGAATGGTCCAATGAGAGGTCCCGGTGGATTCGGGCCATCAATAATAATCAAGGAAAAGATCACTAGGTTCGGAGAGTGTTTTGAAGTGAAGATAAACTAGTCCTGTGTTTGGGGTGTGTGGTGTGGGAATGCAATGGAAATTGCAAACTTTTTGAAGTGTGATAGCTTGTTTTTCATTTACAAAATCATAATTTCAGCTTCGGACCCTTGAACAACTACCCCCCGATGGGCGGTATGGGCGGTATGGGCGGAGGCAGTATGGGCGGTATGGGCGGAGGCAGTATGGGCGGTATGGGCGGAGGCGGTATGGGCGGCATGGGTTTGTTTTCTCAAACAAAACTATAATTTCAACTAAACTATTACGTACAATAGACAGTTATTATAGTAGACAGATAGAATACTTTTCAATCTAAAGCAGTTCAAATGAAAATTCAGGTTGAGGTTACAATAAAGGTGGATATGGAAAATAGAGGACCGTTCTACAAATTTCATTCATTGATTTGCTATATTTTATGTTTTGAATGTGATAAATAAATTTCTCATTGAAGAGAAATAAAAATTGATTAAATTGGTGCATTGTTTACAATCGCAGAAGTGTTACAATAGCAGGCTGTAACTTGGAAAGGCAAGTTACACAGTTACACACAGGCAAAGTTACACAAAGTCGCCTAGCTACAGAGAAAGTTGCCCATTTGATGTGAGTTTCCAAAAGTAAGTCTTGTTGATACAGGGTGCGTCATAATTATTGCAACAAGATACTCAAGGCATTGCACACCAAGAAGTTTCACTGGAAGAAGATTTTTAAACAGAAATAGCTTTATTTAACAGTAACAAAAAAGGAAACAAGAGATCATTCGATATGACCGCCTTTTGCCTTGATAACAGCCCTTAATTGGTTCGGATATGCCTCCACTGCGGCCCGAATGTCATCTTGAGGAGTCGCCTTCCATCCTTTGGTCAAAGACTTCTTCAAGGTCAAAGAGCAGACATTAGCCTCTAAGATTGCCCAAATGGAAAAGTCCATCACATTGAGATCCGGTGAGTTTGGAGGCCATTCATCCTTGGTGATCACTGAGGGAAAGTTGGCCACACACCAGTCCTGAACCGTCTTCTTCGTGTGAGCGGGAGCTCCATCTTGCATGAAGGTCCAATTTTAATTGTTATTGGCTTTACACGCCCATGACATCACATTCTTCTTTAAAACTTTGAACGTCTTTGAACGGTCTTTGAACTCTTGTTGCAATAATTATGACGCACCCTGTAGAAACAACCACTCCATTTCTCTAAAATATTTACAAATGCCTTTATTTTTTCATTCTTAAACATCTGAAACGAGAAGAACACTCCAAATTGTTTTCTCGTATTCAATAGAGTGATTGAAATACTCAAAAGATAAAGACGCTTGTCAACTTTGGACTAATTGTCTCTTCATGAGTACAATTGTAATCGTTTAATACCTTGCATTAATATGGATGGAGGAATTTCTTTGTGAATGAATGAATCCTCCTTCTTTGTGAATGGATGAATCCTCCTTCTTTGTGAATGGATGAATAATAGGGTCGACTGGTGTTGATGGTCTTAAAGGAGTTTTTGTCTGCATTTCTTCATCTTTCATCAACGGATCTTCCGTATCACTCAATTCTGATGAATTGAGTGACACGGAAGGGACATTAATCAATAACTACTCGATGGTTCGTCGAGTAACTTTCCCTCTAGATCTTCTTGATCACCTATCTCGGTTATTGCACTGCTTTGATTAAATTTCAAGAGAACTACAACTTTGTAACAAGTCAAGGCACTAGACTTGCTATCCGACGGATCGGATTGCATCGGATTGCATCGGATGATGGTCCGATCCGATGACATCATTGAATCCGCTCCGATCCGATAAAAGCCTCTATCGGGTTGAATCCGATCCAATCCGATCCGACAGAATTTCGATCGGATAGCAAGTCTACTACGAACAAGCCACTCCAATCCCCGGAGTTCACTTCGGAAACCCCACCTCCATCTCCTGCGTGCAATTCGTTTGCAATGATTGCATGGAATGTACGGCTTATGAAATGTTGGGGTAAGATTTACAATTCGAAATTCACGATTTCCATTTATACTTCTATTTCACCAGCCACTACCAATAACCCACAATACCCAACCGATACCCACGCGGCTCCGACTCCCAATAAGACATCTTACTTCTTAGAAGACGCAAAGTTTGTGTGTGTGTTTCTGTCCTTTCACTTCATAACTCGATTCTCTGTAAATTTGGTCTACTTTTTTTGGGACAATATGCAATCGACTATTGGTTTGGCCTGTCAAATCAGATTTGTGGGGTACTATTACAGTATTTACGGTAAGTTAAACAAAACAAAAATTAGCTTCTTATCTGTTCTCATCGTTCCAATTGGGATCTCAAGGAAGAAGGGAAACGATTCCATAAAAATCTTCAACAACATGAGATGTTGATTGGTCTCAAAATCACAGAAACTTTATATAAATACAATTCTTTTCAATAAAAATGGCTTATTGCTTAATTGACTTTCAAAATCTAATAACAATATGACATTCCATCAATCGCTTGACACATTTGAGGCCGTCCATTAAGAATCATTGAGTAACAATAGTTCTGTGCTGATGGGCCGCAATTCAAGAAAGAAACAAGACGCAATAATTGTACTATTTTAATGTGGGTTTTAAAGAGTTGTCCCTACCGGATCTTTAGTGCAAATATAAGGACCATTCCGGCTCAATAAATCAGAAAGAATCAAACAATGGTAGGGATGACAGTCTTTTTGCTCGCATCTCTAGAATTTGAAGATTCGGAATCGCATCTTGAGGCCGTCCATTAAGAACCATTGAGTAACAATAGTTCTTTTTTTGAAAGTACGGACGCTTTGCAAAAAATGAAATGCTAAAATGAAAAACCTTTTGCGACTACGCGACTGTACGAGGGGGGTGGGGTACTATTACAGTATTTACGGTAGCTTGTTTTGCTTTGAAAAGCTTTCCTTTGCGCAAACAAACGTTATAAGTGAGTTTCAAAACTTCCAATTCCCCTATTTCTTTCCCTTTCCGCAATTGCTTCATCTAATCATAGCTTGTAAAACCTCAATTTTCTCACATGTGTTGAATTTCTTGGAAAGAATTGAATTCTTTGAAATTACACATGTTTATCTACTGAATTTTTCACTTTTAATTGGTTGAGTTGAAAGTTTTCGATCTTTTAAAAGTTCTCAACTAAAGATTTACAGGAATCAAAAATTTTCCCACACAAAACTGAAAAACTCTCGTATGTCTTTCATTTTAAACATGGAAATGGCAAAGAGTCGATCTTCTCGTTCAAAGTTTTTGCTTAGGCTTAGGCTTGAAATATTTGAAATATTTGAAAGTTCAACTTTTACATAACTTCTTCAGCTTAGGCTACCAGCTTAGGCTACCAGCTTAGGCTACCAGCTTAGGCTACCAGCTTAGGCTACCAGCTTAGGCTACCAGCTTAGGCTACCAGCTTAGGCTACCAGCTTAGGCTACTTTCAGCAAAACCAAACCAAAGCTTCCTTTTCTAATCTTTAGCAAGAGTCGATTTTCTATCCAAGCAAACCTTTCCCCGACTCCAACCACAACAACTCAATTCGATTCAATTTATTAAAATGCCTCCGTTTCCAATTTTTTTTCTTAATTTGTCCAAACGATTCCATTAAATCGGCCTTTCTCATTTGAAGAACTCTATCTTTTGGTCTTTCGAATGAAATTGAAATTTTTTTACGAGAAATAATTGAATTCCTCACACTTCATTTTAGTTTTTGATCTTTCTTTAATGACAAACATTTTATTGCACTCGTTTCAACTCATTCTTTTTATATTTCTTTTCATTCATTTCTTGCGAACTTGTGAACGAACTCATTAGTAAAATCATAAGTTTCAAAGAGCACCTATTACTTCCGGACAAGAAACGGACACCTGTTACTTCCCTTTAGCTGTATAAAGTGCTTTGAGAAGAATGGTGTTGAAAGATGGGAGGAGTTATGTCTTCTCAGATGATCCTGTCAACACACAATTTCTCGCTATCATGTATTTTTGCGTAGGTTCGTTTATTTATGGATCTTCGATCTTTATCTTTTTCCTTAAAATTGCTCGAGATTGTGCTAGAGAACTAAACCTGTCACAGTTAGATGATCATTGTTTAACAGTGCTCAAAACTTACTTGAGCTTGTTTTGTGTTCTTACTCTAACATTGGAAGTACTTCTGCCAGTTAGCGTTTAAACTTGCAACTAGCAGCATCATCTTTAACTTGAATTTTTGTGTTCTTGGATATTTCTAAATTTTTACCGTACTACTTTTTGTTTACGATTCATTACGAATCCACGAAACCATACTAAACTTCCGTAAACAATTACTCAGCTAGCTGTTCTGAAACTTTCAAATATCAAGAAGTTATTCAGAAAAAGCTACCGTAAATACTATAATTTCAGCCCTGAATTTCAGCTATTTTTTGATACCTAAGTGCGCATTGTAGCATAAACCAGTGTCGAGAAAAACTCATTCAAAGCTAGACTACACAACACTCTGCACCGTCATTATGGGGGTGGGGTACTATTACAGTATTTACGGTATGTCTTATTTAAAGTAAAATTTAACATCAATCATTCAAATCTTTCAGGATGTATCGCCTTATTTTGCAATCTTCTCAATGTTTGTATTTTCATTTCCCTTCAACGCCACACCAAGAAATACAAATTGTTCATTGCTTTGGAGATTGGAGAAATTGTTAACGGTGAGTCACTTTGATAATTAATAGAAACAAAAATATTTGTCTGGTGTGTCAGAAGTTTCCCATAGCTCCAGCAGAAAACTGTTCAGCTAGAGATCTCCTAAAAAATATAAGAAAAAGAGAAAATGTTGGTTGACATTCACGGGAAATGCCTGCGAACTGAATTTTGTAGGTTCTCATGCAAATTTGTTGACCTCTTTTGGTTGAAGAAAATGATTCAGTGAGCTGGGGAAAAACAAAAGTTCAAGTTAAAGTTTTAGAGAAGGAATTAGTTCAAACAGAACAGCAAATAGTTTACGATAGGTAATGCAGTTTAATTCAAAGAGAAGCAGCTTGATATTTGGTAAAGTTTTATGTAGAAAAACTGGCTTGAGATAATTAGGAGATAAAAGAATACAGCCTGTTTCTATCAAGTCAAAAAAAAAGCTATGTGCAAGTGTTGCAGCTCTGCAATAAGACATCTAGCCTTACCTAGCATTGGGAGACATATCGGTGTAGTTCATTGATAGAGCTCTACACTCTATAGAGTGTTTGCCCCGTAAATGAGAGGTCGCATTTTCGAATCCTGGTGGCGCCCATGTTTTTTATTCCCAGCCCTAACTCATAAAGACCAACGGGTCCAACTTTTATACAACGCATAATGCTATTGGTTTAACGGTGAATTAATCAATGATCGAAAAACCTTATTGGGATTTAAATCTAACGTAATCGATTTACCTTTGTGCCAAAGTTTCGCTTCGAAATGTCACGATCGGTTCTGAACGTTCCCTTGTAAGAAGTGGTAAGGCTTAAGACCCTACCCTGGCGGCAATAGGATACGTGTCAGTGTAGCTCATTGGTAGTTCGTCCGGTAAGCGATAGGCCTCAGGTTCAAGTCCCAGCGTTGAACATTGTTTTGTATTCCCAGATCTAACCCAAGTCGAACTCAGCAATCCGAGCTTTATTATCAGGTTGGCAACTAAATAATGGCCCTTTTCAGTAAAAACAAAAAATTTATTAACAAGATGAACAAATATCAACATCAATCCAAAAGGTATTCTCCGTCATTCTTTATTACTTCTTTCCACTTTTGACGGAGCAACTGGATTCCTCTCTTGAAAAATTCTTCTGGTTGATCGTCAAAGAACTTCTGCACTGAAATTCGGACTTCGTCAAGGTCATTGAACTTTTTCTCGGCTAGAAAGTGTTGCATCGATCGAAAAAGATGGTAATCATTAGGCCCCATATCCGGGCTGTATGGCGCATGAGGAAGAACATTCCAGCCCAACTCCTCGATTTTCTCCATTGTAAGTTTTGCAGTGTGTGGTTTTGCGTTATCATGGAGAAAATGAATTGAAGAGGGTTCGAGTCCTTGAGAGCGAATTGCTTGATCTACACGATGTAGTTGAGACGAATAGAGTTCTGAATTAACCGTTTGCCGGCTTTTGAGAACCTCGAAATGCACCAACCCACGAGAACTCCACCACACACAGAGGAGAGTTTTCTTTGAGTGAATATCCGGCTTCGGAGTTGGTTTTGGGTCTTCGTTTGTGCTAAGCCACTGTCGTTTTCGCGTTCGATTATCATAAAAGATCCATTTTTCATCAGAAGTAACAATGGAATCCAAGAAGCTTCCTTTTTCGCAAGTTTTAGTAGTATTCCAGCTGTGATAACACGAGTAGCCTTATTTTCTTCGCTCAATTCATGCGGAATCCACTTTCCACTGCGGTTACTTTTCCCCGATGCATGAAGTCGCTTTTCGATTGCAGTATGCGAAAAGCCCAATCGATCCCCTGATGTTTGACTTGGATCCTCCTTTAAAGCTGCTTCCAAAATATCGTTCTGCAGAAGTTCGGGTCGTCCTTGGCGAGGCTCATCTTCAAGACTTTCATCCCCTTCCTTGAACCGTCGATACCATCTCTTACATTGTGTTTCGGAAAGAGCTTCATCACCAAAAACTCGCAATAAATCTCTGTGGGTTTCGGCAGCTGTTTTGTCTTGTTTGTAGTCGTACCAGAGACAGACACGCATTCGATATTTGAGATCTTCCATTTCTAAACAAAATTATTTGAAAAGTATCAAATCAAGGAAAGTAAAAAACGTATAATAATGCACCAGAAATTCAGTAATATTCAATTAACAACAAGCGAGGGTAGATTAAACGCAAAGATTAAAAGATTTTATCAAAAAAGGGCGGGGGCCATTATTTAGTTGCCAACCTAATAGTACTATCCTACTCAACATTGACCATTTCAGGCATTGCCTACATTTCGACGGGTGCCGGTCGGTATGGAACACTTCTCAGTGGTGTCATTTTTGACTCGATCACCACTTTTGGATGTTTCATTTATGTAAGTAAATCAATTTTCATAATTGGCATAAATGACTCATCTTACTGTAATCATAGCCACTTTTTAGCGACCCTGGTGTGTATTTCTATTGATGGGAACACAAATCCCAGCAGCTCTCATCATGATATCCGTTGTCGAGAGGTTAACAGGTAAATTTTGCTCTTTTGAACTTTAACAAGCTGTCAATAGGTTTAATAATAATATTGTTTTAAATTGAAAACGATCTAGCTTTGTCTTTAGCTGTTTTCCAACCGGCAACTTATCAAAAAGTCTGGGATGATGCTTTCAAGACAAAGGCCATCCTGGGTGTTTGTTTATTTGAATTGGTAAGTAGTTGTAGTATTTTTTCAAATTTACAAAAGCAAGGCAGGCAAATTTATTAGGCTTAGGCTTAGGCTCAGGCTTAGGCTCCGGCTTAGGCTTAGGCTCAAGCTCAGGCTCAGGCTTAGGCTCAAGCTCAGGCTCAGACTTAGGCTTAGGCTTAGGCTCAAAAATTGTTAAACGTGTCTGTATCGCACTAGCTCACCTAGTAAACGAGAGCTTGCGGATTCGAATTCCGGCGCCAACCATGTATTTGCATTCTCAGCTCCAACCCAAGAAAGAGCTAGCATCCCCAACTCTAGCAGTACCAAATTACAGCCAATCTTTCCAGATATCTCTCTTACTTGCTGCTGGGTCTTCCTACAATGAAACCTTAGAAAATTCGACTTCTCATTGCCCTGCCACTGCTTGTGTTTCTCCATTGTACGGCAATTTTCACTTCTTCTTTACGGTAACCAACAATATTATTAACTTCTAACTAATCTATTTTTATAGGTTCTTACATTTTCGATCAGTTTCATCTCGTTGGCGATTGTTTTTATCAGCAAAAGAGTGAGTTCACAGAAAAAAGCTTGATCAGATTCAAAGTGCTTCAGAAAATGATCTGTTCAAAAGGTGGACATGGGTATTTTCTATCAACAATGATGCTAACAGGTACACTAGTTTCAGTAGTTCTTTCATTAAATCATTTTTCAGGACTTTGCGTGATTGTAATGGGCTTCCCGGCTGTTGCCTCATTGGCGAACGCATGGAATATTTCCCAAACAGAAGATGTATTTTTTGGGGTTTCAGTCTGCATGCCAGGGTAAGTTTTACAGTTTATTTAAGTTTAAACAACATGCAAACGGTTGAACAAAGCTTTCTGAATAACTTAACAATATCATAACTGTTTTCACAATCTAATCAACTCATTTTCAGTCTGATTTCCCTAGCAACAACCCTCGCCAATGGCCTCTTCCACAAAGAATACCGTAAAAAGGTAACTTTCTTTATTCAACCTCTTCATCTCTCTATTTCTTCGCATGCAATTCACTTATTTGCTTTCAGTTAATTAAGGTTTACTCATCAAGAATTCGAAGAAAAGTTCGATTAAATATGGATGAGGGCTCATTTAAAGACAAAGCCACTGCAATTCCCACGCCGCGGATCGTCTCGGCGCAAAGGTTCGGATATTTTTGTTCATATCTTCGTTTTTGTTGATTTCAAACTAAAACTAACTAACATTGTTGCCTATTTCTTCGTTTTTAGCTTTGTTTTCTATCGAGAAACTTTCCAAATAGCCACAAAACACAAATTAGCTAAGCTCAGTTTCCAAGCTTTGTCTTTTTTTGAATCACATCGTTAACTTTAACTTTACAATTCAATGCTGACATTATTGTATGGAATTTTAGAATTTGTTCAATTTTCAAAAAGGATTAAACCATTAGCTTTATTTCTTTGTTGTAGTGTAGTTGTTTGTAGTTTGTAGTGTAGTTCTAGTGTTCATTTCTTCTGCTAAAAGTAGCTCGTTTTGGGGGTAGGCTAGTTTCCGCAATTTCTTTTGCGCAACTGGGTCGTTTGTGCAACTCGCCATAACTTTCTTCTAAGTGGGCTAATCTTTATGATTTTGGTGTTATTTTGTTGCACTTATTCAGATCTACAAAATGAAACCAAAATCATAAAGATTGGCCCACTGCACGGGAAAAGAAGTAGTCTTTGTCTCCATTTGGGAAGTACCCAGCTTCACGCAGTTTCGCAGTGATTTCGTTCACTTCATTGTTTGAATCAGCTGTTTCACTGAATATCTTTCTGATCATAAAGCCAAAGATAAAGACGGGGTAGGCTAGTTTCCGCAACTTTTTTTGCGCAACAGGGTCATTGCGCACCTCTTCTAAGTGGGCCAATCTTTATGATTTTGGTGTTATTTTGTTGCACTTATTCAGATCTACAAAATGAAACCAAAATCAGAAAGATTGGCCCACTTAGAAGAAAGTTATGGTGAGTTGCGCAAACGACCCAGTTCGGCAAATGATCCTGTTGCGGAAACTAGCCTACCCCTCATTTTGTTTCCTTTATTTTTCTCGGCAATAAAGTCAAAATGTTTCCCGGTAAAGTAATTCAAGAAACTCTGGAAATTCATTGGAAAAATGGAGTTTTCTTGGTATCCGCTTCGTACAATTCCATTTTAAGAGATTTACTCCTTTTCTCTTCATAACTTCTTTTCAAGAAAGATATTCTTAACTTTCCTTTTCCCAAAAAATCAATTACTTTAGATCGGGAAACTTTTTGACTTTATTCCCGAGAAAAATACAGAAATAGAAAACCAAATGTGCTACTTTTAGAAAAAAATAAATGAAGCTAATGGTTTGATCTTTTTGAAAATTAAAGAAATTAGAAAAACAGAATTCCTTGGAGTTCCCTAAACTTGAGAAAGATGAGAAAAGTTCACAAAGTTCACCAAATACATCTGAATAACCTACAAATGCTAAATTTTTCATAATCGAGTGATTATTTTATTTCCCGATCTATTGTAAAGTAATTTAGTTAATAATCAATCAGATTGTGCTTGTATAAATATAAAAATTATAAAAGGAAAGGAAAAGATCAAAAAAGTATCTCAAAATTTCATTTATCACACCATAAACGAACTCTGTTGCACAATGTACAGTTTAGAAGGAAACCTTTCAAATATATATATATGTTACGTCCGAATCTGAGGAGACGTCCATCTCCGATCCGGACGTCCGAATCTGAGGAGATTCATTCTCCGCTGAAACGGACGTCCGGCTCAGAGATGGACGTCCGACTCAGAGATGGACGTAACATATATATGCTTTATTCGCTTTAATAGCGACAAAACAGAATCACAATAATTACCCGGGACACCACTCAAAAGACACCCAAAAGATAAATAGATACCTCAAGAAAGAATCACAGAGTAGTCAAATCAATTGCCGAAATTACGGCTTTAAATCTGGCCAAGGTGGGAATATCACGAACATGTGGGGGTAAAATGTTCCAGGATTTAATAACTCGGTTAAAAAAGAAACTGTGGGGGATTTTAGAGGAAACGGAAGGTTCGTGTATGAGAAAAGGCCTTCTGGAGGTACCCCGTAGAATTCAAAGAGAATTCAAAGAGAATTCAAAGAGAATTCAAAGAGAATTCAAAGAGACCAGAAAAAAGGGGGGTCGGGATGAATGCCTTTAACAATTTTAAAGCATTTCACTAAATCGATGATAAGGCGGCGTTGGTGTAATATTTCTGTAACATATGATTTTCAACTTTCTGTTGTACACTTGAAAACGTTAATTATTAAAGATTTCTCAACTTATAAAATCAATTTCAGAAAGGGAACCACCACAACTTCAGTCTCTCCTTCGACTCAAGTTGGGCCAATTGGATAACTGAGGAAACAATAACAAAAACACACCTGAACACTTGCCATTTGCTTCAAATTTTTGTCATTTTTAACTTTTTTTGTTCCCAATAAAGTTTTAAAGATTTAGATGATGAATTTATTCATTTAAAGTTCTATTTCTTGATTCTAATTTACCAAGGCTTTCAAAACTTGGTACAAGATTCATTCTTCGTCATACCATCATAAAATTTAAAGTACGATTTCATTTAAAGAACATCAAAGTCTGATTTTGCAAGTTTTTTGGCTTAGAAAGTTTACTGAAAGAGTGGAAGGGGCCCCAATTTGGCCCTAATTTGGCATTTGATGTTAAAGTTTCTGAGTTTTTTTTATCAAGCCCCAATTTGGCCTTGATAAGATTAATCAAAAAATCGATCTCATGGTGAATCCAAAAGTTCAAAATCGAGTCGAGCCAAAAGAGACGGCAATCGATGAACCGGAAATGCTGCCGATTGATGGGATAGTGAAAGAGATTGGAGTGACTCCGTTAAAGACTACAGTCATCACGAAATCCTCCGTTTCCTACAATCATCCAAATGCTCAAACGATTCAGCCAGCAAAAGAACACAAAGGGAATCCAGTGTTCTCCGCTTAACTTCATTCTATTGGGTTGTCCAGTTATGAATGCGCGTTTTTTACTATTTTGTAAATTTCTCAAGATACCAAAAGCAAGAAAAAAATATATATGAGTATTATTCGAAAGCTGAAGATCTCCTCTACATTTTGATATAAAAAGTTTTTGAATTTCTTCAGCTTTTGGGAAACTTGACTGCACAGAAGAAGAGGTGGCCAAAAAATGGAAGGGTGCCTTTGGATCAAGTTTTGGCTCCGCTCAAATTGAGTTAACTGCTTGATGTTTGGCCAATAGATATATCAATACAACTTTTTTTAAATATAACAATTTCAGAGCATCTTTACTTTTCTGGACGGTTATTTTCCACCATAAAACTTGAGGAATAGCTAAGCTGGAATGGGTTTTTTCGAAAACGACCTCTCCCTTTGTGCAGTCAAATTCCCAAAAAGTTGAATGAATTCAAAAACTTTTTTATTCCAAAATGTAGAGGAGATCTTCAGCTTTCGAATGATATATAACACCCATATACATCTGTTCGATACCTTGAGAAATTTACAAAATAGTAAAAACGCGCATTCATAACTGGACAACCCAATATTTGAGTACAATAAATTTTCTATTTGTCCAAGAAGAACGTTTATTTCTAAAGCTTGAATAACATCAATTCTGATTTTTGGAAGCTTTGATTCTCTGGATTTTTGGAAGCTTTACTCAGCTTCAAACCGTTTTTTCATAAGATTAAAAGGTCAAGAGTTCAATAGTTTGTGAATTGTGCGTGTTTTTTTTCTTTTTAAAAGCTAAGAACTAATATCTTTTAGTAGTAAATTTCACATGAATTAGAAAGAATAAAACCATGGATGAAAACCATTCACAAAAAGCCAAGTGATAAGAGAAATGAGAGATGTTGTGAGAATCCAAGTCAAAGCTTTCACTTCAACAGATTGGCCGCTGAAAGAAGACATGATTGAGAAGATGAAATACAAGAAAAGGGCAACAGATGCCCAGAATAAACCAATAAAGAGACCAAAAAGTTTTTCGAGGAAAGAATCTTCAACCATTGTCATGGCATAGTCGTTGTAAAATTTAGCTGTTATGTTACAAATTAAAATTGTTAGGCCAACAATTGTGAAATAGAGATTGTCTAAACTTGGGAGACCGGGAGGACATCGTAATTCAGCAAAAACGTAACCATTCACGAGGAAACAGTGAGCAAAAATCATAAGGAATGAGCCATAGAGAAAGACTAGCTGATCAAACTTTTCAGTCTCAGAGCATTTTGAGTATTTGAATCCTTTACGGATGATTAAGTACAAAGGAAATCCGATAAAGAGAGCCATTTTAGCTGTAGAGAGAAGGCCTTGGAAAATGAAAGAAAAACCTTCAATTTTGTTCATTTTAAAGCACTTAGGCCATCCATTAATGTAACGAATTTGTTCATTTCCTTTGTGGTTTTGAAGTTCGCGAGTGGCAACCTGAAAAAGTTGAAGATTTCAAAAAGTTTTTCTTGATTATGAGTAAATTGAACTTTATCTGAAAGCTTGGAATCAAACTCTTTAAATTATTGGGTTGGTGAATTGAAAACTGCCGGACTTTGAACTAAAATTTATTCAACATAAAATCATGAATTCATTCCAAATCATTTCCATTATTATTGACGACTTCTGCCCATTTTAGCCTTAGTCCATCCAATATTTAAGGGAGAATTCGCGGTCGCTTTTTATTGGAAATTCGGTTTTGCGGGCAGGTACGATCACAAGAACCCAGTTTTTAAGAATTTTTTTGCTTCTTTCTAGACAGCTTTTGATATGTTACGTTTTATTTTTAACTCTAGATCAAGATTAAAGTTCAAGAATGTTTCTAAAACTAAATATTGGGTTGGTGAATTGAAAACTGCGGGACTTTGAACTAAGGTTTATTCAACATAAAACCATAAATTCATTCCAAATAATTTCCACTATTATTGACGACTTCTGCCCATTTTACAGGCAATTTGCGGATTCCTCTTTCGTAGTAGGATTTTGGTTTGTGTGTGAGACAAGTGTGAGACTCAATGGAGGGCTCAAATGGAGGACTGGAGATGTCCCAGTTTGAGCACTTTCTTCAAAAGAAACCCATTTTGGTATCAATAGAAAAGTTGTAGAGAATCAAAAATTAGGCTTATAGCCAAATTTCCAAAAAGATACACTTAGTAGTTTCGCTTAAAATGCAAGTTTTGTGAAAATTCGTAAATTTGGCATTTCTTGATAACCAGTTTTTGAATCGTCGTGAAAATTTGGATAAGCTTGATTTTTGATTCTCTACAACTTTTCCATTGACATCAAAATGGGTTTCTTTTGGAGAAAGTGCTCAAAATGGGACACATGACAATGGCCGGCCAGTTTTCAATTCACCAACCCAATACATGTATTCTTTAATCAACAAACCTGAAGTGCAGCCCAAGCAAGAATGACGAGAAGAAGCTGTTTCTTCCAGTTTGGCAATGAAATCAAAGAGATGGGAGCCTTCGTTGACGATCGTTCATCTGAATTAACTTATTCTAGATCTAATTGCTAATACGATAGTTTATATATTTCTATTAGGTTTTTCGGATATAAACGAGTAGTAGTAGTTATCTTAAAAACAGAAACAACACAGTTTAATCCAAAGTATATTCACCATTATTATTGATTGCTTCTTGCCATCTTTTGCGCAAAGAGTTGATGCCGCTCTTGAAAAACTCAGCCGGCTGTGTCTCGAAAAACTTGGCGACCCAATTTTGGATATATTCACGGGTTTTGAATTTCTCATTGGCCGAAAGGTTTTGCATCGACTGGTATAAATGGTAATCGGTAAAAGGGAGCCAAATCGGGAGAATACGGTGGAAGTGGTAGAAGCTCACATCCTATATTCTCCAGTTTTTGCTGAGTGATTTTTGCAACGTGAGGTCTAGCGTTATCATAGATGAACTTTATCTTTGATGTGTCTACTCCTTGAAAAATAAGACCTTCATTTACCCGATCAAGTTGCTGTTTGTAGAGGTCTGGTGTGACTGTTTGACCAGGTTGTAAAAGCTCGAAATACACAAGGCCCTTGTTATTCCACCATACTGAGAGCATGACCCTTTTCCCATGAATTTCCGGTTTCACGGTCAGATTTGGCCCTAGCCATTGCTGTTTTCGAATAGTATTATCGAAGTAGATCCACTTCTCATCTCCAGTAATGAGAGAATCAAAAAAGCCATGATCTTTGGCGTGGCGGATGAGAATTCCGGCAATAGCGGCCCGTGAAGTCTTGTTTGCACTGCTTAACTCGTGAGGAAGCCATTTCCCGCATCTGATCGTCTTTCCAATGGCGTGGAGATGCTCATCAATAGTAGAATTTGAACATAGAAACTGTTGAGAAAGTTCGCGCGTCGTTTGACATGGATCCGATTCGATTGTGGCCCTCAAAGTATCGTTGTCTACCGCTTGAGGTCGACAAGAGTGTTCATGATCCTCGAGACTTTCATCACCATTCCGAAAGCGTTGGAATCAGACTCGGCATCGGCTTTCGGACAATACATCTTCCCAAATGCTTTGACCAAATCTCAATGGGCTTTCGCGACTGTTTTGCCCAGTTTGAAGTCGTAAAGTAGGCATGCCTAGTTTGCGCAAACTTGATATTTCAAGTCGGTCATCTAAAGCAAGAAAAAAGCTCTTAAAAATAAGAAATTATCAGTTTAAAAAGATTCCAAATATGCACAAGATAACGTACTTTTAAATACAGAAGGACATGTTTTAAAAGCTTCTCTCACAACAATAAGTTTAGCAACGCACACTCACAACACAACAGCTTTAACTCACAACTCATTCACAACAATAAGTTTAGCAACGCTTGTTTATATCCGAACAATCTAATAGAATGGAAATGAGTAGAAAAGTAAAAACAATCAACCTACAAGCATACCTGTTCTCTCTAGTGGGAAAAACGACTCATCATGATCGTGAATATCTTCAGTTTCAACAGCTACTTGCATTTTGAAGTTATTGATAATAAAACTGAAAAAGGTACAGTCTAGACAAGGTGAGTGACACCTTTATGTCCATATCTTGTCCATAGATCGGTTAAACTTTGTCTTTCTTGTCTCTTCCCAATGATCTTTCTACACACCTGTCTAGGCGCGATTGCCAAGGGGATTTTGCAATAAACGATTTGTTCTTTGGTCCATTTTGCACCTAATTATTCCAATTATCCATCGGAATCAGTAGCTTTCGAAAGAAATCGTGCTAGGATTGGCTTTGAAAGAAAAGAACACCGCCAATTTTTGAGGTAGAAATTTTGAAAGGCAGACAGAGTGTACCACTGGCTCACAAGGTTCTTTTCATTTTTGAGAAACTAAAAAATTTAATAGCCAAGTTACTTTATTACATTGATTCACCACTTTATAATCGGGCGCACATTTGGTTGGATTTGTAGCGCGTTTCATTTGCATGATCACTAAAATGAAACAGTTTCAATGAATCATCGCAAGGCTCGTATTTGTGTTTCTATACAAGATTTCTGCTAAACCAATTTGCACGGACATCCTTTTGAACAAGAAAGACAACTTCTCAGATCAAATCTGACCTTCTGACCGAATAGGCCACAATTCCTTGAGCAGTTTGTGTAATCTAACCAGATAGTGTAATCTAACCAACCAAATTCCTAAACAGTTTTCTTTTCAAAACACATTTCATAGCCTCACTTCACTTGGACATTCAGTACAAACAGTCAAGGCATTGCCAAGATTAGAAATGAGCAGTAAAGCTAAAGGTTTTTGTTATTATTCTCTTAGAACTGTAGCAAACGAAGAAGCAGCCAAGCTATCGCTTTATTTTGTATTTTGTATGTGAGGAAATGTCGGAATTGTTATTTTGTATGTAAGGAAATGTCGGAATTGATGTCCATTTTGTACTTTTATACATATTTGCTCTGTCAAAATGTAACCAAAGTTCAAAGTCCAAAGCGAGATGTCCATTTCTATTATCAGCTCTTGGCATTCCTCTGAGGAGAATAAAGTGCAAAAAAAACTTTTTATAATGCATTGAACCAAGCCGGCTGTCAAAATTGAACTGCATGCAATTATTTAAAAATCTCGTACATGATTTTCAATTCCGGAAGCTGGCTGTGTTTATTCTTTGCTTTCAATCAATGAGACTTTGAATTACTTCTTTGAATTCTTCGAAAGGACGATTAAATAGGTTTTATTTTCAAATTCAATTCAATATTGAAGATTTCGGGTCTATCCCAGTGGTCGCATTTTATTCAGGTGTGGAAACAGTTCTTGAGTCGTCGTTGTTCCTGTTTTCGGGCACCAATGCCCCAACGCTGACATTTGGATGTATTAGTTTAATCTATAGAGCTTGCTTAACGTTTTCTTTTAGGAACAGAATGAACATTGTTTGCGAAACTTTCTATTCACTTTTTCTCAATCACTTCACCATCATCAGAGCTTTGAGCCAAAAGTATATCAAAGCTCACAAGAACGGTCAAAATAAAGAAAACTTTCAGCATTCTCAGACAAATTTCTGAGTGCATATCTTTTCTTTTATAGTCAAGACCAGTCTGGTTGGTTCTGGACGCACGGACGGACAGACAATGCACTTTTATATATAGTAGATACTATGCACTCAACAAAATCAATATGCTTGCTGGCTATCAACCGTAAACCACTGAACTGAAAGAACATTCCGAGAATTCCATTATAAATGACCATTAAAACTTTTTAGAGTGGATCTTTTAGAAATCGTTCCACACATCTATCCATCTGCCGAAATTTGATCGAAGAAATAGATCAAAGATGAGAATGAACCCAGAAATAACCCCGCGATAAGCGGATTTTTGGTCAAAATGCAATTAAATGCGCTCAAAATGCGAGCTTACCACTAAAAGGACACCAAAAAGCACAAAGTAGAAAAAAAAGATTTGAAAGCATAGAAAAGCTTTACTGAAACCTATAAAAGCCATAAGTGAGATCATTAAACGATTTATTTGCCAACAGTGAGACTTTGCCTGTGAATAATGTGGAAGGAGCTCATTTTTCTTGTCGTGAGTTGGACTTGGGATTACTTTATTTGAAAACTTGTCCTACTTCAGTTCTTATTGAGAGATCCGTGCTCTCCACTAATAACGCACCTCAGCTACCGCACTCCACCGTCGCGCCAAGAAAGCGAGTATATAAAGCGCTCCCCAGTTCATTTTTCACTGTAACAATCAAAAGTTAGTCATAAATTTGATTATTCCAATAGTTTTATGTTATTTTATTTTGCAATAAGTTTTTTTTGCACTGTTGAAGACTATAAATGTGAAAAAGATCCGGATTTTTTCAAAAGAACCATATTTCCATGAAAAACCCAACTTTATTATCAGTTCTTCAAGCAATAAGTAAGATAAATACTTTGAAAACATAAAAGAATCAAATTCAAGACTAATTTTCTGATTGTTACAGTGAAAAATGAACTGGGAAGCGCCTTATATACTCGTTTTGTTGGTGCGACGGCGGAGTACGGTAGCTGGGGTGCTCTATTAAGTGAAGAACAGCCACGGATCTGTGAAAAACGGGTCTTGTCCTAACAATTAGGTTTAGTAATTCAAAAATGGTTCACTTTTCTTTATTATTCCATTCTTAAGCCATCTTTCCAGTTAGCCAGTCAAGCGGTCACTGCTCAGACTCAATCAGCCACCGCAACTGTCGCATTGCTGGGAATCAATTCAACCACTATCTCTCAATGGACCAACGCCTTTCTAAACATCTTTGCCAAAAATCAAGTGAACACGATGAATCTTGGGGTGAGTTTGTTTTGTTTTGCGTTTTGCAACTTCACACAAGCTACAGTTCTTCTGCCTGGCCAACTGGGACAAAATGCAAATTTGTGACCTGCTTGCCGCTGTTCCCAACTATTTCCCGACTGCGTCTAAGGTTCGAGTTTACAAAAACTATTGTTATTATTTCAAAAAGTAAAAGCATTCAGTTGTCTTTTAGCCAGTTATTGAGAAATTGATCAGTGAGAGCATTCAAAGAAGCCGAAACTTCTTGAGCGCCGTCAAAAAGGTGAGTCAGAGGTCAAAAAGGTGACTCATTGTCAAAAGAAAGCAACTTTTTCAAGGATTTCCGATTATGATTGGTTCCTAAAGCTGTTCATGAAGTATTGCTTTTCTTTCAGTTATCTGGCAAGGTTCACAACTGTGTCCAAACCGGTATTCCGATTGTCAACAATCACAATCAAACGATTCCCGAAATGGCCGATAGTGTAAGCAAAAAAGCTCTTAACAAATTTAACTTACCTAAGCCTTTTAATTTAGTTATTTGCTCATCTTCAAAATCAAGATCCAATCGCCTACAAAGCTATCTCAGTCTACATTCAGAGTAAGTTCAAGAGTTTGATTTGGTATTGATGAGATTGTGAGAGTGTCATTGTTCATTAGTTGAGTGATACAGAAAGACTCCCGTTCTAAGATACGGAACGACTCCCTTTCTAATTAACTCTTTGCAATTCCAGTGAAATTCATCCCGAAAGTCAATGAAGCTCTCGCCAAACTGACGGCCACAACAACCACAAAAGCGCTAACAACCACAACGCCAAAAACCGTTGCTCCCCCGGCTACTTCAGCTGTCAGAAAATGAAAAGGAGGAAATCTAAAAACTTGGTTAAACAATGAGAGATTAAATCTATGAAATGATTTCAAAGATGTCTTTTTTTACATTTTGTACAATATCAGTGCAAAAGTAAGCACAAATACAGGCAACAAGTCGAATCAAGTTAAATAAAAGTCTATTTCATGAAGAAACTGCAATACCGTTCGATCCATTCCAATCAAAACTTTCCACATTTCATCCTCAATTCTCGCTCGCTTAATTCCCTTGAATTAGTTGACTTGCTGTGATATATTTTTAGTTTTCTTTCTATCAAAATGTTTCATACTTTGGTATTTTTAAACTTGTACCCTCTTGATCGCCACATTACAGTCGAACTTCTCTATAACGATCTTCTACATCGTTAAAAACCGTATGATTTTTTCCTTCTACATTACGATTTTCTGTATAGCGATATTTCTATACAGCCGAACTTCTCTATAAAGATATCGAAGGGACCAAAAGTTTCTATATAACGATTCTAAAACGCGCCTCACATTAGAAAATGTAGCTACAGAGCGTAGCTGTTCTGTGCGGGCAACGATTGCACCTAATTGGGCAGCTACGCAGAAATTAAGGACACCTTTTAGAATTTCAAAATCATTATATAGAAGATCGTTATAGAGAAGTTCGACTGTATAACGATATTTATTCTTGGTCCCTTGCATATCGCTATAGAAGTTCGACTGTATTTCACAACTCCAGTGAAATGTGCTTTGTTCAACTCTGCTCTGCAAACTCTGCAAATTCTCACTAATTAGGAAATTAAAATTACAAAAAAAACCAGAGAAGTCTTTCGTATTCTTCAATAAACACCTTATTTCCGTTCAGAGTTTCGAAAGAAAAAATTTTTCTAGAAAACCGCAAAACAAGATCGCTTACTCGAGGAAAATGAGGAGTGAAAAGATGGAGAAAAACGAGAGAAATAGAGTTAGCTTTCAACAGGTAATTTTCGTATAAAAGGGCAACGAGAATTTGTAAAACTCATATTCCTTTTTGTTTGAATTCTTCCAAATCATTTCTAAAGCTATCCGACAACAAAATGCCCGTCGATAAGGTACGAGTTCTGTTTTGCCATGCCAAAATCAAACTTACATTTTCCTGCTTTCCAAAACTCCTTAATCATTGCTGAACCTGAGCAATATTGCTGAGCCAAAAGCGTAAGCTAAGTCCTATAGCTACTATGATCTTTGCTAGCAAGAATATCGACTTAATCAATCGTTTCAGCACCAACCAAAACACACGACGGAGAACCGTGCAAATCAAATGAACTCCACCTACAGTGGAGGGCACACTGTTAGCAATCCGGTAACAGCTTAAGATTTTCTTAGTTATTAGAGTTTCTTTGCTTTGCCTTATAAAGTTCAAATCTCATTTGACTTAACCGTTTTTAGCAACACCCTCAACACTCAACCAACAACCGTGCCAATCAACTCAACCCTAACCATTCTCAATATGGAGGCGGCAACAAGAAATAAACCTGATCTTTTAGCATTCTGTTAACTCTAAATAAATCTTGGCTTTACACTATGAATCATGCTAAAAAAGGCAGGTAAATTTAAATAAACTCAGAATAAGAAATTGCTCAGAAAGTTTATTGCTATGGAAAGCGAATTTCTGTGATTTTTTTCTGTAGTTTTGGATTTGATCACCTCTTCTTCGATCCAATCACAGCAATGGTACCGACAGCCGTTGGATAATCTGAAGTAAATACTAAACTATTCAGATCGTCTAGATTTATAGAATCATATAGAATCAAATCAAATTTGTTAGTCTCAATGCTTACCGTGGTGCTTTCCATCATCAGATTTTGGTTTGATGCCAAGTTTTGTTGGTTTGATACCATCTTTAGCTACGTTTGGACCACCAAGATCTTCCTAAAGCTTGTTTTTTGGTAGTCCAACTTTCAATTCACTGAACAAGACAAAACTCACACTTTTGGTTATTGTGAAATCGTCGTTATTCGTGCAATATCTGTTCGATGACCTTGCAGCTGGACGAGGCAAGTACTTCAGGAGGGCTGCAAGTACTTGTGCTCACCACCTGATCGAGAATCTGAAGTATTTTGCTATCATTTCTGTTAACATGTGTTTCCTTGATATCCTTGATGTTAATGATGCAATTTGATTAGTTGACGAACTTTATTTAACTATTTATTTAAATACAAACCATTGGCTAATCCTTCTAAAACAACGAATTTGACCAAGGGAAACAATGCTTTGAAATGGCGGACAAATAGGGGTACGGTAGATGGTTCGCACTGAGAAAATACTTACCGTAAATACTGTAATAGTACCCCACCCCTGTCCCCTCGTACAGTCGCGTAGTCGCAAAAGTTTTTTTGTATTTCATTTTTTTCAAAGGGCCCGTACTTTCAAAAAATGCGTCTTTGGTAGCTGGAACTCAGGGCTATTTTTTGATACCTAAACGCGCATTGTATTGGGTTGGGGGGGGTGGGTCGGGGCGGAAAAGGGAAAAAATAAAAAAAAAATTTTTTTTTTTCAAAAAAAAATATATATATATATTTAAAAAAAATAAAAAAATAAAAAAAAAAAAAAAAAAAAAAAAAAAAAAAAAAAAAAAAAAAAAAAAAAAAAAAAAAAAAAAAAAAAAAAAAAAAAAAAAAAAAAAAAAAAAAAAAATAAAAAAAATAATTTAAAAAAAAAAAATAAGAAATATAAAATAATTTTAAATAAAAAAAAAAAAAAAAAATTTAAAAAAAAAAAAAAAAAAAAAAAGAATGAGTTTTTTTTTTTTTTTTTTTTTTTTTTTTTTTTGTGGATATATATAAAAGGAAGAGTTGGGGGGAAAATATAAAAAAAAAAATTTTGGTAAGGTAGGGTTTTTTATTTTTATTGAAAAAAAAGATATAATAAGGAGGGAGTGTGGGGGGAAAAAATTTTTTTAATGGGGGGGGAGGACCCTTCCCCCCCAACCCCACCCCCCCCCCCCCTAGCTTAAACCAGTGTCGAGAAAAACTCGTTCAAAGCTAGACTACGGAACACTCCGCACCGTCATTATGGGGGTGGGGTACTATTACAGTATTTACGGTAAGTTTTCTGTTGTAATCTATAAATAATCTGTTGGAAATGGTTTAAAACAACTATATATATTTCCAAAAATCTATACAGCTGATCAAGATCTAGAACCAAATTCAAGCTCAAATCCTAACCCTTTCCGAGGCCAATAATGAGAATCGTTTTCTCGATGATACTCGTGTGAGACAAATGGGACAAAAGTAATCACTCCATTCAATCCATTGTCGGAAATCTATACAAAATCAATCGTACAAAAACGATACAAAATTTAAATCTTCCTCATTTCTGAACTTTCCCACCAATTTAATAGATAGATCTTGAACAATTGCTTGTTGCCTTTTTTGCTCCTAAATCCAACCGTTCCCGATTTGTTTCAATAGGACAATGGTGTTGACTACTATTGGAGGGATCTTTGATATGATCCGATGGAGTTTGGGCCACGAAACTTTGGCGGTGGTTCTGTGATGGTTTGGGCCGCCTTTTGTGCCGATGGAACGACCGCTCTAAAGATGGTGTCAAAACGGATGAATCGTTTTGACTATATAGATGTCTTGAACAATTGCTTGTTGCCTTTTTTGCTCCTAAATCCAACCGTTCTCGATTTGTTTCAATAGGACAACGCGTCAATTCATCGAGCCGGAGACACCCGAGACTGGCTGAACAACAACAGCATTGCAACTTTGGACTGACCCGCTCGATCTCCTGACGTCAATCAATAGGGGAATTTATGCCGAATACTTGTCCAAGCTGCCTACAAAAATCATCGTCAGTTTCAAGACATATATTTGTACCTAAAACAGTGATCCGTTTGGCCTGAAGCTAGCTCGACGTCTTTGCTTTTCAAAACTTCATGAGACAAATGGGACAAAAGTAATCACTCCATTCAATCCATTGTCGGAAATCTATACAAAATCAATCGTACAAAAACTATATAAAATTTAAATCTTCCTTATTTCTGAACTTTCCTACCAATTTAAGTCAAAATTGTTTGATTTGAAAATCTCCAATTGTTCTATTGTTCCACTGTTCCAGAATAAACCACTTATTCCCATTGATTTGAATGTAAATGAGGGATTGACAACAATGACTCACATCCATACGCTCCATCATTCAAAAAAGCCAAACGGTGACCCAGAAGGGGGAAAGAGCACCGAAAATAGAGACGATTGTGGAGAACAGAGATAGGGAAGGAATGGCGCTGATCATCCGAGAGATCTGAGAAAATGAGAGAGAAAAAGAAAAATATCGTTGGCCAAGTCCCGTAAACAAACGCTTTCACAACCGTTTTTCCTTGCATAAACCCTGATTCTATCCAGTTCTCGAGACTTAACTTATCTTTTTGATTTGTTGTTTTTGGGTTTGTGAATGATTCTCTGGCTCCGTAGGGAAAACTTTTAAAAGCTCATAATCAGGGCGGGAATTCAAAAGAAAAAAGATTTCAAAAAAACGAATGATTTCAAAAACTCCCTTTCTGATTGTTTTTCATTGAATGATTTTTCACAGAATGCTAATTCTTTTGCAGAATGTCAGCAACCGGTGGCCCAATGTGGGTATGGCGTCCCAACAAAATCATCGAGAGTGAGCCTCAATCTGAAGATTATCGCTGTTGTTGTGGCGGCTTCAGTACTGAGGTGAGACTCAAAGAATTGCACAAACAAACAATAATGCTGTAGACTTTTAGCCAATCAGTCAGCAACCAAATTTGTAGGCAATCTGTAGAGCTTTTATCTGTTAAAATTTGTTTATTCCCAGTTGGAATAAAGTTCATTAGGAAGATAAAACAATGTGATTAGATTTCTAGATCATCAAAAGTTTACCAATGAATAAGGAAAAGACATATGGTAAAAACTCTAATAGACTCTAATAGACAATCACTCTCTATTTGACGGCCACTCTCCAATAGATGGCCCCCCGACCCGAAGTTCTCTTTCTTTTCCGATCTCTTCGAACTTTTTCGATCCTTTTTTGCGTGAATTGATCAATCCATTTGCCAAAATTGAAGATGAAGGAGTGATTTGAGATTTGTGAGGATTAGATCTGTATTATGATTGGGTTGAATCGAATGAGCAGAAGAAAATCCTTGCTAGCTTGCTATTTCATAGGTTTATTGGATTGGTGAATTGAAAACTGCGGGCTATTGTCATAGGTCCCAGTTTGAGCACTTTCTTCAAAAGAAACCCATTTTGGTGTCAATGGAAAAGTTGTAGAGAATCAAAAATCAAGCTTATATCCAAATTTTCAGAACGATTCAAAAACTGGTTTTCAAGGAATGCCAAATTTACGAATTTTCACAAAACCTGCAACAAAACTTGCATTTTAAGCGAAACTATTAAGTGTATCTTTTTGGAAATTTGGCTATAAGCCTAATTTTTGATTCTCTACAACTTTTCTATTGACACCAAAATGGGTTCCTTTTGAAGAAAGTGCTCAAATGCTCAAACTGGGACATCTTCAGTCCTCGATTTTTGAGTCTCACACTTGTCTCACACACAAACCAAAATCCTACTACGAAAGAGGAATCCGCAAATTGCCTGTAAAATGAGCAGAAGTCGTCAATAATAATGGAAATTATTTGGAATGACTTCATGGTTTTATGTTGAATAAATCTTAGTTCAAAGTCCGGCAGTTTTCAATTCACCAACCCAATATTTTTTTGAGCGCTTGATTTTAAGAGGTTGGAAAAATAGACGGTCATGACCGTCTATTAGAGTTTTTTTATGGTATTATAGAGATGCTTCACCGTTGTCATCCTTCTCAATCTCGTCAGTCTTGGCGTTCTCTTCATCGATCTCTTCATTGGAAATAACAAAGCGGCACCGGGAAATTGGGTTCGTTTACTAGAAAATATCAATGAACAATCAGAACAATTAACAATATTGACAGTTTGTTTCATAAAAATAAGCCATCTGAATCTCTTTCAGGTTGATGTTTTTCTCCAAGTGCTTGTTGTCGTTTTGGCCGTTTTAGCCATTAACACAAAGCGGCCCTTCTATATGCAAATCTTCTGGATTTTTCAGGTAAATTGGTTTGAAATTTATATACTAATAATTGAATAGAGCGAATCCTTCTGTAAAAAGTTAGACTTTTCTATTTCAGCTAATCAACCGTGTCTTCACCATCATTCTCCACATTCTTGTCATGATCGCCCTTGCTCTTCTTTATTCGTACAAATCTTTCTTAAAGCTAATTGATAGAAATTTTTAGAAAAATGCCTGAAACAGAAGAAAAGAAACATGATAAGGAACATATTTTGCATATTCTGATCGGTGAGTGAAAAAAATGAATCTTGAAAAATACTGGTTTAGCCTACTCGCTGTTCTTCTTCTGTTTCGCTCTCCCAGTGTCGATTTGGATGATCACTTTTGTTTATTCTTACTATTGCTATATCAGGTGAGAGCTTTTTCTTTGTGTAACTAGTCAAGATTTCAAGAAAAAAGCCAAAACAAAGCCAGCAATGCATTTCAGAGATCTCCAACTTTGGAACGAGCAGCAAGACGATCGTGCTCCACTCACTGTTTAACTCAATGGCCAGAACTGAACCACTTCCAATTTCAAAAGTTTTCAATCTTTGTGTTGTGCTTGTGTTGTTCTACCCTTATTTTTAAACTTTCCCTAATTACGAGGTTACTATTCTAATTTATCTACTGGTTCTTTTGTTGTATCTGGCGAAGTGAACTGCAATGATTTTTCGTTTACTAATGACCTTTCTGAATAAATGGTTTTAAATTAAATTTTAGATTATAAAAGATCTCGTTTTGAGTATTTATATAGAGTAAAGGAAGGTTTGAGTATTCAATTTCACAAAGAGTATTTAAATCCTTTAACCTTTAACATCTGGACTTTCTTGAGGGGAAACACAAGGGGAAATTACTGAAGGGGAGACTCGTTAATTGTACAAATTGTACAAAATTGCCCTGAAAATATTCTAGGACAGATGTGAAAAGAATGGGTGACATTGATGGCATTTCATTCACTCATTCACCACAACTACCTTGTCATCAATTTGATCGAAAAAGATGTCCGTCTTCAAGCTTGTCTCGCATTTTGAAGAAATGCGGGGAAAATCCTATCGACGATCAAAGAGGTTAGCTTCTGAAAATCAACTTTAATTTTGTATTAAGTTTTAAACTCTAAAGTTTAAGCGATAGTTTTTAGCTTAAAATCTTTAAAAACTTTTCTAGCTTTTCCGCAAAAGACACACCCAAAAGGATTCCTCGAAATATTTCAAGTCACATTTTCTATAAAGATCAAGATGATGATTTTGAAACGCCAAAGAGAAATCGGTAAGTAAATCAAGATTTTATGTCATATTGTGGGGGCCGGATGGCGTTTTACTTTTGTAAATTCTCAAGAACGAATAGTTATATATCATGAAAGGAAGACTCCCCATTTTGAAAAAAGTTTTGATTTGTCAGCTTTTGGGAATTTGACGCACAAAGGGGGGGTCGTTCGAAAAATCATTCCGCTAGCTATTCCTCAAGTTTTATGGGTAAAAAACAGAAAAAAAAAGAAAAGAAAGATGCCGAAATTGTTATATTTAAAAAGTGGTATATTTTGGCATGCAAGCAAATAAAAACAAAAATGTGAGGAGATCACAAAAAATTTTTTCTTGTTTCGGTATTGAGAAATTAAAAAGCATTAGACGACCCATTACTAACATTTCAGTTCAATAAAACCTTTCTAGAAGCCACTTGGATGAAATCTACGAAGGAGTGACTGCCGACAAAGTTTCCACTCCTAAACTCTTGCCTGGAAACATCGCAAACCATGTTTTCTTCAGTGATGGCTTCGACGCAACTCAACCGATGAAAAGCAGGTGAAAGACTATGAAATTGTATATAGAATTGTTTTAACCAGACTCAGGAGTTTTTACTACCAAACAATGATAAACAATAACTTTTTAGCGCTTGCCGCTCAAATGACTCCCACGAAGTGATTCACCGAAATCAATCAGAAGAGATTTTCATTGAAAAGCCACAAAGAAAGACACCGGATTTGTTTTCCTACAAAAATCCCGGGCAAATCTTCTCCGAAAATCGCTCTGAGAGCTTGAACACAATCAAGACAACCACAAGAGGGTAACGCTTTTGCATTTAAAAGTCCATAAAAAATATGATATTCCAGATCCAAAGCATCTGTTTTGAAAGATGTTTCGAATACCCAACGATCGAAGGAAAATCTTGATGAGAAACTGGCTGATGTTTCCTTACAAGATGTTGGTGGTCGTTTTGATTCAAGTCTATCACTCGACGAGAAACTCGAAGTGTTCTACGAGCAATTCGCGGAAGAATCGAAGGCTCTTCGTCGTCGCATTTGTCTACTTGAGCTGGAGGTATTTTAAAATGACTTGAAACGCGTAAAAGAAGTTACAAATTACAAACATTCAAGTTACAAATTCTGATTTAATAAAGAAGACAAATTTCAGGTGAAAACCCTGCGTCTACGTTGTGAGGAGCTAGAGGATCGACTGCAGAAACCCAATGTATCCGTTTCAATGGTTGATTACATGAATGATGCTTTCTGTGATAGTGAGAAACGAGAGGCAAATACAACAAGTAAGTCTTAAAGGCTATTTCTTTGAAAGATCAAAGTATTTTCTAGAAAATTTGATTAATTTCAGCCAATTCCTCAACAATCTCCGCGAAAACGGGCAGCTCATTGGACCAAGCATTTATCGGGGATTCTGGTATGGTTTTGATTGAACAAAAACGTTGTACTTGTGAGATTAAACGACTTTAGTAGCTTAAGTCGGTAAAATATGATTTTAGTTTTGAAATTATGAATGAAACAGTGCCAGTTTAGCCAGAAAAGTTCAATTTTCAGAGCTTCATCTGTCCACTGACATCTCCGAGCTCGGATCTTCTCTCCTGAGAACAAATCAAAGTAAGCTATATGAGTTTTGAGGAAATACGATTGAAAGATCAATTGAAAGATCAATTGAAACAATTTACATGTAAGTTTACTTTCAGGAGGGAAAATCGACACTGCCAAATACATCGAGATGCTGCTCTCAAAGGTGAGCTTGAAGGAATGATTCGATTGTGACTCATTTCTCGGTTCATTCATTTCCCCCTTCACATATTCCCTCACTTATTGTTATTTTACTGTTGTTAGTTACTTGTTGAATAAGTTTATACCTATATTTTTGTATTGTACATTATTTATTGTTGCCGTTGGCTGTCTAAAACTTGTTGTGATATAAAGTTCTCTCAATAAAAAGGAACTTTCAAGAACACGTTGGCTTAAATATTAAAATGCTACTCTTTCGTCAATCGAAAACCAAAAACAGCCAAAAAGTGTCCGCCCTTAACCGAAAAATGTGTATAAAAAGGCTTCGAAAGATCGAAAAAAGCAACACTATTTAAAAACTATATAAACTCATATTAAATATTTAATTTCATATCATCATATTTAATTTTAATGTGGATAGTGAACTAATATAATAAACACTAAAAAAAAGCTCAAAGACCTTTTAGAGCGCTTTTTGTAAACTATACGTTCCTAGGTATAAACGGATGTGGACTAGAATTTGGGTTAAGTTAAAGAGAGTGGATCCCTTTTGATATCCCGCCATCTCTAACACCCCGACAACCCAACTCAACTCCTCCAACATATTAGAGGGGAGTCCCTGTGAAATGACCGACCTGTATTGTAGTTGCATAAACCCGGAAGATACGTATCTTTATTTACAGTAATACAATCAGATGAATAGATTACAAATAAGTGTAAGGGGAAGGGGGCTCCAAATGAGAGTCTCCCTTGTCCTCCTAGGCTCCTCACTGTCCTCCTAGGCTCCTTACTGTCCTGCTAGGCTCCTCACTGTCCTCCTAGGCAATCCCAAGGACCGCCCCTTCTCGGCAATAAAAGGGATAAGCACAGGGGAGGACACATTTGCATAAGAATAGACAAATCATTCAATAATAACAATAGTAACTAAAATATCAGTTTGGCTCGGAGCTGACAAAACCCGAAAATCTCAAAATGAGATGTGCGCCGAGCTTGTCGGAGGAGCGAACTTTGAGACGTCCCAAAATGAAACCAATTGAGTTTTCAGCAAAAACCAAAAAACCTATCATAGAAAAACTCCTTAATCTTTTATTTTAAAAAGAGTTTGTGTGAATCGCTCAAAAAATTGCTGAAATATTTACAAAAAAGCGTGAGGCCGTAATTATGTCTCACCCTGTACATCTGCGGACCTGAGTAGTTATGATTTCTGAGCAGTTCTCAATGAGTCACGAAGCCGGGAACATGACCCCAACACGAACCAAGATAAGGTAGATTTCCAAACTCTATTTGGTTATTGTTTTTTAATTCTTTAAGAAATATATTGTATTTTTTTTTAAAAGCGGCCATTGACAATATTGTTGACATAAAAAATTGAAGTGATTGGGATCAAATTTCCACATCACTTAGCTTTTTTCTTCATTATTCGAAATGCCAATAATTCTATGACTTGTTTAAGAACAATCAATTTCAATCTTTTTCTTTTATCATTTTTTTCAAAACTCTGTTTCCCGCAATTCAATTCCACAGAGATTGGAGCTTCAGGTACGAAATTTCTCTATTCTAGAAAATATTGGGTTGTTCGGATATAAACAAGCGTTGCTAAACTTATTGTTGTGAGAGAAGCTTTTGTCATGACATGTCTTTCTGTCAAAACATGTCCTTCTGTATTTAAGAGTACGTTATCTTGTGCATATTTGGAATCTTTTTAAACGGATAATTTCTTATTTTTAAGATCTTTTTTCTGGTTTTAGATGACCGACTTCAAATATATCAAGCTTGCGCAAACTAGGCATGCCTACTTTACGACTTCAAACTGGGCAAAACAGTCGCGGAAACCCATCGAGATTTGGTCAAAGCATTTAGGAAGATGTATTGTCCGAAAGCCGATGCCGAGTCTGATTCCAACGCTTTCGGAATGGTGATGAAAGTCTCGAGGATGATGAACACTCTCGTCGATCTCAAGCGGTAGACAACGATATTTTGAGGGCTGCAATCGAATCGGATCCATGTCAAACGACGCGCGAACTTTCTCAACAGTTTCTATGTTCAAATTCTACTATTGATGAGCATCTCCACGCTATTGGAAAGACGATCTGATGCGGGAAATGGCTTCCTCACGAGTTAAGCGGTGCAAACGCTCGTTTATATCCGAACAACCTAATAGAAAGTGCTTTGTTTAGATAAATACTTTGAGTATATTAATCATGCAAATAATCTACACAACGAGCTATTTATCAGAAGAAAATATAATAAATTCGTCTCTCCTATCTATCCAACGATATTCGACAATTTTGAAGGTTTTCAATTGTTTTTGTAACGATTCCTTTCATTCATTCACTTAGATGCAACAGAAGAGCGTTTACGTGTGGAATTCATGCTTCGTTACCTAAAAATGTTTAGTTTAGTGAGTCATCTCGACAACTTTTCAAAAACATTCTTGATCTTCCACTTACAGCAAAACTTTTAACTTCTTTATAAAGAACAAACAATTCATAAATGGCTAAGTCGAGTTTTATAGATATTTCTTGAGATAAATTGATTGTTTCAATAGTTCCAACCCTTATTTTTCCGCACTTTAAACTGTAGCAAAGATTTTCAGAATGCAGAAAGTCAAATTCTCAGTCTATGCTTGGAATTCAACTTGGTACAGGGAAAGCAAAGGATTTATAGAAAGGATCAAATTTTAGAGCTGGAAAGATCCAAGATTATCGTGGAATTCCACGAAATTTGCCGGAATCCCATCCACCTTCACAGGCCTGGAACTCATTTGGACGCCCGATCATCAAATTGGCAATGCGTGAGTGTTTGCCAAAATGTTTGCTTTTCTTTAAAATCAAATTCGCTTAATAAGCAGAAACTTGGTGTTCGAGGTGCGATGTTCGAATTCGATTAGATTCATTTCGATTAGAATTAGATTAGAATTAGATTAGAATCGAATTCGGTCTTAGTCTTTACGAGCAGCGGTGGCGGTCTTAACAAACACCTAATCTTAACATCACTTACAGCCAATCTTTTGGTAAACGGTTGAATTTTGGTAGGCAGAACAATCAACTTCCTTTTTTGAGATAGCAGAGATTGCCACAGAGAGTTGAGCCGGCTGGGCACAAGCCATCAACAGGCACTGAAATAGATCAGCTTTTATACAATCTGCCAAGAAAATTATAGACGCACCCTGTTTTTTGCTAGTTTAGAGCCGGACAGACAGTGGTCCACAAAAGTATTGTCCCATTGTCATCCAAAAGTTTCTTTCGTACCAAAATCTTGCAAAAAAAACTATATTCTCAAAAAGTGTAGGGGTATTTTGCTGTGGTGCGATAGCATCATAAGCCGTACGCCGAGGCAGTTCGAGTCGTCGAATGATGTCGGGTGGAGAAGCGCCCTTTTGATGAAGATCGAGTATCGCCCCTCGACTTGCCGATGGCTTCACCATTTTACGTTCAACTAAAAATTTCAAATGAATTACGAAATAAAACAGAGAGAAGAACTACAAAAGAATGTTGTCCAGTAAAAAGAGAGGAAAAAAATAACTTTTAACAATATGGGCCTGCCTATGAAATGTTGTGCGGGTAATTATCGCGCACCCTGTAGAGCCGGACAGACAGTGGTCCACAAAAGTATTGTCCAATTGCCATCCAAAAGTTTCTTTCGTACGAAAATCTTGCAAAAAACGATATTCCCTAAAAGTGTATGGGTATTTTGCTTACCCATAATACTCTACTTTTCAAGATTATAAGATTTATCCCTATAAATTGCAGAAAAATTAAAGTATAAAACAAAAACAATAAGTTACTTAACAAATAGCTCCACAAAAGTAATGTCCCATTGATGTTTTCCTTGATTATTCTTTTTATTTTCGCGTTCTATGAACATTAAATGTTTTTTTTCATTATTTAAATGGCTGACAAGAAAAGTAGAGTATTATGGGTAAGCAAAATACCCCTACACTTTTTGGGAATATCGTTTTTTTGCAAGATTTTCGTACGAAAGAAACTTTTGGATGGCAATGGGACAATACTTTTGTGGACCACTGTCCTCTAAACAAAAGGTGCTATAATTTTCTTGACAGATTGCATAAAAGCTGATCTATTTCAGTGCCTGTTGATGGCTTGTGCCCAGCCGGCTCAACTCTCTGTGGCAATCTCTGCTATCTGAAAAAGGAAGTTGATTGTTCTGCCTACCAAAATTCAACCGTAAGCAAAATACCCCTACACTTTTTGGGAATATCGTTTTTTTTGCAAGATTTTCGTACGAAAGAAACTTTTGGATTTGGACAATACTTTTGTGGACCACTGTATATAAAGCTCAAATGTTCGCTTGATTACTATGATTTTGTTTTTGGTATCAAAATAAACTAGATTTCCGCTTAAGAAAAGCCATTTCCCGCATCAGTTCGTCTTTCCAATGTCGTGAAGATGCTCATCAATAGTAGAATTTGAACATAGAAACTATCACTTAAGAAAATCTCTGGATTCTGTTCATCCGGATGGAAATCGAATGGCTAAGATCTATAGCAATGGAACGACTGTCATCTTTAGCTTCTACTACGTCGAAGTTTCCTGTGAAATTGAGGTATTATTTTCTTATTTGAGTTAGTTACTTTCGAGTTGCTTTTACAAAGTTTTTTGGCAAAATAAGAATTTTATAGTTTCGAAGCTCTCATATTATACGATTAGCTTGGCTGCATAGGCTTCTTTGCTATCAATTGAGCACAATATCGCTTCAAGCCTATGCTTAATTAATTTTCCAAATGAATCGATCAAAATCGAGCCGATTCAAAGCTTTTTGGCTTTCAATCAAAACCAATTCGATTCGAAAAAGTCAGCTTTTACTCTTTTACTCGAAAAAGTCAGCTTTTTAAATTTTATGCTTCTTAATATCAATATTCTAGATCAGCAAATTCCCTTTCGACAAACAACAATGCCAAATCCCAATCATGTCTCTGACTTTGACTGAGTGAGAATAAAAAGTTTCTCTTTGAAATTGAGAATTTAAGTCTTGCTCAATTGACGGCAAAAATCGAGAATTACGATGATCCAATGGTGATTTCGGTTAGTGAAAAAACTTTGTAAATTTTTGAACCGTTTTAGGGAAATGGTGAATGGGTGGTGACAAATCTTTCTTATGGAGAAATGATGTATGGCGAGATGCAAGTGGTCTGTTTCAATCTTTCAAAAGTTTCATCCTCGATTATGTCGATTAAAATCCTTTTGAAAACATTGCCTAGTATTTTATTTTAATAAACCAAACTATAAGTTTTATAATCCTTCACTTTACCCTACTAAAGTCTATGTCAAAGGAATTTTCATCAAGCATCAAACTATCACCATCTGAAAGAAAGTGAAGAAAGAAATGAATTTCCGATTGTATTCAATGTCGACATGAGAAGAGTTCCAAACTATTACGTGATCATGATTGCTTTTCCAACTTTCACCCTCACCTTGCTCTCGATTGTTGGAATGTTCTGGACACCCAACTATCAACAACAGCAAATGGGAAAGGTTCTTTATCCTCTTTACTTCATCTATTGGGTTGATGGAAAAGTCCTTTCCGATTTTTTGCGAGAGTACCTTAAATTTGTCCAATTTAGACGTTTTATAACTCATCCTAAAGCTGAATTCAAGACGGATCGATTGGTAAAAACCGTTTTGAGATATCTCTTTTCTAAAAGTTTTTACAGCTATTTTAGTAAAGGGCGACAGAGCCAAAAAATGGCTGTTTTCACGTTTCGGTAGTTTTCCGTGCAGAAACCTAGACTAAAAACATGTGTTTCGTGATCAGCGTCAAAAATAACCCCTAGACACGCATTTTCAGAATCTTAGCAAAAAATTTTTGTTCTTATTCAGGACTTCTTTCCACCGCTCAACAAGCCACCAGGCATTGAGTTTTCGATTGAATGCATACAAAAACAGGTGTCGCTGGTGCTCCTCCGATTCAACTTGACACGACATTCCTGAAAAAAGCCTTCTAACAACATAAAAAAAATGATAAAACAAAAAAAAGGGGAAAAACGAAGGAAAATCGCGAAAAGCGGCGGAAAGGCTATTGATCTGAGGGTCGCTGGTTCGACTTCCACCGGTGACAATATTTTTCAAAAAATTTTTTGCTAAGATTCTGAAAATGCGTTGTAGGGGTTATTTTTGACGCCGATCACGAAACACATGTTTTTAGCCTAGGTTTCTGCACGGAAAACTAACGAAACGTGAAAACAGCCATTTTTTGGCTCTGCCGCCCTTTACTAAAATAGCTGTAAAAAGAGATATCTCAAAACGGTTTTTACCAATCGATCCGTCTTGAATTCAGCTTTAGGATGAGGTATAAAACGTCAAAATTGGATAAATTTAAGGTACTCTCCCATAAAATCGGAAACGACTTTTCCATCAACCCAATACAATAGTCTGACTTTTCGAATCGAATTACTTTTGTTTCACTATAAAAATACATAGTTAACTTCCTCTGGAGTGCGGGAGAGCGAGTACATTTTGGTGTAATAGTTAGCACAATTGCTCGATAAGCGAAAGGTTGCGGGTTCGAGTCCCGGTGGCGCACGAGTTTTTGATCTGCTCTAGTTCCAACTACATTTATTTAACATCAATATAAACAGAATACACAACGCAATAACAGATCGAATCAAATCGAAACGAAAATGAAAGATTTTCGAATTGAAATGCCTTGGTCCGGTTTCACCAGGCACCGATTCGATGCGAAGCCACGTGTACTTTACGTTTCTACCTGCTTTCTACCTGCTTTTTTTTGGCTGGCTGATTTTGAAGGATTGAGAAATAGTGACTTCTAGTGATTTATGTAGTAAAAGTTTAAAAACTTTATGAATAGCTTATCTAATTATAATGTTGACAAGTACATTAGCGTAAAACTCTAATAGAAGCGCCGGCTAACCACAATCAATAGAAGCGCCGGTGCTTCTATTTTTCAATCCTCCAAAATCAGCCAGCCAAAAAAAAGTAGGTAAGGGTCTCCGGCATGAATTATAATTTTGAAAACTGTTCAAAAAACTATTTTAAACGATAGCCCTTAGCCCAAAACGTGCCAAAACCTGTTTAAAAGTTAAATTATTTATTCACTCGGACTCCATAGAAAATTCGCTTTTATGAAAGTTTTTACGGTTTTGTGTTTTCAGTTGAGCATCGGTTTGACGAGTCTCATCTCGATGACCGTTTTGTTGGACATGCTGTCAACATCAATCCCAAAGACCGACGTCTTTCCATTGCTTGGTAAATTCAACGGCTAACCACAATCAATGATCTCAGGGATCTACGTGGTTCTCTCCATTGGGACCACATCGCTTTCTTGTGTGGTCATCATTCTGCATTGTGTTCCAAATAAAGTCAAACAAAGCGTCAAACAAAATGAAGGCAAAAACGATTCATCAAAAAAAATTCCAGTAAAAACAAGAGTTTTTCATCATTGCTTCCAACGCAATTTCTTTCTTCTAATTTTCTTCCAAGCTCTGAATCTTGCGAATTTCAGCGTGTTTTTGTCGTTTTGGCACTGAATAAATGAGTTTTGATTGTAAATGATGAAGGAAAATGGATTACAATAGAAGAATGGACAGTGTTTCAATGGTAAAATGGATAGTGTCCTATTGGAGGCAGTATTATAAGATTACCTCTAGGTAGTCTTTCTTTGGAAAGAGAACTTTGTGTCCCCTCTCGCTTTTGAGCTGAAAATAACAAATTCCCCTGATTACATTCCCACTTTCAAAATCCCACAGCTCTAATCCAGATAACATGAGCACAACATGGTTGAGAGATTTTTGAAATATGAAAACTTGTCTATTAATCCCTTATACCCTTTTTTTCTCTAAAGTTCTAGCTGAGCCTCGTTAGTCCTTTCCTTCAGGGTCCCTTCAATTCGAATTCAAATCGAATTGAATTTGGACTAAACTTTTAAACGACTAAACATAACTGTAACCTAAAATAGTTTGTAACGACGTTTGACTGTGTGTTCATTTTTCCCTCCAACAAGTTGTAACAAGTTCTTTCCTCATTTCATTCAAACAAATTTCTTTATAAATTGTACTTTAGTGGGCTGTGTTTCACGAAATAAACCTTGTATACTTTCTTTTTATTACTTTTTTATACATTATAAACATTTGGACAAGGGAATGCATTTGTATTCACAAGCAGTCCTAGCTTCGATATTTGGTTAGAAAAAGTTTGACTGATTTTACAAGCATGATTCTCATGCTGATTAATAAAAGAATCTTATTCTTTGTCTTACTGTTCATAAATTTTGGTAAGTGCTTACATTTGAAGAAGCTAATAACCATTTATATCGAACAATGATTTATCAATGACCTTCATTTGCAGCTTCATCTGAAGTTGGTCACGGTACGGCTTCAAATGTTAAAACAATATTTAGCTTGATGAGTATGCGTGGATAGCTTTAAGAGAGATTGAAGCTTGGAATGGAGCTGTTGACCTGAGAACACTGCATTCACAATTATCCAATGCTATCAAGGTCCGACTTGACGCAACGACATCACTTGATCCAAAGTAAGCGTTGGATTTGATGATTAACGTTTAAGATCCACTTCGAAAGCTTAAAATTTCTATCTTGCTTAAAGGATTCTCAACTTTAAACATCTAGACTTGGTACACAAGTGATTATGTATCCACCGAGTGGTCTTTATGAGTGGCAAGGAATGCATATTCGCTTCTCTACCGTGTACTCTTATAATCTACATTTTTGTAGTAAATTTGAAGCACCTCCAAAGAAACTTGTTTTGATCAACGGATTGGTGATGCGATATCAAAAAGATGGGGCTTCTGAAAAAATTGTTCGTGCAAAGGAACTCATTCAACAATGGACACCAAACATTGAACGTATCATTGAGTGAGTTTAGGAGAAGGCATTTAAAAGCTGAGTTGCTTGATGAGATTGTTGTCTTTGTGTTGTCTTTATGGGATAGGCTAGTTACCGCAATTTCTTTTGCGCAACCGGGTCGTTTGCGCAACTCACCATAACTTTCTTCTAAGTGGGCTAATCTTTATGATTTTGGTCCCATTTTGTAGATCTCAATAAGTCCAACAAAATGGGACCAAAATCATAAAGATTAGCCCACTTAGAAGAAAGTTATGGTGAGTTGCGCAAACGACCCAGTTGCGCAAATGAGCCTGAGTTGCGGAAACTAGCCTACCCCTTCTTTATCTTTGGCTTTATGATCAGAAAGATATTCAGTGAAACAGCTGATTCAAACAATGAAGTGAACGAAATCACTGCGAAACTGCGTGAAGCTGGGTACTTCCCAAATGGAGACAAAGACTACTTCTTTTCCCATGCAGTCATTGTTCAAACATATTATCCGAATTGGAATTGTGAACATTATGGTGATGTGTCTTGGGGAAGAGTGGATGGAGAAGACGCGGGATTTGTCATTCAAAAACAAGTGAACGACTTGTGCTTCCGTCTTTTCTATTTCATTTGAGAAGAGGAATAAATTTTGCAAAATGGTTTTCAATGAAACGTTTAACAATTGACAGTTTAACTATTGACTAACTAACTATTTAACAATAATACGTGAAACAGACAGTACTTCAGCACAGTCATATCAGTTCAAATGATTGGTGTCTTTGCTGGTTTTAACAGGATTGGTGCATTTGTTGGTTTTAAACGAAAGTACGAAAAGAAACGTAAAGACTTCACCAACCTAAGTTTTAAACAAACCTAAGTTTTTGATTTAACCTTGTGTATCACTCATGAATCACTTTTCGAATGAACCACAACAATAGTTTTTGCCTTTGTACGATTCATGTCATTAAATTCACAGCCAGCCTTATTTTTGCTGATACGATTTTTGCCTTATTTTTGTCTTCTCTCAAAAACATACCACGTTTATGAAGTGATCAAAATGTCTATATTCTTTTCGAGTTTTGCAATTGCACTTCTGTTTCCGAAAATTTTGACAGAAGTCCCGGTATTTTATAATTCAATTCAATGACTTATTCAATAGTTTTATTTTTCTATAGCTTAATCGCCATAACAAGATCTACAATGGCTTTGAGGTGGAACAGGGAAAATATCCATTCATGGCTGGGCTTTTCGACAATAAAGCAACTGGGTAATAAATTTGGGTTAACGAAAAAAGAAGGTTAAGGTCGACTTTGTTTTGTGGTGGATCGGTTATTGCAAGACACTGGATTTTGACAGCAGCACACTGCTTGGCTGAGGAAGTGGATGGGAGAAAAGTGTAAGTGTAATCAATCTGAAAAAAAAAGGTCAGAGAAATCTTTAGCTTACGTGATCCAAAATCAATCTTTATTGTCGTTGGCACAAATCGAATCAAACCGAATTTCGACAAAACACACGTTATCTTCTTTTTCTAGACTTTCTACTCCTGCAATTTAGCAAATTCGACGAGTTGAGCAATTCTACTACCCTAACACCACAAAGGTACTCGAATCAAATAGCAGCTTTTTGTCTGGGGATATTGCATTGCTTTTGGTGAGTCTAAGTTTAAAAAGTTTCAAGTTAAACAAGTTTCAAAAACAGCTAGAAAGCTTTTGTTCAGCTAGAAAAAGCGCTTGATTTGAATGATAACGTGAAACGGATTCTTCTCCCAAAAAAGAGACCATTCTCTTACGAAGCATTCATGATTGGATGGGGATATGTGAATATAAGTGACAGATCTCTTGCTTAATCTTTTATCAAACATTTAGGTGATTATACTCCGCCAATGTTACAAGGAATTGTCATGAGAATCATCTGGAATCATACGGAGTGTAAAGGAAGGTCAGAAACGCTTTTGGTTGATGAGACTCAATTCTGTGCTTATCGCGATGAAGGAGGTGGATGTTCGGTGAGTAGAAAGAAGTAGAAGAAGAAGATCGCCCAGATCACCTTTAAAATTACTGACTTTTTTTGATTGTTTCATTCCTTTGAAAGCAAATTTACAGCTGACAATGAATAGTTTTACGGTCAGGATTTTATAATTCGCTAGAAATTTTTTTCAATATATTAGGCTGTCCAGAAAGTCTTTTCACTTGGTGAATTTGTTATTTTACAAAGAAAGTATGAAAAGGAATGAAAAGACTTTCTGGATAGCTTTTAGGGTGACTCTGGCGGTCCGCTATTCAGGCAAAACACTTTGATTGGAGTGATCTCAAGTGGGTCAGGACTTTGTTTCTATCGAAGCTCAAAGCCAGGTACAGCTAACGTACATTTGCTCTATATTTCAGTCAAAAATTGCTTATTTTTGCTCTATATTTGAGTTTTTGTTTAGAATCATTTACGGATGTCGTCCAATATTGTGAATGGATTCGTGAAACAACGGGAACTCATTTGTGTAGTGACAGTGACACTCCTCAACCACCACCTCTTCCTCCATATCGCCTCACAATGATCTCTTTTTGCGATTTCTGTCCAGTAAGTCGAAGGTTCACAAATTTGATACGACGTTTATCATTTTCAGTTGACTTTACGCTGGGTTAAAGATTTTGTTTCGACTTCTCAAGATGAAGAAATGAATTCAAACAGAACGTTGATCACGAAAGAACTCTTCAAGAGATGTCAAATCTATCCCGATTTACCGGATATAATAGAAAGCGTAAGTTGAAACGATTAGAGTAAGTTTGTTCAATGAAAAACTTATATTATAGAAAACTCGTTGCATGTACACAGTGGCAAAAGTCGTATCGGAGCGCCTTGATTCTGTAAAAGAAAATCAGATCGATGAAAACGGGAAAAAATTTTGTCATGATTGGTTTCCCGATATGGCATGTATAAGTGACTAAGTGAAGTAAACAATAAAGATCAAATTATGTAAATTATCAATCCTTTCTATAACATTGTCTGTCTTGAGATTGAGCTCAAAAATTGCTTGCCCTGGATGATTGAAAATTTAAATTATCTGGTTTAAGGGCTTTATCAACAAAAATTCTACGAAAATCGTGATTTGAATGAAAAAGAGAGCAGTAAAATGAAGATGAGATTAACGATGTCATCACAAATTGTTGGTTCTAGCATGGGAACAAGAACGAATAGAAAATGGATAATCGAATAGGTATTAGATCTTCACAAAGGCACTACTGATAATGAGAGATTTTGATATTTGACAATGAAACTTAAGTTGACAAATACTGGTAAATGCAAGATTTTATAGCTGCAGAAGTGGTTCACTGGTTGGGATAAGATCAATCAAGATTGAATCACTTAAAGCTCCTAAAGGAATGGTAACAACAAGGGTGAACTTAATATGAAGCTATTAATTGAAATAAGTGAATTTAAAGGTAAATAAAGAGACTACTCATTTCTGGGTAAAGTGCAAAAGTGACCAGCTTTTTTGTGTAAGACAAGAGAAAAGCCAAATAAAGCGATGAAAAGCTGAGAAAATATGCGGAAAGAAGGCAAATAAATGACACTTTTCATCTATACAAAAAAAAAATTCAATGTCTATCGAACAAAAAGAAAATTTCAAATTTTAAATAGATCCAGATGGCGTAGAAGGGTTAGAGGTTTGTGTCTGAATGTTATGCGTGCGACCATTGTTGAATTGAACCCCTCGAGCGTCGCGTCTTCCTGTAAGGAGTTTATATTAGGTTGGCGAATAACTCTTTTCGTTCCTTTCGTACTTCCCTTGAAAAATAACAAATACACCAATTGAGCTACGGTTTGTTTCATTAGAAAAATCAATCATTTTTCTGCAAAATAACATTAAAACCGGTTCAAATTGTCTTATGGCTTGATTTTTTGGGAGCTTGAAGTCGGGTAGTCAAAAAACGACTTGAAAACGGTTTAGACACTTTAGCTAAGGGAACCTATCTTCGTATCAATAGCTAAAAGATCGAGTATAAAAAGTTAGGTATATAGCCAAATTTTCAGAGAAATTGACTAAGCCAATTTCTTCGTAGAGGTTTCTATAGATTTTTACGAAAAACCCGTTTTTATTCTCGAATTTGCTTGAAAGTCAACCAAAATTGGATGAAAATTGAGCAATAAACACTTTTTATTTAGAGGAAATCATAAGTTAATTGGTGAATTTGTTATTTTTCAACGAAACAATGAAAAGGAACGAAAAGACTTTGTGGACAGCATAATAGTTAGGTGAAATTTCAAAAGTAAATTCATTAATTGGTTATAAAAAATTTCTATTTTCTAGCTTTTCACAAAACTAACCTAATAGCTTCAACATTTTACACATCCTCTCCAAGTATGGCCTTTGTTGATAAGTGTACTCAACACAATCCCACATCATATGCGCAATATCGTGATCATCTTTACAACCAAGGGAAATATCCTGAACGTTTTGAGGGTTTTTACTTAATTGCTAAAATATACTTTGTGCAATGGAGCTGAGAGTCGGAAGAATGGAACGCCAATTGAAGAACACCAAGAACGAGAACGGTCGACTGGAGCTCCTTCTGTCGCGGTTACCTGAATATAGAAAGGTTTATAGAAAGGCTTATAGCCTGAAAAAAATAAAGTTTTCTTATCTGGAAAATAAACTATCTGGTAAGCTTGAACAGTACCTGATCAACTAGAATCAACCCCAGATTCTTCAAAGCAAATGTGGACGATAGGGGATTTGTGATTTCTACATGTAGTGGATCGAGCGGGCTAAACTGATTTATAGACTCAACTTTTAAATATTCCAACCTCAAAGGTATTTGTCCTGTTCCCAATGAAAGCATACAACCGATCTCAACTTTATCGTGGGGTCGATTCTAAAGAATGAACGTTGAATCAGAACAATACCCAAGCCAACCAAATAAACATTTGTGCCATTGTAAAGTTGAACTTCGGCTAATAAATCCAATGCTGGGTTGTTGGAAATGATGCCTCCATCAATATATCTAAATAGCAATGCATTCTATTCAGATTTATGACTGACTTGTCATCAACAGGTGAGAAAAACATAGGAGCGGCTGATGTCCGTCGAAGAGCCTTCCAAGTTGGAATATCTAAAGCTATGAAGATAAACTGTTTGATCAAGAGTTGCGGTACTCTGGCTATATTTACAAAAGTGCGGCAAAATTTCTGTCCTTTTTAGAATTCTCCCTAAAAGCTTCCTGGTTGATTTTTTTTCATAAGTGTTTGTAGCCAAAAGATAGCCAATCTTTTACAGAATTTAAATCTTATTACGGTTTTTAAATAACTTCTTTAGATCTTGAGTTATCGCTTATTCTATGCTCTTCGAAAAAAATATCTGTGGCTGCAAATATTTTTGCGCTTTTTAATTGCAAAAGTTTCTATAAAAATGACAAACTTATCGAAAGCTGTTGTTGTATTTCCAGTTTGGAACTGATAAACAATTTTTTTCAATACTCCTAATCGTCTAAGTTCTAAGTTTGACAGATTTTGTTATACTGGTAATACTAATCACGGATGCGACCACAGAGCTCGCGCAAATTGTGATAACTCAAAATTTAAAGGAGCCATTTAAAAAAGGTAATAAGATTTAAATTCTGTGGAAAATTGGCTATCTTTTGGCTATAAATACTTATGAAATAATAACAATCAGAGAGAATTCAATTAAAGAGAATTTAAAAAGGACAGAACTTTCGCCCCACCCTGTGTAACGTTTCGGTTACTAACCTGATGGTTCTTCAAATCCCAATTCCAGGTTCTCTTTGTCTGAGATCGGCAATCGATAGTTTCGCATGAATTCAACCTTCACAGGAAAGAAATCGGCTTTCACTGTTGAGATCATTATCCTGAAAACAGGTTATTTAGATTCTATAAAAATATTAGATTGTTATCTTTAACAACCTTGGATCCTTGAGATCAGCCATATTTCCTTCTCCGATTTGTTCTTTCATGAACTGTTCGAGAAGAGCCGAATTGTAGGGTCGTGTCCATCCATCAAACACCAAATCTTTAAATCGCAGGTAGATGTGCTGACAATCTCGAAGAGACTTTCCTAAATATCTTTTTGATTCAACAAATGAGATTTTTACTATCTAAGCATTCTATATATTCCTGCAGAAGTTACCTTGCGCAAGTGCTGTGGCAACTAGAGCTCCTGTTGAAGTCCCGGCAACCCAATCAAAATATGGATACACCGATTCGCCCATCACCTCTTCAAGAGCCATTAGTGTCTAAAATAAAACCGGAATCAATAATTTAGTTATATTTAGACTAACAAACCTGTATGATGACCAATCCTCTAATTCCTCCACCGTCCAGAGATAACAAGTTAACCATATTCCTCGGCCGTTCTCCTCGATCAATCAAATTTTGAAGATGAGTGCACAGCTTATCGTAGAATATCTGAAGGTTAGATAATATTGACTAACTTTATTTCTCAAACCTTCTGCATATGATCTTTTATTCGATGCTCTTCAAGGGGTGCCGCATAATTTAATGGGTTTGGTTGATCAGTCAACTGGCCAGGTCTTGGGGAGGCGAAATCATCGGTGTCTGGAAATTTGTTGAACTTTAGTCGACTCATTTATTATTTGATTAGCACATACAAGATATTTGATTGTAGTTACTAACTTGATCTCAGCAATGGAGCCATCTTTTCGATCACGCATCCACTCACACAGCCGGTCTTTTTTGCCCCACACCTCTCTGCGCCGCATAGGATGAGTGCTTTCAGAACGTCAGCTCTACAAAAAATGGTTACAGTGTATTTCCTTGTGATAATATTTTTTAAATCACTAGCAGAATTTTTAAAAAAACTAACTGTCTCAAACGAGCCGCCAAATGTCGAGGTGAATCGTCGTGGTTGTTTCGGATGTTTGGATCAGCTCCAAGACAAAGTAGCAGTCTAAAACGATCAATAAATTGAATTTAACATTCTAAACATTCTAACATTTTTTCAAAAACTCAATCAAATTCTAAAATCTACCGCGTTGCTTCGAGGTTTTTCTTGCTGACAGCAATATGAAGTGGAGTATTTCCAGTGGCATCTTGGGCGTTGATATCACAACAATATGAAGCCAAAGTTATCATCAATCCAATGTCACCCTGGAAATTGACTTATTTTTGCATTATCCACGGCTATTTATGCATATCCAAATCTCTCTTATCTTACCCGATATGTGTACAAGTGGAGTGGCGTTTGGCCAGCATTGTTTTTCTTGTTGAGATCCAGCTCGGCACTTTTTAGCAGCAATAAGGACATCAAAGGCGTTTTGTACATAGCTAAAGGAGTATTAGATATACTATTAAAATTTCCAAAGCTAGATTTACTTTTTAGGTATTGCATGTGAATTATTTACTAACCAATGTGAAGTGCCGTGTTGCCCGACGAATCAACTTCATTCAAGAGACTTGGCGAAGACTCGAGAATTGTCCGGATGATCCTGAAACAACATTTGTAACATTTGAAAAGTTTACTTTGTTTATTCTAAAATTTTTGGAACTTACACACTATCCTTTCCTTTGTTCATCATTGCTTCAAATAGAGCATTTCTTCCAGCAGCGGCTATTGTGAAATCAGCCCCAAAACGGCGGAGTGAAGTGACACATCTGGAAATGAAAGGAATGATACAAATAACATCTTACTTATTATAAATTTTAAAGTTCACCTTCCTATCTTACTTATTCTAAGACACAAAGTTTGTCCGTCCACTTCATAACTCGAGTCCCAGGTAGGAATTTCGGTCTGATTTTTTGGGACAATATGTAATCGACTGCGGCGGTTTGGCATGTCAAATTAGATTTTAAAAATTTCGACCCGTTTTGTTGGAGCAAAGTTGGAAAAATCTCATTTGGCGATCAAAGTTCGCTTAGGGGTACTTCAAAAAATTAATTTTAGGTTTATTTTCTCAGAATATATTGGGGGAAATATTTTGGCACTAAACACCTTTTCAAAGTTTTTGAGTTTTTGAGAAAACGGCGAAGGTAGAAAAGTTCAAAGGGTCGGAAGGGATTTCAGGTAAACGGGAAAATTTACTTCTTAAACTCAGTTTAGTTATTGAAATGCAAATTCAGTAGTAAAATAATGTACTTTAGTAAATTTATTAACAACTAATATTAAACTCATGTAAACTATGCGTTGGCCCAAATCGACCAGCAGTTAACCCACAGCGTTTAGACGGAGATTAACTGCTGGTTTGGTTATTAATCAGAAAAGTATATTTTTTGATAAATTACCTGGGATTCACATTCCTAATCGCTAAAGTGACAGGAGTGCATCCATCTTGGTTGATATTGTTGAGAAGCCCATGCACTGGATCGAATTCCCAGAGAAGCTAAAAATTGTAGTGAACAACTGTAAATGCCAGCTATATTTTACCTCTAACATTGGAGCTCCTGTCAAGGCAGCAATGTGCAACACATTGTTCAAGTTCACATCACGAACAGTCGGATCGGCTCCAAGTTGCAACATCCGTTTCACTGAAAACGAGCAATCAAACAAGGTTTTGCAATGATAGGATCAAGTTTACTGTTTCGTTTTCTTACCTATTCCCAATCGATTCATCGAAACCGCCATCAGCAAAGGATATTTTCCATCGTTTTGCAGAACTTGAAGCATTTGTCTGAAAATTGGCATAAGATATCAAAACTTTTAACAAACTTTTCGAATGGTACTCCATTTTTATTCAAAAAGTCGATGTTTTCCTCTGTGAAAATATCTTCTCGATTACAAGCAATAGCCACGTGAATCTAATGGATTGGTATGTTGTGAACCATTCAATCTGACAAACCATTCTCCACAAGGGATTCTCTCGTAGTTTGTTGATCACTTCTCTCATTGTCGCTCGAGGATCTTTGTCATCTGAATTTTTCGATTTTCGCCATTTTGTTTAGCTCTTAAAATGGTTCTCATTCAATTCAAGCTAACCTATGATTGAGAATAACATTTGACACTCAAGACACCGCCTGCACAAATCAAACGCGTCATCTTGTGAGCTTTCTCCTTTGCAACGAAATAAACTAAAAATGTTATCATTGGCAATTTTTTGAACTTAAAAATATGACCTCACCTATAGGCAAATTTGTGCTTTTCTTTCTGAAAGACCACGTGAAAGATTGGTGTGCTTGGATCGTTCTTCAGACTTCCCTTCACAATTCGCAGCATTGAATCCTCATCTTGGGGAAAGATGATCTAAATCGGAATTGAAAAATGGATAGGATTTTTTAAACTGTATTTTCACACGGGTTTGATTTTTCACTCACCTTATGCGCCAGCAAGAGCTCTGATGGAAAGGCGACAACTTCATGTGGATCCGATGGAATCCAATAGTCTTCACCAAAAATTTGTTCCCTTGCAGATGTCCACAAATCGCCCAACTTTGAGGTGACTTGTGCCAATGAAAACAAACTGCAAACTTGGTATTTAAACTCAAATTTGTTTACTTACCTTGGTTTAGCTACTTGATCCTTTTGAGTTGGCGATGGGGGCGGGGTTTGCACGACTTCTTCACCTGTAAATGGATTGTAAATGCTTGCTGAATAGTTACATTTTTTAAAAGTTCAAATGCTGATCCTATCCAATTCAATACCTATAACCGAACCACTAGAAGCACTTGGCTTGTCGGTGTTGATGCCCAAAATAACTGCGCCACTTGTTGGTGAACCGTCTGGAAATGTTTTTGGTTTAATTTAAAATCCTAAAGCATAATTTTACCATGAGAAGATCCAGGACTATAGGAGGCTGAGGTTCTGTTGTTGTTGATCCTTGCAACTTTGCTTGGCGGGCTTTCATTTTCAGGTTTCTAAATTCATTGCATTCATTTTCTAGCAACATTAAATCGTTTGCCTACCTCCTTTTTGCCGTCAAGGTCCAATTTCGGCACATCCAAAACTCCATTTTCCTTTATCTTTTCCATACCGGCCGCCATTGCCAATGGTTGATCGACCTGAAGAGAACCATTCTAACTTTTCAGAAACTAATCTTAAATTTGTAAAGCTTTGCAAAATGCTTGTGTAAAAATTGAACAAAGAACAAAAACTCGCATCAGGGTTTTTATCGCCCGACGTAATTCTCCCTAATCCGGCCATCTTCTCATTGATTGAGTCACGGGATCGATCCGCTGCAAAGAAATTTAATGAGATGACAAAGGAGGTTTAATTGAAAAATCTTTAAGTAAAGTAAAAAAAGAAAGTGCAAAATTTAAAATGAAACACTTTCTTTCATAATTTAAACGGTCAAAGGCCGAGCAAAGCTGCAACGCCAATTCCCCAGCCTTATCCATTCCATATTCTCCTTCCTATTGTTCGAATATGCATGAATTTTCAAAATTTTGTAAAGGAAAGTAAATAAGATAGCTACAAATCACATGTTAATAATTTGCATGCAATTTCACAACGTTCAAACAAATTCAAACTGTTAAATGTTCTATCAAAGCTTCGCCACTTTTCTAGAACCATAATCTTTTCCTTAAAAGTTTCGAGAAAATTGAAAGGGCGTAGACAATTAGGTTGACGTAGGCAAGAAAAGGGTTGCGAAAACAAGAGCTCTTTCAAGGGAAAGAGGGGAAAGACGTCTATCACGTAGACAAAAAAGGGTGACCCATCCTGAAAGAAAAGTCTTTTCTATACCACAGCCTAGTCATTGCTTTTGGCAAACAGCCAGACGAAAGAATAAATTGCCTAAAGGGTTAGTTTGCCACATCAAATAGTGTTCTTTAGAGTGTATTCCTCGCGATTAGTACATTTTCTAAAAAGCGCCCCCGAGAAAAAGTACCGTAATCCCGTCGAGAAAGCATGAAAAAGTCAATACAATAATGATACTTTATTCAGATGATAAAGTGAAACCCAATAAATCATAGAGAAACGCACAGCGAGTCATAAATGTAGAGACAAAAGAAAGATACGAAGATACGAGATAGAGTGAATATGCCAATAATCAGACTACCTACGAGAGAGCCGTTATATCTAGAGCATCGATTCGCTTCTTGAAAATGGAAAGCAACCGAATTCCTCGTATGTCATTTGGGGGCAAGTTCCATAACCTAGCGGCTTTAACAGGAAATTACGAAATTACGAGTGGGCTCATCCAGTAAGCGTACAGTTTGTAAATGAAAAATCAATGGAAACAGAAACAAAAGCTTTGGTAAAATCTAAAAAGACGGCTTCTAATTGGGAGCTGAACTTTTCTTTTTGATCTAAAGCTTTGAGAAAAGATTGAAAGGCTAAAATAAGTTGAGAAGTGGTGGATCTATTTTTAAGAAAGCCAAACTGTTGGTTAGAGAAAAGGTTATATTTGACAAACTGAAGAATGATTTTATGGTGATCTAAATTTTTAACACAGGGGAGGTTAGAGAAATGGGACGGTAACTAGCGAATCTGTTCTTGGGGATCTTTTGAGAAGAGGCGACACAAGAGGTTGTTTCCAGTAATAAAGAAATTTAGCAAGAGGATAGACTAGGACTTTGCACAGTTTCTTTAGAGCAGAGGTAGTAATTTTGTCTGGACTAGGTGATTTTTTGAGTCTCAACTTTTTGAAAGCTGGCTGTAAGGAGAAAATTAGCTTGTGGTGGGATCTGTTTAGGTCAAAAAGCCGGAAAGGGTTTGTTAGGTTTCTGGTTATTGTAAACGCTGTGAAAGAATTTAGCAAACTCAAGAACAATTCTTTTTGGGGTCTAAAAAGGTTTCACTAGAATTGGATGGATCAAGGAAGGGATTTGAAGCTTAGTTTTAGAATTAATATATGTGTAAAAAGACTTCCCGTTCTTGGATTTAATGGCATTTCTTTCAATATTTTCCTCAAATTTACGATAATATTTGGAAGCTTATTCAGTTCCTTACTAACTAGAGGGTCGTTTAAGGGTTTTGAATAATAGGAACGACGGAAAAAAAATGGCCAGTCTAGCTCTCAAGATATGTGGTGGGGTCATCGGTGGAGAATGACCACACGCTAAATCCATCGATTCTAGCAGACCAGCGCAAAAGATGTCATAAATATTTCAATAGAATTTAAGGAGGCACAAAAATCTGATCGACTTAGAGAAACTAGTATACACACCGCCGCTTTGTCATAATCAAAATCAAAATGCAAACAGACTTGATCCCTTTCCTTCGGAATAAAACAGGTTGAACCAATTTTGAAGCTGATTGAGAGGTGGTCAAAGCCCGGGAGAGGCGGCAAACTTTGCAGATCGATTACGTTGTCCGGAGAGTCACAAATCACCATATCTAAAATAGAAGAAGAGCGGCAGAAAGTAGAAAATGGATTAAAATGAAAAAAGAGCTCGTAACAAGGAAAATTTCAAGTGAAATCGTGGGGTTTTGATACTTATCGAATGCAAAAGAATCATTGAAAAAGCTTACACGGAAATTAAAATCACCTAGTAGAATGTTTAACTCAACAGAATTTTCCAATGGCCAAAAAGAGAAGATGTGTCTGCTAAATTTACATCAGGAGGGCGACAAATAATGAAAGAGGGGTCTTTTTGGCAAGAAAACATCCACTATAATTTCACAGTTAAACTTAGATACAGAGCAAATCAGGGAATGTTTAAATGATTTTAGAACCAAGAAAATAGCGCAATATATGCAAATCTTTAACAGAAAAACATTATTTTTCATTTGCGCCGTTTCATTAAAAAAAATATTGATTTTTCTTATCCGTTAGCCACTTCTTCTCAAATTTTATCATTTTAGAATATACCGATAGAAACCATCCTCTTTATTAAGCGAAAATCAAAAAAGATATAGGAAAAACGAATGCGGTATTATTTTTTATTAAAGCACAAGAGAACAAAATTAACGAGAAATAGGGAAAAACAAGACAAAATTTTTAAAAAAATATAAAAATAAGGGGAGTGGGACAAATGCGACCTTTTTTTGCGCACTCGGACATTTGCGCACCTTTTTTCCGCACCTTGCCCATTAGCGCACCTTTTTTCGCGTTTTAAAAAAGCTCTAAAAAGCTAATATTAACCAATTTCTATTCCAAAAGTTGTTTTTCTAGGTAATTTTAGGGTGTAGAATCGAAATTTTGGCATATCAGAGCTTGTGGAAGCGAACGGACGGAGTTATACAAAGAGAAAAATCAACAATTTTCTGTAATTTGACCTTGCCGTTTTGTCTTTCAAATTGGTTCCACACACGCTCTGTTATGTCAAAATTTGAATTCGACACCCTCAAATTACCTAGAAAAACAACATTTGGAATAGAAATTGGTTAATATTAGCTTTTTTTTTTTAGCTTTTAATAGTAATTTAATATTATTTAATTTTATTTACTAGTAAAAATAGTAGCGCAGTTTTATTACAGAAATTACGGTAATTAATTGATCGCCAGGAACACACTCTAGTGTTCTTCAGACAATTTCTTTGCTATACTTGTCTAATGTTTTTAGGGCATGCAAATCAGACATCGTTATTTTATTGAGGTAGATCATACGTTGCTGCCTTTTTCCTAAAAGCTCAATTCCAATTGAATAAATTAATCAATCACATCACTCACAATCTAAAAACAATAAATTATCAACTAAAATTATGATTTTTAAGAACTCTAAAGTCTTCGTGATAAATAGCTTCAAGATATTTCATTGTTTCTGAATTTTGCCTCACATCCTTCTCCAAGTCTCTTTTATGTGCTTCATCGCTTTGTCCCGCATGATTTGTCGTCGAGAGGAGCAAGTGGAGCAGAGCCTGAACGCTGTATAAACTTTACAGTAGTATAATCTTTGCATGCATAATTTTGAAAATCTTGAAAAAGCATCTATGTTTTCATGGTTTTCGAAATGTTTCCAATAAAGTACACCTTCTTTGAAATCTTCTCTGGTACATGAGCCTTTCGAAAAACGGCTTCCATTTCTTCCATCATTTTCGTTCTATTTCGTGAGTGGTGCACAAGCATGTATTTTTCTAGATCACAATACCTGAAATCTTTAAGAAATTGAAAACAAAAGACACGTAAGCAAACCCAGTTTGTGGTCGAGAGTGAACGAGTATGAATGAGTAAGTCCCTTCAGGATGTTTCCTTTCTCGCGGGTCATCTTTCCGAAGCTGGTAAAGCCAGCGAGCAAATTGGTGAATGTTTGTCACTTCGCTCGGGCAATAGGACCAACTAGATTCCAGAAAATGTTCAAGATATTTGTCTCATTTACAATTTACAAACAAATCCGTAAAGTGAAACGAAACGCTCAATCGGTTCGCGCACGAGGGTGAACCGAACGAACGAAAGTGGTCGAGCCCATGCCGCTGTGGTCATCGAACGATAATTTCCGTGTTCATGACAATCACTGAAACGGTTGTAGTACACAAACACAAACAAATCCACTTTTCATAAACGACTTTTTGTGTGAAATTTTGCGTGTACGAAATCCCTCGATAGTCTCGTGAAATATCACACAGTATTTGATATGTGATCGTTACGCCAGCTTTCGGGATCATGCAGAACTCGACTCCAAAACCTTGGTTTAACTAAAAGTAGTCTTTAGATGTTAGATATTATGTTATTGTGTTGTTATTAAAAGTAATTGTGAAAGTATTTACAAAATAGCCACAGAATTGCAAGAGGTAAAAGTTTTTAAAGGTAGAAAACCTTGATTGTTCCCCATCGGTGATCAGGCAATGGTGAAACTAAGAGTGAAAGTTTTTTCTATGAATAACAAGAAAAATATTATTTTGTTGTTAAAACCTTGTACTTAAAGAAAACAAAGTGTTACCTGGATCACAAAAGTCATCCGGGCCACCGGCGCAATCACTTTTGGAGCATTTTGCTAACAGAAAAATTAAAGCAAGGCTAACAAATAGCATTTGAAAATTGATTTCTTTTCTATAGAGCTAGGTAAGACACATTCTCGTCGACCCTCAAAAAGGCTCATGTCATCACGCAAAAAAGGTGTATTGCTCACTATTGTCTGAAAGAGCTGCTTTTGAGTGTAATGTATGACAAAGAATGGAATAGTTTCTCTTTATTAACTGTTTCTCGGTGAAGGGAAAGAGACGATTTTCATCAGTATTTTGAGATGTTGCTTTGGGGAATTCGATGCTTCTTGAATAGGCCGTTGCTGCTGACAATAAGGGTCCAATCAACCAAAAAGTCTTCATTACTCTGAAAAGTTGACAATAACTTTAAGCTACGATGAAGTTGAACTAGTTTGAGATCAATCCAACTTACTTAAATGGTTGTTTCACAGAGTCTATCGCTCTTTCAAAGGAAAAGACGTCTATTACGTAGACAAAAAAGGATGACCCATCGTGAAAGAGCTGTCTTTTCTATCCTACACTCCAATCCATTTCTTGGCAACTGCCCAACTAACGGAATAAATTGCCTAAAGGGTTACTTTGCCACATCAAATAATGTTCGACAGGAAATTTCTTTTCTATAATTCTCGTTTTACACAAGTATTCATTTTCTTGTGCAAATAGCTTTCGCATATTCTTTTTTCTCAATCTTAGCTTTTGGTGATTGTTTTACATTTTATATTTACATACATATAAATCCTTTTATATTTACAGACCAATGCGAGAGAGACGTATTTCTCATCATGAATCAAAGGCGGTAACATCGACGAAAATGAGCAATTTGACTGAATGGTTGAGATCACTTGAGGGAATGTCTATTGAGGTGAGTGATCTGGGAAACAATACGAGTTCAACTTCATGACATATCGTTTAGGAGATGAAGAGAAATGTGGCCACTCGTCTGGCCGAGTCTGAACGCAACACAGCCACTCTTCGCGATGAATTGACTAATGTTTCAAAGGAGTGCGAAGATCAAGAACAAACGTTGGTTGAACAGTAATTGAAAGAATTATAATAATTGTTGTTGTCAGTAGATTTGAATAGATTCATTTCTAAACATATTTCAGGTTGGAGAATCTTTCGGATATGGACACAGCTGTGCAACGAGTGTTGACATCCCTTGATGAGCATATTAAAGTAAGTTTGTTTCTTTGTATTTTAACAATTTTTTGATTTCAGACTTTGAAACTAAATGAAAATTCGCTTGCCGTCAATCAATCGATTTTGCAATATGAAGCTGCAAAAACAAGAGCAACAGCACTTAGAAAGTGCATTTCGGTAAGATTTAGCTAAACTTGTAGTTCGATTGACTTGTAAACTAGCAATTGTAAAGCACTGACATCGATTTTAACAAGGTAAATCTTATTTTACAAATTATTTGTGTTCAGGGTCGCAAACAATATGAGAAAGCCTGGGAAATGATGAAAGAAGTGCCAAAAGAAGATCATGCGACAGTGTTGACAACACTGCAAGAGCTGCAAAGTAGCATTGATGTCATCAAGAATGTACGTGAAAGAAGAATTTACTTAAGACTCAAATTTTAGTGTGTACCTAAAGCTTCTGTGAATAAAAAAGAACTTGACAATCAAAAGGACACGTTTCTTGCTTGGCAATCAACCGCTTTCTTTTTGGCTCTACAACAAGGAGACACAGGAAAAGTCGCGGAAATATACAATACTTATGCGAGTCTTGATCGGAAGAAAGGTTTGGAGTTTGATTATAGCTAAAACAATTAAATTTAAAGCAGACTGTAAGACTTAGGGAGAATTCTCCCAGTATTGGCTTACCGTCAAACATTTTGTTCTAGAGTTCATCGCAATTTTCTCGAAAGGAATCTTCAATCGTTTCTCTCATGCTCAAGTTGATCGCTCATCAGTACATCAATTTTTTGAGGGAATTAGTCGAGAAATTGAGACTCAACTCAACATGTTCTTTAGGTAATTGAAGAATTCACTGACAAAACACTTCAATCTTTAGTGATTCATCTGTTCTGGCTCAGAAAGAGTTCCTTGATGCAAATGAATGCTTGCAATTGGTCACTTCGGCCATACGATTGGCACTTACTGAATACGATTTGACAGCGGCTTCTCAAGAACTTTTGAAATCTGCACCAGATTCGATCAAGTTTTTGGATGACTTGAACAAAGTACAAATAATTTCAACAGAGTGTTTATTGAAAAATTCAGTCCCTCAGCACCATGTATGACAGCATTCCGCAAAACTACACAGAATATGTTCGAGACACAGCGAGTGATCTTTATGACTTCCTGAGGTTTGAAACTTTTAGACTGTAAATCGGATTTTCTTTTAGGCAACAATTCCTCAGCCGGCTTGAAGTTCCTTTGAGTGAGACGATCATTGAACAATTGCAAACAAGAGTGAGTGGAATGGATCTTGTAAGTTTTATGGATTTAATCAAAAATTCCGATCTGTACTTTAATCTATGGCCTTTTTGTGCTTTTATATATAGTAAATTTTGGGTCACTGGTTCTCATCGCACGAAAATCTCATCCTTCATTTCGACGGTCAACGAAGTGGTAACAATTTCCTCGTTTTACCTTCAAATATCCCAATTCAGGTACTCATCTTACATGATATCCTCGTTTCACTATCAAATGTTTATCCGGCTGATGGATTGAATAATATTATACAGAAACCAATTGATGTAAGCTAACGGACATTCTATACTTAAGAACGTTTTCAGAAAGTTTTCGATGAGTTCCTCGACAAGATCAAAAATTGGACTTATTCAAAAGATTCACAAGGAAAAACGCGCTCTATTGATGAAATTATTAAGGTTTGTAGGCTAGAATTTGATTTCAACAGTATTTTGGCAGGTTTGTGAAGCATCTGGGCATTTCATTGCGGGAATCACACGATTGAAGACGATCGCCAGTGGAATACACGGTACCTAGATTGGAAGGGGATTTGTGTTTGCTAATTTTGAATTTTAATAAGAATCAGATTTATTATAAAATAATCTTTCAGAGTCACTTTCCGTCCCGACTAGAGGCGCTAACAAATGGAATGCCCGTGTTTGTGATACGACTCTCCAACTTGTATCGGCTCAAATGTGCAGTGAAGTGCAACGAGGAGTCAATGAATTGGTTCGTTGACCAAAAGTTTACTGTCTACTCCTTTTTAAAAAAAATCTTTACGGAAAGTCGCAACCACCACCGGAAATGCGCCCGATTTGCCATCATTCTCATTGACACCTTCAGAATATATGACGGGAGTCGCTCAAGAGGTTTGATAAATATAATAAACACGTTATTGTTGTTGTTGCTTTTTAGGTTTTGCAACATTTTCACAAATTCGAGATGTTCTTGGCTGATGAAAACACAGCACACGCGTTTACGGTATGGTCAAAAGGAGGAGAAGGGGAAGGTTTGTGAAGAATTAATGATTGGTTGATTTAATCTTTGTACTTACAGGGTGTTCAAAAAAAAATTCCCATTTCAACTCAAATTTCTCAAAAAGTTTAAGTTTTATCGAATTGAATCTGTTTGGCTCATGCTGAAAATTTAGAATCGAATTTCGGTCCGCTATTTGGCGCATGCTTAGGTCGAGGGTTCAATTCCTCTAGGGGCTTCTTTTCTCCTTTTTTTCACTTTTGCCTTTTCGATGAGAAAGCCAGGAATGGGACATGGACAGAATGATTCCTATATTTGATAGACTCAATAAAATGAATAGCTCCAATCGATTCCCTGACCCCAAAAACCTCCGGGTACAAATTTACAGCCAAATATCTTCTTTTTGTACCATCTACAAAGCAAAAGAAAAATTCTTGTACAAATGAGATGTTCTTGGTGCTGTTGCGTAATCGCTCACCATTTAGCAAACCGCTCTGGTTTAGGGTGCTTCCCTTTTGATTACCATAAAGGAGAAGGAGCAGTGAGTGACTGAGCCCCTTTGCTCTCTGGGCATCACTATACCCAAACCTCTGGGATCAATTTTTGTCTTAAATTTGACTATGTTTTGCGCGCAAATTCTGGATTCTGTGAAAGTATTGTGTTATTTAAAAAGTAGCTAAATTGAGAAATCCAAATCGAAAACCAGGTTTGGTACATATGAATCCTTCATAGTAAAGTATTTTTAGAAGATCTCTTGATGAGGATCATGCGTGATATGTGCAATATCTCGATTCGAAGCTTTGTTCAAGCTATCGGTGAAACGTCAACACTCACCCCGACCACTATCAAGCAGCTACGAGTGGATGCAGGTAATCAAAATCTGAAACTGACAAGCAGTTACGAGTTTTGAAAAGTCATATTTTACATAAAAACTTGCGATTAATTTTAAACGAACAAAGTATTTTAGAATATTTCCGTGAAGTTCTACTCGATTTGCGTCTCCCCTCTCCATTACTAGATGAATACATCGCAAAACTTACAACATAATACAAAACGATTTCATTTTAAGTCATTTGTCTTGTTTTCTGACGATCCAATACTTGTTTTCTATGTGAATCGTTATTTAGTCTTGTTCGATTTTCATTCTGTGATGCCAACTGGGTGATATGGTTAAATTTTTAACATTTTGGCTTTTAAACCAAACTTTAGAACCTCAAACAGTGTTGCACAATATTGTTTTGTGCAAGTTCGAATCAAAGTAGAGCCAATGCTGATTTTTGCGCAAAAATGATGAGAATAGAGACAAAGATAAGACTAAGGCGATTCCCGTGGAATTGACTTGCCTACAGCTGCTGCGATAAATCACGAATATACTTTGAATTAGCCAAATTCTATGGACAAATTTTTCTGCGTCTTATTTGTTTATTCAACTGTTTCTACTTTATTCGCAGCAGATCCCAAAAATGATAAGGTAAAAGAGTGATTAGTCTTGGCTTGAATGCGAACTTTTGACCAGGATAAGAACTCGTTCATTTAAATAATTTCTGGTACAGTTAAACATAGGTAAACCATCTACCCGGGTTGAACTTTGAGATCAATTATGATCTCTACTCGGGCTATTTGAATGCTGGCAAAAATGGAGACTGGAAAATGCATTATATGTAAGTCAAACTTTTTTTTTTGCTTATAAAGTTTTAGCACTGTTGTAGGTTGATTGAGTCAAAAGGCCCAAAATCGGATGACGATCCAATACTTGTTTGGCTGCAAGGAGGTTAGAATATTTGACAAAGAAACAATGAGATTTGAAAGGTTAAGGGTTTCTTTTTATTTTTTAAACTTCAGAGAAGAATAGTTTTATTTTTAGGCCCCGGTTGTTCATCTTTTGGGGCAATTTTCGAAGAGTTAGGCCCATTCTACATGTCGCCTGACGGAAAGAGTCTTTTCGAGAACAAATACGCATGGAACAATGTAAGAATTAATAAATTTAAGTTTTGAGAATCCTTCAAAACATTTTCAGAGAGCTAACTTACTCTTTCTTGAATCACCGATTGGTGTCGGCTTCTCGTACGACAAAACGAATCCTCAGTTTGACGATGCAAATGACGATCAAGCGAAAGAGATGAACTACGTGGCGCTCAGCGATTTTTTCAATTCGTTTGGATGATTGCATATTTCGATCCTTTCTTTTCAGCTACTCAAAATACACGAATCGTTCGTTTTTCCTTGCCGGAGAGTCCTATTCGGGAGTTTACATTCCGATGCTTGCCGCTCGCTTAGTTCAAGGAATTGCTAATGGAACTTTTCCAAATCCAAACTTTCAAGTTGGTTATTTTCGCTTATCAAACACTCATGCTTTTATTTTCTTTCTTATAAAATTGCTTTAGGGTGCAGCTATTGGAAATGGTTACCTAGATGTGGCAAGATTGTACAATTCTCTCGTCCTGTGGTCCGGCTATCATGGTCGCGTTTCTGTACAGTATGTGCTTTTTCTCTCTGCAATAAAATTAATTTTTCTAGAGAATGGGACTTTCTCAAGTCTGAATGTACCTCGGGAATGAGTCGAATGGGCGACATGGACACGTACAACTTCTTCTCTTACCTGCGCACCACCAACTATCTAACCGATTTTGCTTCAGATAACTCAACTTGTGGAAATCTAGTTTGTCAGTTTTAACTGTTAATATTCAGATAATTTACAGATAATGCGACTTGTGACGGTTCCTGATGGGTAAGTCATTATCTAATTTGTAAAAACGAATCTATTTGAGGATGGATGCTGAAAACTACTATCAAGATTGTTTTGATCCGAAATGGTATCAGAGCTCTATGGAAAAGTTGGGTAAGCTTATTCGTAGCTTTCAGGTTACAAAACTAGTTCGTTTAGACAAAACTTTGCCTAAACATCCGGCCAAGTTAAAAAGGATTCGAAGACGAGCAGCCATTCATGAGAAGGCTTCATTCTACCAGAGTTTTGCGGTAAGTCAAACTGCTGAAGAATATTGAAATCAAATGAGCCTGAAGGTTTTGAAATAACTACCCATAGCTTGCTAACTTGTTTATTCAAAAGTTCTACTTCTTTAGACAAGCTTTAATTATGGTTCAACTGATCCATTCAATGGTTACCCTTGTTGGAATTATGTACCTCGATGGCATTGGGTGAATTCACTTGAAGTCAAGAAAGTAAGCAAGATATTAACTCGTTTCAATTCTTCTTTCATTCCAGGCTCTCAACATTGATGAATCATGGATTGATTCTAACTACACTTGGTTTGATTGCAAGTACGGAACAGAGATTTTGCCCTACTCTTCTCAATTTAGCAATGACATGTACAACAAATATGTGATGACTTATATTGAACAATATCAATTCTTTGAGATCTTCTTCAAAATAAATACAGTTAAGTCAATAAATAAGGCTGATCAAAGGTTTTTAGAAAAAAGATTTCCGTTTCTTGATTTATAACGGTGACGTGGATACAGTTTGCAACTATCTCGGTGACGCGTGGTTTGTTCTTGAATTGGCAAAAAGAAATGGGATGTCGGTGGGATTTTTGAGTTTAATGAGTTTAACCAACTCAATCAATTGTTGGTACTTGTTTGTCCTTGATCTAGACTGTCAGAGTTCAACTTGTTTAGGCAAGCGATCGGAAAGAGTGGTGGTTTGCGGGACAAACAGCTGGCTATACACAACGATACACTCATTCAAATGGAGTCATTGTTGATCTAGTCACTGTTAAGGTTGGGATTACATTAACATCAGTTATCCAATTCACTAACTTGAGCTAAAACCTTGAAAAACAAATTTATCCTTTGTTCCTATGTTCCTATGTTCATTTCGTTTGCTCATTTAGGGAGCCGGTCATTTTGTGCCAACTGATCGTCCCGGTGCCTCAAGACAAATGATTACCAATTTTATCCTACCCGACAAGGACAATAAACCCGATTACAACTCAACTACTGTAAGCTTAAACAGCTTTCAAGTCAAAATTGCGCCTCTATCGTATACAAATTTCAGAACGCCGATCCGATGCCAACTTTCTCACCAATCATTGAAACTGAAACGTCAAAAATGACTGAATCATCCACAACAGTAAGATTGAATTTAATACTGGAGAATTAAATGTTAAAATTCTCATTCAAATTTCAGAACACTGCCTCGACAGCTAGTTTATCGCCAAGCTTTGAAACTACCACAAAAATGGTATCAACTTTTGGGATTTCTTTGGCATTCATTTGCTTTATTTACGTGGAATATTTTTAGTATAAAGATTTTTTAGTATATTTTTAGTATATATATGCTTTATTCAGCGGGTGAATTGAAGCGAATCGGATAATCATAACCGCATATAACATATTGCTACAATACTTTCACAAAAAAAGAAAGAAAACTCCTAACTGTAGTCCTACTGTACTAAAAATAGTATAGTAGGACTACAGTTAGGAAAAACAGGTACAAAAAGATTAAATATAGGGCAGATTTGACATGGCAATAAGATCTAATTCGTTTACAGATACTTTCAATTTTCCTACAGACGAGAAGATACCAGACGGGAGCTTATTCCAAACCCTACTATGATAAAGAATTTTTCGCAAAAGAATGAAAAAGGGAAAGATGATGGGGATGAGAACTGATGAGTATATCAAGAAAATATTCTTATCATATACAGGGTGTTCAAAAGCCAATCCCCCTTCATTTTCTGATGCCTTTATCTTTGTGGTGCCAAAGTGAATATTTTGGGCTGGAAAATTTTTGATATTTTTTGACTTTTTCCCGATTTCATGACTCCCTATGCATGAAATTTCTGAGCCACGATGGTCACGATAGCAAAATTTTCAGAGAAATTGCCTCAGCCAATTTCTTCGTAGAGGTTTTTATAGATTTTTACGAAAAACACGTTTTTATTCTCGAATTTGCTTGAAAGTGAACCAAAATTGACTTAAAAAGATGGAAATTGAGCAATAAACACTTCTTCTTTAGAGCAAACTATAGGTTAATTGGTGAATTTGTTATTTTTCAACGGAAGTATGAAAAAGAACGAAAAAACTTATTCACCAACCCAATAATTATGTCTTGCTATTATTATATTATCTTCTTATTACTAGAAAATACTAGGAACGAGTTCCGTCAATGTTTATATCATTTTTGAAAAGAAAACAACTTTCAGTCCGGATGAAAAACCACGAAAACCCAAAAATATCCTCTTGAGCCAATGGATTTTCGGACGAGAAGGCCAGCATTGGACTGGACCACTTGCGGAGAGTTGAATGCATCCAATTGTCTTCACTCTTGAACAAATAAACTTATCAGATTTATCAGATTCAACTTATCAGATTTTTTATTGCTAATAATTTCATTAACCAATCAGGCATCCAATTTTCGTTATAATCTTCCCATTGTATTCCCATCCTGAACCATTTGAAGCGCAAGTTAGATCCAGTTCGACACTTGGTGTCCCACTAACGCTGGGCAGGGTTCCACCGTTTAACTAAAGTGATTCAATTTTGATGCTTTTACTTGGTTCTTATTACAGATACCAATAAAAAAGCTACGAAAATGCAGTTTTGCTAATGAGTAACCTTCAGAGGTTTTAAATAGACAGGTTGTGCTTCCTTACCTCGATAGACGCTTGTTTCCCATCTCCAGCCATACAGCTTGCCTTATAGACATTTGGGCATGATGTGAAAGGTGTCGAAGTGACTCCAGCTAATATAAAGTTTAATTTAACTGCTTAAATTCAAGCTGGCTTATTGGAGACTCTTGTAAGTTTAGAGTAAAAACGCACCACTTGTGAAAGCAGAATACTTTCCTCCAGCTGGTACCTTTGTGATCTTTGCAGCAGTACAGTCCGTGCAATCTGGAAAGTTTTGGTCTTTGGTTTAATTTGAGATTTTGTAACGGCAATTGTTTGTAACGGCAAACTAACGGCAATTGTTTGGATAGGTCGGATCATCGGGCAGAGTGATGCCACAGACTTGTTTCCATGTGCTCGAATTGGTCGACCCACCAGTATTTGTTAACTAAAGATCTTGTTCAGCTTGACGTTTTAAAGTGGACTAAAACTTGGTTAGTTAAATCTGTACCACTGTGTAACTTTTGCAGCAAGCGGAAGCAGCACTAGCTGGGCATGGAGTGATCGGACAGTCTTTTGTCTGTGTGGGAAGAGCGCTGAAATTATCCACGATCAATTTACATTTACAATGTTTACACAGTTATTACAATGTTACATTTAAATTTACAATGTTTACATATGTACAGGGTGTGGCAGGATTATTGCAACCAATATTTTTTAAGGAAAGAAACCGATAAAAGAGAAATTACTTTAAAACTTTAACAATTGATTTTTAAAGATATATTAAACAAGAAAAACTGCTTCCTTCTAAAAAGATCTCTATGAACAGAAATGCAGGCTTGGTGATATTCGGGAAACGCATCCATTGTGGCCAAATGATAAGCGGCCAAATCGTAAGCGGCCAATTGGTAAGCGGCCAAATGGTAAGCGGCCAAATGGTAAAGCAATTATCACATGCTATTTGAAAAGATTTCTTAAGCGAATCGATGCTGGAATGCGGTTTTGAGCACGTTTTTGCTTTAAGAAAATTCCAAGACTGAAATCCATCGGATTAAGATCAGGACTTGAGGATGCAAAGCGGGAAAAACCACTCGAGCCTTGTGAGCATAAGCATCCTGCATAAAACACCAAATCCTTTTGCCAAAGTGATTTTTGGCTCACGGAAGAAGATCTTAGTTGTTGGAACTAACATTGATACTCTGCGAGATTGCAATAATCCTGCAATTACATAGTTGCCTAGAAGCTCACTTGCACGGACATCCCCAGGCCTCAGAAAGACACGTCCTCGTCTGTTTGATCGTTCCGCAAAGTCCACATGTTTTCGTACATGTCCCCACATTTGACCAAGCGCTCCAGATTCCTAAATAATATGTAATTTTAACTTCCATAGCTCATAATCCTCACCGGATTGCGTTGTTCCTTCCGGGCACCAACAGATATCAGCATTTTGGGCTAAAGTCTTCAATGCAATGAAAATCTATCAACAACCACCACAAGTAACATTGTATGGCGCTGGATTGGGAAGTGGTGCAATACATTGACCGTTTTTGAGTGGAGCCGCTGCACAACACGGTTCACTTGGACCAGGACAAGGAGTCGTTGGGCATTGACGCTTGCGAGAGTACGGACCACTATTTCAAGTATTAGAAACTTTGCAGCAAACCTTTTAACATAAATAATTGTAAAAACCAACTCGCATGGACATCCCCATCGACGGGATGAGCAAGTTCTCTTTTGAACCATCCATCCACAACCACCACAAGGGGCTGTGCAACTGGAAACAGTCTGCCAAGCTGTCCAAACTCCTAGATATTCAGAAATTGGGAAATTTTTTTGAATAGTTTGGGTTTCTTTGAAAGAAATACTAAGAAAAATTGGTTTGACTAAGCCTATAAATTTCTTTTTCTTACCTCCACTTGGACAAGCCGGACAATCTGCGGCTGAAATTGTTAAAAAGCCTAAATATTTGATTACTTAAACAAAACACAAACGTGCTAACCTAGAAATATTGGCAGAGTGTAGAAAATCATGAGGATTAACTGCTTTCCTTTGTTCCATTTTCAGTCTTATATTGAACGTGTTCGTCAGTTCAATCGGATTATTGAATCGTTTTGGTCACTGTTTTTTTCACATTCAACATTCAACATTCAAACAATCTATGTCAGAGCTTATAGTGTTTAGATTTTTGATGCGAATTTATTCAAAAGATCTATTCAAAAGAACTAGCCTCGAAAAATGAAAGTAAAAAGTGAATAGATTGAATGTAAATATTCAACTTTTTCTTGGCATGAGGTTCACATTGTGAGCTTATTGAGTTCTTTTGTGATTCCAATTGTATTGCAGTGTCCCAAGTTGACAAAATTTGCTGATTTACAAATTTACAATCCAATTTCAGCACCAAAACCAAATAAATAAACTCTAGGACTGATTTCGAAAATTTTCTATTGGATTGGTGAATTGAAAACTGCGGGCCATTGCCATATGTCACAGTTTGAGGACTTTCTTTGCAAAAGAAACCGATTTTGGTGTCAATGGAAAAGTTGTAGAGAATCAAAAATCAAGCTTATATCCAAATTTCCAGAACGATTCAAAAACTGGTTTTCAAGAAATGCCAAATTTACGAATTTTCACAAAACTTGCATTTTAAGCGAAACTACTAAGTGTATCTTTTTGGAAATTCGGATATAAGCCTAATTTTTGATTCTCTACAACTTTTCTATTCACACCAAAATGGGTTTCTTTTGAAGAAAGTGCTCAAACTGGGACATCTTCAGTCCTCCATTTGAGCCCTCCATTGAGTCTCACACTTGTCCACACCCAAACCAAAATGCTACTACAAAAGAGGAATCCGCAAAATGCCTGTAAAATGGGCAGAAGTCGTCAATAATAATGGAAATTATTTGGAATCAATTCATGGTTTTATGTTGAATAAATTTTAGTTCAAAGTCCGGCAGTTTTCAATTCACCAACCCAATAATATTCAACTTTTTCTTGGTATGAGGTTCACATTGTGAACTTATTGAGTTCTTTTGTGATTCCAATTGTATTGCACTGTCCCAAGTTGATAAAATATGCTGATTTACAAATTTACAATCCAATTTCAGCACCAAAACCAAATAAATAAACTCTAGGAGTGATTTTGAAAATTTTCTACAACAATTTACTTAAGGTTACTACTGGTTTAAGCAATAGTTCATGGTTTTCGATTGAATAAAACCGAAATAAAACCGAGTTATCTATATTTTCCTATAGAAATTCTCGTGCTGCTTCATTTCATTTTCCAATAATTCAAGACAAATGAATGCAATTGAAGCCAACAAGACAATGTTGGAAGCCAACAAGACAGCAGAAAGCAAGAGTTGTTTTCTGACAGTTGATCAAACAAGCGAACAACGATTCGTTTTCAGAAGCTCATTTAGGCAAGTGGCAAATTGAATTACAGGATTTTCTATATTTCATAGCAATTTTGCATCAAATTTTAACACAAACGTTTTAGTTTGAGTTTGGCGAGATGAGTGAATCGAAAGGTGCAGAGGTATTGTTTTTTTAAACGAATGAATGTATAGAAACTCTGTTCTAGTTGTTTTTTTAGCCTTTTTCGTGCCTTTTTAAGCCTTTTTAAGCTATTTTGACCTGAAATTTCAAGCTTTATTGGTATTGATTCATAGTTTTAGAAATAGCAGATTTTACAGATTGGTAATCAGGGGAAAATGAAAAGTGCTGACGAGTAAAATAGAAAAGAACTAGGAAAATTTAAGATTAGAACTAAGATTAGATTTTCCGATCGATGAAAATCCGATTAATTGGTCTAAATTTATTTTAGCTGTTGTAGATTGAAAAATTTAAGAAAAATATAAGACTGCCAGACAGCCAAAATCTTTCTCTTCATTGCACATTTTCTATTGAATCAATCATTGAATAATAGCATGAAAACAAAAGAGAATGCCTGAAGTTCCTTGCCTTTCAACTAGCAAAGATATTGTTCTCCTCTTATCACCATTTATTTGAATGAACAATTTCTCAAATCGCTCACTTGGCTCCATTTCTTCTTGTGAGTATTGCTAGGAATGTGAGAATTGTAAAGTTTTGAACGTTTCAACGATGTACCAACCAGAGCTTTGTCCTCTCATCAATTTGTAAGGATCGGCAGCGATTTGCGGAAGAGCTGGATGTAGAAAAAAAGCCATCAATTTCTTGCCACAGCCCTCTATTTGCTTGCTGAAATTCGGGATTTCTTATTTCTAATTTGTTCAGTCGTTCTCTAAGAAAGTCAGTAAGATCTTCTTGACGTTGATAGCTACATATCAGTAATATTTCCTTTAACGATAGTTGAAGGAAACTTCATTTAAACTCACTAGATCCACTAGTTCATCAAAAATTGACTCCTTAAAAATTGATCATCCCGATCCTCTAAATATGCTTGAATGCGAAAAAATGCGATCGAATTTCACCAGTTGAATCTAGGAGCGTTGTTATAAAGTCTTTCACCAGTTCGAAAGTTTCCAAATCGGTTTGAATGCAACAAGCGTTTGATTGAGTGGCAATTTTCCAAATGTCAACGCCAGGAATGACAAGAGTCAAATGAAAACAATTACATAGAGAAGGGGCTTGCAGAAGTTGGTAAGCAAGATCCTCAAGTTGATCGTTGAATGCTGATCGTTATCGTTGAATGGATTCAAAACAAGATCAACTCTCTCCTCTGAGTCTCTCTTCAAGTCGATCACCTCAGCTATTTCAATTCCTCCACTGACTTTTAAAAAGCGAATGTGCTTGAATCCGAAAAAGATCTTGGCTTTGCTGAATCGTTCTAACATGAAAAGAAATGATGGATGGATCCCAGAATCAATATGCACTTTTTCACAGAAAGTGATCCGGTTCACAGCTTGCCAGACAGCCTTCTGCGATTCAAGAAAATCATGTAGAATGAAGATTAAACTCTCTGTTCCAGAATCGTTTTTGCCTTGTACGAACAATTCGAATCCCTATTCTTTTTCCTCTTCACTTTCACCAGTATAAAGCGCAGATAGATTCATCTCATGGATTTGTTTCGAAAGCAAACCACTTTGAATTGTCAATTCGCGAAGGGACTATTCACCTTTAATAATTCTTTCAGTTCTTCAGCTTGATTGTGCCCCAAAATCAATAGTTTCAGCTCTTTAGGCAAGCTTGACCAATATTCGAAAATAAACGGCATTTTAGATTGAATGATAAATATAAAGAGTCTTTGGAAAGGTTTGGGTTAATTTTGCTGGTGGTAGAATTGTTGGTTTTGCAGTTTACACAAGTGTTTGTGCCGCTTACTTGATTGATTCAAGGATTTTAACAAAATTTTAACAAACCAAGAAATCAAGGACGACCAAAGTATGATCAAGGACGAACCAAAGTATCTAATTTCTCCTAGTTTACTATTTAGGGATTAGAGGCAGCGATTTCAAACAAAGTGCATAAAGTGGGTGCGACAAAGGAAGAGCTTGCAGCGTTTCGAGCTCGCAAAGTTGCACTTATCACCGGGATTTCTGGACAGGTAAGAGATGCATTTAAAGTGCCTTAATGTATATTGGCATCAAAGCAAAATAATCTTTACTTAACTCAAGGATTCAGGATGGATCTTATCTTGCTGAATTGTTATTGTCAAAGGGATACGCAGTTCATGGAATCATTCGTCGTTCTTCCTCATTCAACACTTCTCGAATCGAGCATCTCTATTCCAACCCCGTCTCACACTATGGTAACTTTGGAGTATTTGGTTTAGTGGAGAGATTAGCTATAGGCAACCTAGCCACCAGCCATAAAGCTGACAAGGTAAGTGCCAGCTTTATGGCTGGTACTAGGGTTGATCCTACAGCAGTCGATCTTGGAGAACAAGATCTCGGGGATCTCGATCAAGTCAACAGATCTAACCGTTTTGAAACGAGGCTGGGATGTCAGCTTTATGATATTTTCAACATTCAAAGTTTTCAAGCTTGAAGCCTTTCTCAAGGCTTCAAAAATTCCTTGACATTCATTTAGCCGGCGCAAAGTTTTACCTCCACTATGGTGATATGACGGATTCCTCGTGTCTCATCAAATTGGTCTCAACCATTCAACCGACTGAAATCTATCATTTAGCTGCTCAATCTCATGTCAAAGTGAGAAAGCTTAAGAAAAACTGATACTTAAACTTTTCCAGGTATCATTTGATCTACCTGAATATACAGCGGAAGTTGATGGAGTTGGGACACTGATCCTTTTGGATGCAATTCTTGCATGTGGCCTTACTGAAAAGGTAAAGAGCTCGAGAAGCTAGAGAAGAAGTTGCAGATTCCTTCTATTTCTTATGCTAGTAGATAAGGTCATAACATTTGCAAGGTCAAGGATAAGATAACATTTGCAAGGTCCGTTTCTACCAAGCCTCAACTTCTGAGCTCTACGGCAAAGTTCAAGAGGTGCCACAAAAAGAGACAACTCCATTTTATCCACGATCACCATATGGTAGGTGAATCATATCCAATAGCAATGTATCCCAAAACCAAGCTGTTGCCAAGCTTTATGCTTATTGGATCGTTGTCAACTACCGTGAAGCCTATAATATGTTTGCTTGTAATGGAATTCTCTTCAATCATGAATCTCCAAGAAGAGGTTGCAAAATCTTTCTATTTCTTATGCTAAATCTTTCTATTTCTTATAAAATACATTCTAAAGTATTCAAATTACATAGGCAATACATTCATACAAACAATTCAATACCTTTACTTCACTAACTCATTGCAGGAGAAACCTTTGTCACTCGGAAAATCACCCGTGGAGTGGCGAAAATCTCGCTTGGTCAACAAGATATTGTGGAGTTAGGAAATCTGGATGCACTTAGAGATTGGGGACATGCAAAGGAGTATGTTGAGGTAAAAGATAAAGACCATTTTCAATAAGAAAACATGGATTTCAGGGAATGTGGAGAATCCTTCAACATGATGTCCCAGAAGACTTTGTCCTTGCGACTGGTCAGTACACAAAAGTGCGCACTTTTGTGGAAATGGCTTTCAAAGAAATCGATAAAGAGATTGTGTAGGTTGTAGGCGTTTTACTAACTCTTACTAGTGTACTAGGTTGAAGTTAAATCGAATCTCACATCAAATTCCAGCTGGAACGGTGAAGGGGTTAACGAGGTTGGTCGAGAGAAAGACACAGGAATCATTCGAGTCAAGGTTTGTTGGAAAACATCACTTTCAAGTTTATAAATTGTTTGATTCAAATAAAGTGGCACTTTATAGGTTAATCCGAAGTACTATCGTCCGACAGAAGTCGAACAACTGTTGGGTGATCCTACAAAGGCTCGTCTCAAACTTGGATGGGAACCAAAAACCACGCTTAAGGCAAATCCTTGGCTAGCTATCTTTTAAGACTACTACTTCAGGAGCTTGTGGCAGAAATGATGGAAAGTGACATCAAATTAATGAAAGCGAATCCAATGGCTTAAGCTGATTCTTTGATAAAATCTTTACTTGATCTTTGTGCTTGTTTTCAGTTGACTTTTGGTTTTCTTTAAAATGAATAAAGCAATCTGACCATCTGGATCAACTGTTTTGAAAGAAAACAGGCAACAGACAGACAGAAAACACGACTTGATTAAGCATTAAGTAATCTGAATTGATCAAGCAAAATGATCTAGATAGTACTTCCTAGAAGAATACAGAGTCCAGGCTTCATTTTCAAAGGCATCAAACAGGCATGCCATTTGCAAAACCAGTCACGAAGATCAAACATTAGATCAAACAGACATTGTGCAATTAATAACTGTTTTTTTGATAAAAAGAATCAAAGCGCATATAAATCCTCGGATTTAGCATCATTTTTGAAATAAAAAAACTTTATCAGTAAAAGTTTTCTCAAAAAACAAAGAAAACACGTGGAAACGTCACCTCTTATCACCAATAAAGAAACCCAAATTGAACTTGGACCTCAGTTTTTATTTGATCGCCTGAGTGGCTTGACTGTTATCAGCTACTAGAAAAGCCATAATTATCCCCATTTTCATTTTTAGGCACGGGTTCTCCAGTTTTTAGAGCAAATTCTTTGACATTTTTTATATTTCAGAGATTCATTTGTATTTTATTTGACATTTTTTATATTTTATATGTTTATTTGAGAGATGAGAACTCTTCTTTGCTTGGTTGTTGTTGTGGCTGTGGCCTATTGTATGCCATTCGATGTTGTGAACGAGCATGTTGTGAGTGAATAAGATAAACAAAAATGCTTGTATTATACATATTCATATTTATAAACATATTCATATTTTTTCAGAAGCCCGGAGTGAAAGCTTGCGGCCCACCCCAATGCCCCTACGATGATGGAGTGAAAGTGGAAGTGCCAAAAGTAAAGGCCTGTGGACCCCCTCAATGCCCTAATGTTGAAGAGGTAAGCTTCCAATCTCTTCCAATCATTAGACTCCTTCATAAGCGACACTACTCATTGTATATTTATCAAATTATGCTCATCACTAATCCGATCCAACCCAATCCAATCCAATCCAATCCAATCCAATCCAACCAATCCAACCAATCCAACCAATCAATCCAATCCAATCCAATCCAATCCAATCCAATCCAATCCAATCCAATCCAACCAATCCAACCAATCCAACCAATCAATCCAATCCAATCCAACCCAACCAATCAATCCAATCCAATCCAATCCAATCCAATCCAATCCAACCAATCAATCCAATCCAACCAATCAATCCAATCAATCCAATCCAATCAATCCAATCAATCCAATCCAACCCAATCCAATCCAATCCAACCAATCAATCCAATCCAATCCAATCCAATCCAACCAATCCAATCCAACCCAATCCAATCCAAGCCAAGCCAAGCCAATCCCATCCAATCCAATCCAATCCAACCCAATCCAATCCAACCCAATCCAATCCAATCCAACCAATCAATCCAATCCAATCCAACCCAATCCAATCCAATCTCATTTTAGGTCGTGGTTGTGCCCGAAGTAAAAGCCTGCGGACCCCCACAATGCCCCAACGTCGAAGAAGTCAAGGAGGAGCCCAAGGTGAAGGCCTGTGGACCACCAATGTGCAACTAGATGTCTGAATAATTATTCTGATGCCTTAATAAATGATAAAACTTGATGAGCAAACACACGATCAAGCAATATCAACAAAGTCGCAATCTATCAATTGAGTTTATTATGCGATTTGCTGAGTACACAAGAAACCAGGAACAGAAACAGAAAAATGTTCGCACCTTTTCTTTTTCAATCGCTATCACTAATTCTCTTGATTTCCAAGTATCTCATAGTTCCATCGAGTTCCGCAAAATGATCGATAACAAACGATCACTTGAGAACTTTCCTTACATGAAAGGTCTATCAAATTGATGCGAAATTGATGCAATCACAGCTGGTTTTCATTAATCTTTCAAAAACATAATATAAACTTTTGATTAAACATTCTCCTCTATCAATACTTCTTGAAATTCTTTGATGAACGATTATTTGGAGCGAAATCTTTGGAATAGCTGGCAAGAAGCTTATCAAAAACCGTTTTTACCAATAAGGTATTGATCCTTTATAACATTTTCAATTCGTTCTTGTAATTTAGAAACACTAGAGATGAGTTGATCGACAAGTTAACGAAACGGAATCTAAAGCTTTCACTTGTTATCTTGATCTTGACAGCCTATGCAATTGGCTCGACTCTGTACAATGCGTTTTTGATCATTTATACTGTGTAAGTCTTGAGAGAATAACACTGAAAGAGGCTTTATTTCTACAATAAACTACAATAAACTGGCTCATATTCATCAAAAAGTTTCAGTGATTTGGCAAATCAAAAGCCAAGTGTTTCGAGAACTATTGTATACAAGAATACGGTGATTTTTTTACTTTGACTATTCAAGAATAGTCAATTTCAATTGGGTCTTCAGATTGGTCTAGATCAGCTGGATTACTTCAGTCTAGATCAGCTGGATTACGGTGTTTAGTGTAGATTAAGTTATTCAGCCTTGAATAAGGTATTCAGTCTTGATTAGCTGGATTACGGTATTTAGTCTAGATCGGGTATTCAGTCTAGATTAGCTGGATTACGGTATTTAGTCTAGATTAAGGTATGTAGTCCAGATTAACACTAATCAATTTCAATGTTAATGACTAAAAATGTTGAATCTCTTTTCCTAGAATGGCAGAGAGTTGGAAATAGATGTGTTGGATGATCGATGTGGAGAAGGATGGGAATACTTTTTGGTTGATGGTGCTAGAGGATATTGTTATGCTGTGAATAGTTTAAACAAAAATTTGAACAAATAAGAATTTCAGGCTTTCTACATTGAAAAAATAGCTCAAGGAGAGGCTTGGGAGTTCTGTAATGCTCGCCAATCACAGCTTGTCTCCATCAAATCGCAGCCGGAAGACGAATTTGTGTACAGTACGAGATTTCATTGTTCAAAAAGAGTTCAAATTCAGAAGTGGCATTCAAAATACCGAAAATCACAAAGATCTGGCTGGGACTTACCTATTTTGTAAGTTGTCAAGTTAAAATGTACCTACCGTAAATACTGTAATAGTACCCCCTCGTACTGTCACGTAGTCGCAAAAGTTTTTTAGTATTTCATTTTTTTCATTTTTTTTTACTTTCAAAAAATGTGTCTTTGGTATCAAAAAATACCTGAAATTCAGGGCTATTTTTTGATACCTAAGCGCGCATTGTAGCTTAAACCAGTGTCGAGAAAAACTCGTTCAAAGCTAGACTACGCAACACTCCGCACCGTCATTATGGGGGTGGGGTACTATTACAGTATTTACGGTAACTGTTGTATACGTATGTTTCCATGATATCTTTGATACAATTTGAGAAGTTGACGAAATTTATTTAAATAGATGAAATATTGGACAATTCCTTTTTAAAAACAAAAGTTCGACAACGAATTTTACCAAAGAGAAACAATGCCGTGAAATGGCGGACAAATAGGGGTACGGTAGGAGGTCAATCGATTCACTAAGCTTTAATTAAATCCGGTTTTAAATTAAATAAAACAATACGGTTCCAATACGGTTCCAACTTTAGAAAACATTTAAGTTAACAAATAAACAACCTGTGGAAATGATTTAAAACAACTATTGTATTCCTAACACTAACAATCATTGAGCCAATTCAACGCAAACGAATGTGGTCTGATTGGTCGTATGAAACGTATTATCAAAATGCTATCTACGATTTGGATAATCCGTCTCGAGTCTCCGCTTTTGTTTGGGATCCTGATAGACCTTTCACGGCTGTAAGTCGATTTAATTAAAGCTTAGTGAATCGATTGATCCTTAGTGAATCAGTCAAAGCTTTAAAAATCTATGTTTTACCCAAAACAATTTCAGAAATGCATTCGTTGCCCCGGACCAGTCGAAGCCTTCAAAGGAATATGGTACTTTTTGAGGAACACAGCTTGGTATAATCCAGATGAACGAGTTGATGGAGTGGTTTGTAAGAAAAGGTTAGTTTTGCATTCAGAATTATATGTTGCCTTGAACTCAGTTCTGTTGAACTACTGAATTCAGCCCTCCTCGATCTCAAACTTTCCTCGTCTCAACAACAAACGACACTTGCGATGCTGGCTGGATTTTGTTGAAAGAGACAAATTCTTGCTACTATTATCAAGTCAGTGATTAAACTTATAAAAAGATAAACTTTAAAATTAGAATTTAAATTTAGAATTTCACCGATCCACTCATTGTAAATTCGAAAATGTTTTCATGGGAAGAAGCCGAAGAGAACTGTTTGAGAATGGACTCTCATTTAGTATCCATTCATTCAAATTTTGAACGAGAGTTTATTAAAGGTATGGTAAAGCATTTAAAGTCAACAAATCAGTCAAACAATATTTTAATACCTCTTGAAAGCTACTTAAACTTTGAAATATGAGGTTGGTGAATTGAAAACTGCGGGACAGTTGAAGGAACTTCATTTAAGCTCACTAGATCCACTAGTTCATCAAAAATTGACTCCTTAAAAATTGATCATCCTCATCCTCGAAATATGCTTGAATGTGAAAAAATAGGATCGAATTTCACCAGCTGAATCTAGGCGCGTTGTTATTAGGTTAGTGAATTGAAAACTGCCGGACTTTGAACTAAGGTTTATTCAACATAAAAGCATGAATTCATTCCAAATAATTTCCATTATTATTGACGACTTCTGCTCATTTTACAGGCAATTTGCGGATTCCTCTTTCGTAGTAGGATTTTGGTTTGTGTGTGAGACAAGTGTGAGACTCAAAGATCGAGGATGTCCCAATTTGAGCACTTTCTTTAAAAGAAACCCATTTTGGTGTCAATAGAAAAGTTGTAGAAAATCAAAAATTAGGCTTATAGCCAAATTTCCAAAAAGATACACTTAGTAGTTTCGCTTAAAATGCAATTTTTGTTGCAAGTTTTGTGAAAATTCGTAAATTTGGCATTTCTTGAAAACCAGTTTTTGAATCGTTCTGAAAATTTGGATATAAGCTTCATTTTTGATTCTCTACAACCTTTCCATTGACACCAAAATGGGTTTCTTTTGAAGAAAGTCCTCAAACTGTCACATATGACAATAGCCGGCAGTTTTCAATTCACCAACCCAATAAACCTATGAAATAGCAAGCTAGCTCATTCGATTCAACCCAATCATAGTACAGATCTAATCCTCACAAATCTCAAATCACTCCTTCATCTTCAATTCTGGCAAATGGGATGTTCAACAAATCACGCGACTTGGATTGGTTTACATAAAGAGAATGGCACAAGGGAATACAGTGATGAAACAGCTGATGACTATTTTCCCACTCATATAGCCGTTCTGATGACTGAACGACCACATGCGGTAGAAAGAAATATGGCTTAGTGAATTTAAAGAATTTTAAGATGTGCAACGATATAGCAAGCACTTATGCTGATGGCCTTGTTTGGGAACCACCAAAATCGAACTGGACTCTCACTGGATTGAAAAATAGCCGATACATTTGCAAAAAGGCAATAAATTTTTAATTGCAGGACATCTTTACTAGATGTGTTTTATAAGTTACTCAAAAAGGTGTGTTTTTTAATGATTCAGAGCGTGATCTTTGGATTGAATTTAAGCGTTGAGCGTTGAGCGTTGAGCGTTGAGCGTTGAGCGTTGAGCGTTGAGCGTTGAGCGTTGAGCGTTGAGCGTTGAGCGTTGAGCGTTGAGCGTTGAGCGTTGAGCGTTGAGCGTTGAGCGTTGAGCGTTGAGCGTTGAGCGTTGAGCGTTGAGCGTTGAGCGTTGAGCGTTGAGCGTTGAGCGTTGAGCGTTGAGCGTTGAGCGTTGAGCGTTGAGCGTTGAGCGTTGAGCGTTGAGCGTTGAGCGTTGAGCGTTGAGCGTTGAGCGTTGAGCGTTGAGCGTTGAGAAGCATTTTAAGCGTTTTAAGAAGCGTTGAGCATAAAGTTTCAATAGCATTTAGCGCAATATTTCATTTTTTGATAATGAAAAAAGAAAAATGAGAATAATGTTGGACACCAGAGAGAATAAGTGACAGAACTGACTGTCCGATCGTAGGAATCTTTCCGAATAAAATGAAATATTCCATCCATCACCCATAACATCTCAATCAATACCTAGAAAAGGGAATTTTGTTTCATTTAACAATCAACAAAACTATTCCAAAACTTTTCTTTAAACTTTTTGAGAAACAAACCAAATATACCAGGAAAACAACCAACACCAATTTCTTCTTTAATAGAATTCCATAAATTCCAATAATTGAAAATGTACTGTATGAAATTTGAATAAAAAGAGTCCAAAAAAGGAGGTTGAGTCTTTTAAGGAAGCCATCGTTGAACATATCTCTTAATTGGCTGAAACGAACGAAATGAACTGATGATGATCAGATGAACTCGTAATTCTTTGACTTACCCAATATTAACCAAATCCATCATCGCCCAAATGAACACTAATATCAAGTCGGACATTATTAAAAGAGCCAAGAGAATTATCTAAAAAGAAACCTTTATCCTTTGACGTTTTTCAGCAGTTTCACCGACTTTATGTTTCCTCTGCGTCTTTGACCAATTCAGATTTAATTTCTGAAAGTTTAAGCAATAAATTTTAAGAGATAAAATTTTGTACACATTGATGTGGAGCTTTTGGGATTGGAGTCTTAGGGATTTCCATTATTTCACAGCTTGTCACATAGTGATTGGGCGAGTAGACGTATTGATTATCTGCAAATATTGGGTTGGGGAGAATGAGTCGGCGCCGAAATTTAAAGAAACTTTTTGCACCCATAAAACCTTCTTTAAATACACGTTTTGTTTCATCAAAATGGTCCACTATTTCTTTACAAAATGGCTTTTGAGAGATTCCACAAAGCTTTTCTTTTTTGGGATTTTATGGATTCCCAAACACAGCTAATCAAAATGACAAAAAGTCCGACTCATTGCTTGAACAGTTTCTTCCACATAAACCTCCTTTGGTGTTTATATAAAAAAGATAGAGCACACTCAATTACATAAGTTACCAAATTTTCAGGAAGATCCCTCCAACCGTTTACTCTAGATGACAGTTTATCGATTTTGTGAAAAAAATGATCCTTTGTTGAGTTGAGGCGCTGTTTGAGTTCTCTTTTAAATATTATTTTGTAGAGAATTAGTTACCCTTCTACGGATATCAAACGCATATCATTTGACAAAGTCTGCTATAAGTTTTAGAAATTTCTTTCATTTTCGGCGCCGACTCATTCTCCCCAACCCAATATAATGTTAAATTAATGCTTAAATCAAGATTAATTAATCAAGAAAATCACTTACCGGAAACTGATTCTAAATAATCATAGTGTTCCTCCACGGTTTGCATGCTGAATTTGTCTGCAAACACTTTTGTTTGAACCCTCAACTAAAAAGTGTTTTTTTTTCTGTCACGAGATCGTAAAATGGTCTATTTTCTTTCATTCTAATGATAAGTTGGGAACTGTTTAATGTGTTTCTTTTTGCAAAGCATTTATCAAAAACTCATTGATTTTTTTTTCTAAATAAAGCGTACAAACGAGCTTTTAAACTGATAACAAATTTAGGTTAAGAAAATGCAAAAATTTTAATATTTAGAAGCCAACACAAGAGCTCATTCTTTCCGTTTGAGAAGTGTACGTTAACAATTCTAAATTTTCCGCTGATTTTTTTCAATATCAATTTGTCAAACCCAGAAAAAAACAGCATACAGGTGAGGAAGTATATGAAAAATTTTTGAGTATTAGAACCAAAGCAGAAATTGATCACGACACTGAGGAAATTTAAGAAAATCGTTGTTGATAGTATGATGATAGGGTTTGCGATCATCTAGAAACAAGGTTGAGTCAAGTTGGGGGTTATTTTTACTTGTAGCATGAATAATGATTCAGCTTGTGACACTTTGCCGCTTCTTTTGAGCTGAAAAAAGAAGCGATTACTACTGTTAATCTAACCAAATGACTCATCTTTTTCAAATTCTTGTTTGTAACAAAATCAAGAGCTTATATGAAAAAGTTATGAAAGTAGTTACAAATATATCATGAACAAATAGCAGAGAGTCGTCTTTAGAGATCAAATTCTCAATATTGACAAAAACATAGGGCACCCAAGGCAATAAACATTGCAAAAGAGGTCATTGATTGACTTGAAGGAAATATTACATTACAAGAAACGGCGAAGGATCGGCTTACAAATCAAGTTTGAATTTTTTTCTTCTCACCTAAATGAAATAAGCACTTGGTACAGTTTGACGACTTCTTACAAAGAAAAGAATTGAATAAAATAGTAGATCGAGTTGAAATTCAACAAAATGCTTGCTGGGCATCTAGCTAGGGTTTTTAAAAACATATCTAAGGTTATTAAAAGCCAAGTCATCTTACTGAAAGATGAAAATACAAGCAAAGTCGGTTATATAGCTTAAAGTAAACAGAAATTTGCAGGTATTATTGTTGAGCTTGCCTGTAACAGCATTGGCTGCTTACTTTTCAGTTACCAACGATCGATTGAGATTTCTAGATTCTCGAGTGAGGCAAACAGTCTAAAGTTTAGATTCTCATGCTTTCCATTCACTCACCGAATCGAAAAGCTCAATCGATCGTTGGTAACTGAAAAGTAAGCAGCCAATACTGTTACAGGCAAGCTCAACAATAATATCTTTAATTTTCTTTAGTTATTATCGAGTTTGGCTTTAAACCCACCCAAAATATCGCATCCTCTCCATATCGGAGAAAATTGTTGTAGAAATCTTCATCGATCTCCAGGGCCATACTTTTACCGAAGAAAGACAAATGAGCATTGTAAAGGAATTTGAAAAGTTCATTCAAGACTGTAACAATGATATTAAAAGATTGTTAATGCTTTCCATTACCCAGTAGAACTATTGTTACAATGAAGGCTTTGATTAAATCAAAATATTCATTTAACAAAACTGTTAGCTTTCTTTTAATCATCCATGAAATGGAATAAATGCTTGAGTTTCAAATTTTCAAATAAGAAATTACATTTGTACTTATATTTTTTTTTAGTTGAAGATTGTAATAAGAAACTGTAAACGAATTTTCTTTAAAAGTTTATTTTCAAGTCTGCATGATGACTCGAAGAATGCACGGAGAGTTGGTTGGCTGTGTGGAGAAATGCATCAAGTAAATGAGTACTATACAGTACACATTTACTATACAGTAAATGTGTACTGTATAATACTCATCGTTTGGTCAATGACAATCATGTAGAAAGCCTTTGATTTCTTGTCTATTCTGATACTCTTTATTCAACAACATCGCATTTTTCTAATTGACAGCCAAAAAGCAAACTTTAACCGCTATAACAATAGCCATACTTTTCACAGGCAATAAACAATTTCGTTTCATGATAAGTCATTTTGAATCTAATTCTGACATCAAGAATCTCACATCAAACATGTAATTGAGTGTGATTTCTTGGCATGGTAAACACTTGCGTGAATGCCTTCTAATTATAGACTGGAAGTCATAAATCAACCTCAAACATTCAGCCAACCCACCAATTGAATGATCGGCGTTAATTTGATATTTCTTCAAGAAGTACTACTTCCAAATAAACATCAGATCAAAAATCGAACCAATAATTAGACTTTTCAGCTTTTCCCGGTAGAATAACAGTTTATTGTTATTCGGTGATTGACTTTGTTTCATGATAAATCATTTTGAAATCTTCGATGATTCGATTAAAGGAATTTGGGCATCGTTTTTGGGAAAACTATTCTGCTCCAGTTTTGGTTTGCCTTTTGTGCTCAATTTTTATGGGTTTGTTTGCAAAATATTACCCAGAAAAGGTGTTCTCAGTTCTAACAAATGTCTTACGATCGATTATCGGAGCTGAATGGATTCTTTTGCAACACCCAATCGATATTCACGCAAAATTGAGAACCAATTTGATCGATTGGCTTGTGGATGCCGAATTCTTGGTATTATCTATTAGGTTGTCCAGTTTTAAAGCGAAATTAAATCAAAAATTGGTTTGACGTCAAAAACACGAAAAGTTGTAATAAAATAAGAAATCCTGAACAGCATATAGAAAATTGGGTTTGATAAACGGGGGGTAGTCAGAACAGCGCCATAATAGAAAACGTTCAAATTTCTCACAATCCAAAAACCAAACCGGTTCAAGTTTTATATCAAAAAATTCCTTGCGTTCTTGGCTACATGATGGATGAAACAGTTTTTTAAAGAAGTTAATATTTCATAGATAAAAAGAGCACTCAAAATGGGTCTCTAAAGATATTCAGTTAACCAACTGAGTATCACTCGACACAAATTTTGAGTGCTTTCCTTATCTATGAAATATTGACCTTTTTAAAAAACTGTTTCACCCATCATGTAGCCAAGAACGCAAGGAATTTTTTGATATAAAACTTGAACCGGTTTGGTTTTTTGGATTGTGAGAAATTTGACGGCGCTATTTTGACTACCCCCCTGGTAAACTTGTAAAGCGCTAAGGAAGTTGGAAAAAAAGCTATTCAAGTTGTTCAAGAGCAGGCGTGCATTCATAACTGGACAACCTAATACATATCTTTGAGATTAGATCTTTGAGCTTTCAGATTAGATCTACATAATTAACAATAAGTGCACTTAACTTATTGTAACTTTTTGTTCTAAGCTTTAAGCGGAAAAAAATAGGATTTCTATGCCATTTAGGTTATTCTAGTGAGTCTTCCGATCAATTTCCTCACTTCCTACTATGCGATAACAAACGATCGATTGGCTTTTCCAATCAGGTAGCCAATAAAAGTTTAAAAACTGTAATCTATTTAGATTGTTAGCAACTAGTGAGCATCTCAACAAAATAATCTGTGCTTTGCCTTATCTTTTCATGGAAATCTGTGCTCCACAAGATGGTCCAGCTTTTGTGAACCCTAATTTTAGAATTGCAACTTTCAAGATCGGGTATAAAGGCTTCAATCTTTAATCATTATCCGTTTTTAAGATGTTCTACAAATATGACAACTACTTTCTACAATATCTACGAGTTTACACAAAACTACAATCTAAGTGCAGTTGCGAAGAACTTTCAGCTGCTCATTTCAATGAGGTAATGCTGAATTGTTGATGTGAAATGTACAATTTAAAGTTAATTTTGCTATCGAATCAGATATTTGCTTATTAAAGCTATTAATGGCTTATTAAAGTACCCAATTCCAGCCGTTTTCTCGCGATTTCCTTTAACGGAATCTACTTTCGATATGCTTTAAAATGGCCATTTCTACAGCTTTTCCTACCATATATTTATGAAATCGCATTAAAAGAATTTCAAACTCTCATCGATCCATTAGATCAAAATTTGAATACTCTTTACTTTTATTATATTTATCCGCTTCCAATGTTCTTGATGTGTTCACTAGATATTGTGACAAAGATCAAAATGAAAAGGGTAAGCGATTAAGGATCTGGAGCTATTATATTTATCCGCTTCCAATGCTCTTGATGTGGCAATTCTTCAGTTCTAACCATTTTGCCTCAAAAGCTTGTTTCAAATTTATTAATTTGAGTAAAAAAGTTTAGATGAAAGGATCGAACGCCTCGTCTCACGCGGAAACATTGTTAATGTTCCAGGTTTGTTTTGTTAAGCAGTTTCGACAAAGTGATAAACTTTAATCTCCAAATCTTAGATGCTATCAAGTTCATTGTTAATTGTCGGTGAATACATCAGCTACTTTCTGTTTATGATATTGGCAACGTTTTTCTTGGGACTCAACCTCGACTTGGTCCTTGCTGAAGTCTTGACTTTATTAGATTATTTTCTGTTTTTCTTGGTGACCAGGTGGGAATTGTTTGTTTAAAAAATTCAAAAAAGATTTTCAGCCTAATCAGTTTGGTTTGTTTCCGGAAACGAAAAGAGAAACTGATTAAACCGAAAGAATCAATTGGTACAAAGTCAACGAGAGCCACAAATGGATCACTGAAAGTTGGAGTGTTGAGGGCAAAGGCTTAAAATTGTTTGATATTGTTGAATTGTCGAATTGTTGAATTATTCAATTTCCAAGATTGTTCAATAAACAACTGCAAGACTCAAATGTAAAGCAAATGAGTTTTTATCAATTTATTGCACAGAGCGATTAGTCTGGATAGAATGGACAACAAGTGAGACGACACGTGGATTTTGATGAACAGTTAGCTTGAAAATTTTTGCCATGTGTTCAAATACCCATTTCCGATAGGCAGCCGTGTAAAAGATTAGAGTCAGTGAAGAGATCGTGGTGTGACTTCCGAAAATTGCAGAAAGAAGGTTGATGATTGCTGAAGATCAGTTTCGAAAGCTTATTCTTTCTGATTACTTTACTTCTGTAAACTTATAATATGCAAATTTTACTCGAGTAATTACTTACTCGAGAGGAACACACTCTAATCTGAGTAAGTTTTACTCGATTAATCGACGTTTTTCGCCGAGTAACTACGAGCAGTCCTCTTTACACGACGAGTAAATTGAATATCTTTACGTTTGAAGTGAATTTGCCACCAAATCAGTTAAACGGTTGAATATCTTTAAAAGAAAACGTATATAAGTCAGCGCTCGTGATTTTTTGCTCAGATTTTTTGCAATAATTTTTGGCTAAAAGGCTAAAGTACGGTAACTTTTCCTAAGCGTGGGTTTTAAAACGCATTACTCGTGAGGAACACACACTCTATAATAGATTATCGGGGTAGGCTAGTTTCCGCAACTTTTTTTGCGCAACAGGGTTATTTGCGCATCTGGGTCGTTTGCGCAACTCGCCATAACTCTCTTCTAAGTGGACCAATCTTTATGATTTTGGTTTCACTCTGTAGATCTCAATAAGTGTAACAAAATGAAACCAAAATCATAAAGATTGGTCCACTTAGAAGAGAGTTATGGCGAGTTGCGCAAAAAGAGTTGCGGAAACTAGCCTACCCCAGATTATCAACGAAATCAATTGAAACTTACCCATCGGCGCCTCAAGATTAAATACCGTAATAAAGCCAAAGCCAAAAAGTGGGAAACCAATGAAAATAAAAGGGATCAAAATCTGGAAACACTTTATTTATGTCGTTTTTCTTTCACAAACCGTCACCAAAAGGACTTTTATATACTTTGCATGCATCGCTTTTGTCTTTTACTCATGTAACTCAATTCTTGGTGTAAGAGATAGATCGAGTGGAGATAGATTAAACCCCACTAAATATTTCAAGTTGAAATATTAGATTTACATCAACAGTACCGTAATCCCTAGATATATAACCCAAGCAAAGTAGACGGAGAAACCGATAAACCAACTCGAAACCATGATCATTGGCGGATAGATTGGAGCTGAGTATGAGGCATAAACATCTGCTAAGTCTTCCAAGAAAGTGTAGTTTGGAAATTGCTGAACACTAATGATTGGCGTCTTATAATTAGCACTTCAATAAGCAACAAGCAAGCTTTAGCAGAGCTTCACCAACCTCAACAATTAGTTTAACAGCTTTTGAAGTTGGCCCGTACTCTAATGGCAAAGCGGTCATAACAATTAGAATTGATAGATTACAGAAAAGATAATGTGATACTAATAAGATAAAAAATGTTTTAGTGGTGAATCTGAGATGGTTTTCATTCATTGCATCAAGTTGTAATACCTTAGTGGGCTCCCATTAGGTAAAAGCAGTTGATAACGATAGAAAAAACATTGGAATGTGGAGATGATCATCGTGGCCACCAAACAGGCACCAATACACTGATATGGAACAATTTTGAAGTCAGAAATTTACATACTAAAGCAATTTGAGCCCCAATGAACGCACAAACGCCGGTGATTCGACCAGATGGAGTGGGAAAGAAGAATTCTGGATGAAGAACGTGAAGGAATGACTCCATTATAGTTGCTGCAGTCTGGAAATCAATTTGCATATATTGAGAGATAATTTGGCGGTGTATCAAGTGCTTGACTTTGACTTTATCCAATCGATCAATGATCAATGACTTTATCCAATCGATCAATGATCGAAGATCAACGATCACACACAATCGAAGGCACATAGGATTCTTGTGGGACTGACGGAGACAACAAAAACAAAAGAATGAATTAACACCAAGAAATGGCGAATAATATCATGAGAAATTGACGGCTTTTATAGCCCAACTTGTTTCTAGACACATTTTCTAGACCCAACTTGTTTCTAGACACCTACGGTACTTTTGGTGTTATCTCCACGCTTTAGGAAACACTAAAAAAGGCTGTTTCAGCTGTTTTTTGATGGCGAGTTGCCACAAGATATCAGAAATATCAGAAAGATATCAGAAAATCTAGAGTGCCAGCGATATGACCCTGAACTCTCCGGAGACACTTTTATGATCAACCAGAGAGCTGAAAAGTTGGCCATCGTTTCAATAAACGCCATGATTCGTAGATAAGAATAATAATATATAGGCGCCTCGTAATCCATGACAAGAACAAATAATAATCTTTCAAGAAAAAGTTGGGAAATTCTTGTTCCTCAAGCTCATTTAACGGCAGGTGCTTTTAGAAATGTGCCCTTGATTATTAAAGTTCAGCAATTAACTCTTTGCGGAACTTGCACCCTGAAAAGACTTTAGTTAACCTTGAACTTCGACTTTGTGAATTGAATAAGATAATGTAGTTCTACAACTTGTTTCGCTAGACTTTATCAATCTAATTATCTCAACAGATATATCCTCCATAATTGAACACACATTTCTTTCTGTTGAGACAAAGGTACGGCGTCTCAACACATCTTGGATGCGGTTTTTTGGTGGTTATCGTTTTCGAAGTGATTGCCCGAAACAGCGCAAAGAACAGCTTGAAATGAGGAAATAAACGAAGCGCTAAGAAGTTTTGTTAATAAATTCGGCTCATAAAAAGCTAGTGACTTAGTTGGTTCAGATTTGGCTGGTTTTGGAATTTGGAAACCTAGTGACATTAGACTTATCCTGAACTTTATCTAAAGAGTTAGAAAAGTGAAGGGCTGCATCATTGTTTTAAATTGAAACTGAATCTGAATCAGGCCTTTTCGCCTTCTCAAAACGGAAATAGTCTTTGACCTCTCAAAAAGTTATCTATAGACAAGGAAATACTGAAATAGATAAATGAAAAATGAAATAGATATTACTTCGAAGGTAACTCCTTTATTTCATGCTTTAATACACAACAAATCTTCAGCAGAAGTCAATCAAATTGTCGAGAGAATGGAAAAACTGGTAGGCTAGATCTGTGCTGAGTTGGCTATGAGTTCAATTCATCAAAATTTCAGGCTTAGGAAGCACCGGCTTAGGCTGCTTTGCAAGATGAAGCCAAGAAATTGACTCCAAATGATTGAATCACTTTTACTGAAGTGTTACTTGTAACTGCAAACAAGCACCGGCAATTTCTACTAAAAAGTGCTATCGAAAGACACGAGAAAGCTGAGGTGGCACCTGGATGGGATATTAAATAAAATTGGATTAAAGTATGAACATGGCTTATGTCTCCAACAAACCAGAGAACCCTGTGCTGCTTTTTCTGATATTTATTTTTTTGATGAAAACATTTTCAACGAATTACGACATATTTAATACTAAACAAGTTAAAACATCAAAAGTTTAGCTTTTCAAAGTGAAGAAGCTTGTTCCTGTTGACTTTTGCCTCAGACTAATATGATTTGATTGGTTTGCTTTCTTATAGTCTTGGAATTCCTAAAGTCTTGAAGTTCTTTCATTGGACTCTCGTTCTTGCAAGACCGGACTCTTTTTCTTTCAACACTGGACTCTTGTTCTTGCAAGACCGAACTCTTGTTCTTGCAAGACCGGATTCTTGTCCTTGCGGTTCAAACTCTTTGCTATAGCTGGGAATTCATTCAACCGAATTCAAAAGGGAACATTAATCTTTATTCAAATAATGCAAACGAACATTTAGTCCACTTTTGAGAATTTTAGAATGAGAATCTTCTAGAGAACTAAAAGATTTTCGTCGCCTTGATGATATTGACACTAAAAATTCTCAAGTTTGATTCGATAAAGAATAATTTTTACCATAAAATAATTCCCTGCTACAAGAGTGAGTTGTTTTTGTTGAGCAAAGCCATTTGTATTGAACCCGGGTCGGGCATCAGTCGATTTGCTTGGAGTCTAGAAAGATAAAAATTGTGAAAATGATTGTGAACTAACATTGAAGCCCGCATCGATTTTTCTGTTTTGTTTGTAAATGAGAAACACGTAGCGATGGAGACCTGAAATTCGTTGAGATCTTTCAAGAAATCTTTCTGCATCAACTCATCAACTTTATAAGAAAGCCGAAAGGTTTAATCGATTCTTATAGTAATTTGAAACTGACCAGATCCTTGTCCAGGCCCAGCTGGTCGATATCCAGCCACTTCTTGTCCTTGAGTCACATTATTTCCAGGAATATTCACAACTACCCAATGTTTGAACTCTCGAGACGTGGGATTTGCTCTTGATGGAGCGTCTGGGTCTAGAAAAAAGCTTTTGTTTGAACATTTTAATGCTTTAGCAACAAACCGGTAAAGATCAAGGTATATAAAGAATTTGGATCAGCATTCCAAGAGACACTTGGCCGATTCATCATTTGTTGTCGGCTCAATTCGTTTCCAAAGTTTACCTATCAAGATTTTTCGATCAAGAATGTGTTTTAGCAAACCGTGAGTCCATTATTGTAAGTGACTTGGAGAACGGATTGTGGTGGAGATGAGATCACATCGGGCACAATTCCCGAGCTGATGAAACTATCCAGTCCAGCGCCAGAGACACTAAAGTTTTTTATCTTAAAATTTAGCTAATCTTTTTTAGTTTATCTTAATGATACCATGGCTCTTTCCTATTACTTAAAAAATTAGGATTCCTTAAAGAAATGGGGTACTTTAACCGTGGAACGGGTACCTTAAGAATCAGAATTAACAATACAATCAGAATTAACTAGTAATAAGTTAATTCTGATTGTATTGATGATAGTTTTGTTTAGCGCAATTCAATGTAAATGTAATTTCAAGTACAAAAAAACATATTTATACATAAACAAAAAAGTAATAAAAGCTTTAAAAAAAAGGGAAAAACGCAAATGCTAAAAGTTGGTTGGTGATTTGCTGTATACCCGATTTTCTTAAAGTACCCCGTTACACGGTTAGGTTACACCTAGTAATAGGAAAGAGCCGATACCATAATAGAAGGATAGATGTGCACAGTGAAAATAGCGCCGATTGATTTGAGGGCAACATCCTGCAGATAAATGAATGAATTCCAATTAATGAATTAATGAATTCCAACGATCTAAAAGTACGGACTGAACTTTCGAAAATGTTTTTGGAACTGAATTGAAACTTTTCTTTCGTTTTTACTGTTCCCAACGTTTGAGCAGTTTTCTCAACAAATAGAACCCCTAAAAATGATGTGAGAAGAGGCCAAAGATTCCATTTGGAAGCAAAATAAATATTTGAACTCATAAACCAGAGAGGTACTAGAAGTTTTGTGGTTGATCGATTTCGGTTTTATGTTTGATGTGTGTTCACGCAGTTGTTAAAACTTGTTAAACACTCAAAGAGAAATGTTTCAAAGATTTTCAAAGATTAAACGTATTTTAAAACCCTTAAAAGCTAAGTAACTTGTTTTTTTCAGTGCTCTTTTTCGTTAAATCGTTAAAATCGTTCCAAAACCAACAACAAAAAAAACAATCGTTAAAATAAATTAATTTACGCGAATATGGCTCCAAATAAACAAACTAATAGAGTAAAAAAAGCGAGCGAAAAGGTTACTTGGCACATTTGAATAGAAAAATATTGTACTTTATTTGGGTTTATTTTAAAGACAGTGTGCAATAGAGTGAATATTTTATCAATGGAATCGTTGAAGATATGGCAAATCGTTGGCAGAAAGTTATACAAGGATTATGGTGATTTCTGCCCTGTTTTTGGATACTGTATTCTATTGCTGGGTAAGTAATACATGCATGCGCTGCTAGCGATGCATTCTAACTACCGTAAATACTGTAATAATACCCTGCCCCCCTCGTACAGTCACGTAGTCGCAAAAGTTTTTTAGTATTTCATTTTTTTCAAAGCGCCCGTACTTTCAAAAAATGCATCTTTGGTATCAAAAAATAGCCCTGAATTTCAGCTATTTTTTGATACCTAAGCGCGCATTGTAGCATCAACCAGTGTCGAGAAAAACTCGTTCAAAGCTAGACTACCCAACACTCCGCACCGTCATTATGGGGGTGCGGTACTATTACAGTATTTACGGTAGCTTGTTTGTCAATAACATTGTTTATATTAGAAACTGAAAAGCCAAAGTTGATTTCGACAAACGACAAAGTTGAACTATTAGGGTGGTGCAAAAGAAACTGCCGATGGGTATCAGCTCTCATTTATCAGAAACGAGCGATGCTAACGGCATTATTTGTTTATGTTTTGTTCGCATATTTGTTTGCTATTTATTTCGACATTTGAATTTTTTGGTTGTTGTTTATTTTATTTAAAAATGCTTACATTTTTATTTAGATCATGGTCGAGCAAAAGTTTGTGCTACGAGCAGCATTATTGTTTAACTTCAAAATTGGAAAGTCTGCTGACCATCGTTCTCTCTGTGCTGCTTTCGGAGATATCAATTTGTCTCTCAGGCAGTGTCAGACATGGTTTCAACGATTCCGAGAGGGAGACGAGGCTTTGGAAGATTACGAGCACGGTTCGAGGCCAGAAGTCGTGAAAGAAGCCAAGCTGAGGGACGTTATACAAGCCGATCCATGCCAATCTGCTCGAAATCTTGCGAAAATATTCCATTGTGATCATTTCACCATCAAATGCCATCTTTTTTTTTGAATTTACCGTCAAATCGACAGTTTCTTTTGCACCACCCTAATAGTTCAATACAGAAATTAGTTGGATGTAAATTGGTGTCTTTGGTTAAACCCCATTTTGTTTGAAATGTTTCATTGACTTACACTGACTATGAAGTTCGAACTCCAATGAAGTTTGAGTCTTCAAGTCTCTTTCCACCATCAAATCTCAGCTATCTTCACATTTCTCAATTGGCTTTCTTCTCTTTACCTTGAAATGAATGGACCTCTACCAGATATTTCTTTCTCGTTAATGATGAAAATTATCAATACTACAACACTTGTGCAAGCTGGGGTTTCTTTTTGAAAACTTTTAGTTTTAGTTTTTAGTTTACAACAGATTTTAGATTACCTTGATCAGCATCCCGATCACTATTTTAGCCATTTATTTCTCGATTCTAAACGATAATTTGTCAACACCTATACGGTCAGCTTTGATTTAGCCTTGTTTAAAATTTGCATTCAGTTTACTGGCTGCTGCCGAACATTCTCACAAATTGCTTTATTGTCTTCTTGAAGCTTTTGGATGTCTCTGTTCCGTTCGACGCCCAATTATACCGTAATGTTTTCAGTTTTAAACGTAACATACCAATCTTTTATCGTAGCTGTCCACATTGGCTTTACAAGTTCTATGCTCTGATTGAATACACGTTTTTTATTGCCAATATTGCACAATATTATCAGATCATGATCTCATTAAGGTAGTTTTTATGAAGATAAACCTTTTGATTTACATTTTAGTCGTTTCTTTGCTGTTTCTTTTGATGGAATGCTCTTTGCGTATACACTGAAATGGCCATTCTTTCAGCTTTTTCTTCCATGGATCTATCGAGCTTTGTCTTATGCAATCTCTTGGTGGATCAATGAATTACCGGTAATTTATGCATGCAATATAAAACAAAAAAATTCTGGACCAGGGAATTGAAGGAGCGATCTGATTCCAAGGTGCAAACATCTCTAGGCATTCCGAAACTGCTTCCAAATCCTACTTATCATAAGCCATTTTCGAGATATAAGCCTTCAAAATTTTGACCAATTTTCCCAAACAGCAAGCTAGCCTTCTTAAGCTAGACTTCAAACAGCAAGCTAGCCTTAAGGCATTCGTGCGGGCTGATCGAAGTGCATCGGTAGCCTATAGTGTGCTGGCGCTACAGAGCTTCCGACCTGGTTCGGATCCACTGTCGGTCAGACTTCTTGTTTCTTTTTTATAAAAACACTTGAAAATTGCCTCTTCATCAGGTTGCCCTAGGTGTGTTTGCACCTTGGAATCAGATCTCCCCTGAAATGTAACTTCAAAAGGTTCCCCGGTGTGACTTGATCCAAAAGTCTATCTAGATAAAGGACTGGCTTTGGCTTCCCCGAGCAACAATCTATGATAGATATATTCTCTACTATGGTCCATATTTTCTTATGTGCTCGCTCGATTTTGCAACAAACCGAAAATTGAAAGCGGTTTCTAAAAAAAACAGCTTAACGCAATTGATAATATTTAGCGCAGACGCTCTGGGAAAGCAAAAAGATCCGAAATTCTTCTCATGTATCAGGTGAACTTCTATATGGTTAAGTTTGTAGCTCTTTATGGTTAAGTTTTTAAAATATCTGACAATTTTCCAAATTTTTCAGATGTTATTCAACTCAGCCTTCTTTATTATCGAAAGTTTTCTTGTTGTTTTCCTTGACACCATTATCTTTTTCTTCTTTGGGTTGAATGTGTGGAATGCTTTTGGATCCCTAATCCATATCGATCAGGATTTTCTGTACATTTTTCTTTCCAGGTATGGTTAGATTATCGAGTTCTTACATTCGAAAATACCGTTATTGATTTGCAAAATGAATAAGGTATCCAAAAAACCATTATTTTTAGCATTGTCAGCGTACTGTTTCTTCGAAAACGAAAAGAGAGTCCAAGAAATCGGATTGTCGTTTCGTCTAGCAATATGGGATAAACTTTTCGAATCCTATAGCTCATAATCATCCTTTCAAAGTTTTCCAATATTTTTTCTTCATTTCGATCATCTTTCAAAAGGAAAACTATTTAATTCCATGCTTTGTCGAAAGGCATTTTTAGCTTTTATTAAACTATTTTCATAGATATCTATTGAAGCTATTTTGACAAATTGTATTAGAATGATGCGCTTTCTATTCTGGATCATGTTTACCTTTTGGGCTTTCGATTCAACTACGGCTAAAGTGAAATTTTAGATTTTTCTGATTTGAGATTGGTTTTTAGAACTTTACTTTTAACTTAAATACTTAATTTCATTTTTTGACTCAATGAATGTAAAAACAATTTGATTTTAGTCGATTAATTCAATCTAGCGATTAAATCAATTCAATTCAATCAATCGATCGAAGCAATCAATGAATCAATCTAGCGGTGTGAACGTGAAGAGTGTGCTCCATTCTTTTGTCTGATCATCTCCGATATGTTTGACCGAGATGGTCTTTATGTTTGCACCAAAGATCCAGTGAAGAAAAAGAAAAATGCTAGGATTTAATTGCAAACTTCATAGGATTGTGGGCCATCAGCTAAGCAATTTTGTCATCATCAAATGTTACTTGGACGGCAGGCACAGTGCCGTGGAATTGATGGAATCAGCTATTGCTATTAAAGTTGGATAAATCTCACAAGCTCTGTTTGTTCTTAAAATGCAGTTCATTTTCAATTTATTCTTAATATAACATTACAAAAACATTGCATTTAACGATTACATACAAAAGAAAATGATTCCGGAGATCACAGAAATGAGTCGGGACAAAATTCAAAATTCAGGAGAGTTTTTGGCAAAAGGATATCACTGGAGAGTAAAAAGAGTACTGGTAAAATGATGGCATGAGATATGATTGAGAGAGAGTACGCAAAAGAATCCACAATGAAAAATGGACAGAAACGGGATCGAGAAAGAAGTTGGTGAGCTAAAATGGTTGAAAGTCCAGTTCACATGATTAGAATCAGATTATAAGGTGCTGAAAGAGCGGGTGTGATCCACCAAATAGTCATCCAACATCCACGTGGTGGCTCGGATTCCCGAGAGATACGAGCCGTGCATCGTTTGAGGGAAAAAGCGGTGAGTTGCCTGAAATTGAAGTGGTTTCTTTGGTAATCTTCAGTAATTAATTAATTAGATCAGATCAGATCAGCAATTGTAAACATCAGAGCCAAAAAAAGGGCGAGCTCTCTTAACGGGAAAAGAAAAGAGGCGCCCAGGCGAGCAGGTGGCCGAGTGGTTAAGGCGTTAGACTGCTATGGAATGTGCGGGGATCTAATGGGCTCTGCCCGCGTGGGTTCGAATCCCATCCTGCTCGAATCTTTTTTAGATTTTTCACTAGGAAGCAATTGGCTAAAAAGTATTGACGCGTGCTTGAACGCGTGCTACTTCTCGAGCTTAGTTCCAAATCTCATGAGTAACATACGAAAATGTTGCTAAGAGTCTAGGGAATCTAAATATATGCATGAATTTTTGATACAATGACTGTGAAAGATTTTATTGCAATTCTTATGCTTTTCAAAAAAGGCACTTTGTCCGAGGTCAATTCTAAGCTTCTCATACAAGTAGAATTTTTATTTATTCAGCTAACTTTTAAAATTTTGCTTCAAAATATTGCCCTAAATGTTTTAGTGCTGTAATAATTTAGAATTTTGCTCAAAGTAACGATTTTAAAAAAATTTTAATGTTCTTTGTGGCTCTCATCTCTTAAAAAAAGCAATAAACAGGTGTCTAAAAGCCAGCTAAAAGTGATCTTATACACCCGGTTTTTAACTTTAAAAAATTGGTACCAAAATTTGAAGCACTTTTACTTTTGTGAGTTTGATCTTCTGAGCAAAATATTTTGCACTAAACTTTAAAAAAACGCACAGCGGGCAAAGTGCCTTTTTTGAAAAGCATAAGAATTGCAATAAAATCTTTCACAGTCATTGTATCAAAAATTCATGCATATATGTAGATTCCCTAGACTCTTAGCAACATTTTCGTATGTTACTCATTAGATTTGGAACTAAGCTCGAGAAGTAGCACGCGTTCGAGCTCGAGATTTGGAACTAAGCTCGAGAAGTAGCCACCCTGTACCTCTCTTTAGCCTTTTAAGTCTACTAGGATGCAAAATCTAGATACACAATTACAGTTTTAAAGTCTCCAAAACTAACTCTGAAGTTAAATCGGTTTTCTTTTGATGCTTCTGTAAATTTGTATAAATTTGCATATTCTCATCCTCACCTCTCCAGCAAAATAGATTCTATCCGAAACGGGAGCGGCCATTGAGTCATAGTCTTCAGGCTTCGATCCAACAGCCATATACGAGTAGGACATCCCAATATCCTCGTCTTTTCCCCATCTCGACACCATTTGACCAACTGGCTTTGGGATGTGCTGGAAGAACAGTAATATAAAGAAGAAGAACAGTAATATAGAGTTTGTTTTAGATTAAAATTGTTTCACCAACCTTTCCGGGGAACAGCTTTCTGAGCGTTTCAATGAACATCTTGATGACTTGATCATCTGTTTTCTTGTCAAAGATTTCCAGAGATTTCCCGCAAACGTACGACATCAACACAAAACTTTTGGGCGATCCATCTTGCTGAAAACTTGATTTAGAATCTAGTCCATTCGGATTATTTTGCTAGTTTAATTATTTACAAAGATTTCTAACTGTTATTATCCAACACTTACTCTATTTGTAAAGTCGTAGATTGTGTGAAAGAGTCCTCGCTGCTCAACTGGACCAACATGAGCAAAATAGTCGACTGGTGGATTCTTCTGTTTCAGATCTTTCCAAAAACACCGTGGAAATGCAACAGCGATCTAAAATGGAATCTTAGTGTTTTAAACAACCTTTTCCTCACAAACCTTCTCAATTCGACCAGCTCCAAGCCGTTTAATTGCATCAGCTTTTCTTTTTGGCAATGGTGGCTCGAATTGGATGTTCCCCTTCTTTAGCATTGCCAATGGTACGGTTACCAAAACCTAAAAACATTTAAAGTAAAGGATTAAAATAAAGGATTAAACAATCGTGAAAATGATTTGTACGGGTAAAAACAATGTTCCAATTACTCTATCAAGGATTGTTACTCTAGAATCACAACTCACTTTATCGGCTTCCAATTCAGTGCCGTCATTTAGACTCACACGGACTCCACGATGAATCAGCTTTACCTTATGCACCTGAAAGTTCACGATTTACTTTAACTTTAAGTTTTGTTCTTACCTTCTTGTTCAACAGAATTGTTGTATCTTCAGCAATTGCTTCGACAACTTTTTGGGCTCCATCAACAAGAAGTGAATGTCGGCCATCGAATTGACCGATTGCCTCGTTTTGGTCCCAATAAGAAGCGGAGACCTAGAAATATACTTTCAAACTGTCCCCCTAAGCTCTGTTGAAGTTGAATATCTTCTAATTTTGTGGAAAAATTCAAACAAATGGGGCAGCTATGAAAGCTATGAAGCCTCGCCCCTTTTTCTTAGATTTTTCGTAGCTGCCCCTTTTGTTTCAAATTTCCCACGAAACTAGAAGATATTCAGTTGAGTGGGCAAGGGGGACACTTTGAAAATATACCGAGAAACGGTCAATTTAACCCACTATGCTTAAAAGCATCTCAGCCTCTTCAACCATAAGATTCATATGAAAATCTTTCACAAACCTTTTCCAGTGGTGCTCCACAAGCGTATTCACTGTTCGCAATATGCCAATAGAAGATTCTTTTCTCTAAAGGATTCATCTGAACGAGCGCTTTCTCATCCAAGAATTCCCGTTGAGATTCCATCAGATCTAAAAAAGAATGTTAAATCTAAAAGTTTTATCAATCCCATCAATTCAATTTCATTTTTGTCTGTCTGTAATTATAGTGTCAAATCAAAAACCGTTGAATTTATTCATATCACAATTTTCTCTAAAATAAAATGGAAAAATGAGACCCATAACAGTAAAGAAATGAGAAAGGATATTTAAAAAAACAACCAAATATCTATAATTTTCAAACTCTAAAAACAATCATGATCTAAAAGTTTATGCGAAGGCAATTCCTTCAAATTTATGAGCTTCAGGAAGAGGTTGATCTTCTAAAAGAATTTTCCCTGAAATATCGAACACACAAGCATAAGAAGCCACCGGAATTCCGTCTTTCTCAGCACTCTAAATAAGTTTATTGGTTAGATTATTTATCGAGAAATTGAGCTACTTTAAATTCTTCATAGCAAACTTTACCCTCAACGCGAGAATCACGTTGTCATTGGTGCCAGGCACAAATTGGAAAGCAGAAAAGCCTCGTCTTGAGTCCTCCAATTTTCCAATGGTCACAACATCAAAATGAGAGAAGTCTTCAGAGGCAATCACCATTTGATTCGTTCCTCGTACCTCATCGTCTTCTTCGGTGTACACCTAGAATGATTTGTTGATAAGTAGTCTAATTATCATATCGGATTATCGTTTATCGTAAGTATTTATGTCAGCAATTAGCAAAATTTATGCCTTCATGCCGAGAAAATTCCTGCTCAATTACTTTTCCTTTTTGTCTAAAAAACTATTAAGGTACATGTAATTTTTTCTAGAAGTTGTACTCCACTTTTTTGGTTTACTTGCTGATTTGTGCGCCGCTTAAGTGTTAGATAGATTTACGCGATTATATTAGGTTGAGAAAAGTCTTTTTCATTTTTTTCGTACTTCCGTTAAAAAGTAACAAATGCACCAATTGAACAACGGTTTATTGCATTCGAAAGGCCAATTATTTTTCTGCAAAATGACATTAAAACGAGTTTAAAATGTCTTATGTCTAGATTTTTTTGAGAGCCTGAAGTCGGGTAGTCAAAAAAGGCGACGGCTCGATGATGCATTTTAGACGCTTTAGCTAAGGAAACCAATCTTGATGTTAATAAATAAAAGATAGAGCACAGAAAGTTAGATATTTTTTCAGATTTTCAGAGAAATTGATTCAGCCAATTTCTTTATAGAGGTTTTTATAGATTTTTATGAAAAACCCGTTTTCACTCTCGAATTTGCTTGAAAGTGAACCCAAATTGACTTAAAAAGATGGGAAATTGAACAATAAACACTTTTCATTTAGAGCAAACCATAGGTTAATTGATGACTTTGTTATTTTTCAAAAGAAGTACGAAAAAAATGAAAAAGACTTTTGCATCAACCTAATATGATGGCTTTTAACAGCTTGTGGGAGGTCTTTTTAATCTTTTTTCGGTTTATTTTTATAACCTATATGACGCTGAAACAGCACAGGCAAAAATCAGCAAGTAAACCAAAAAATTGGAGCAAAATTTCTAGAAAAAATTACACATATGTACACCATACTAGGGAAAGGCGCCAGGTCAAGGCGGCTCTTTTGATGCGCACCCAGTGTATTTGATAGCGCTTTGAATGGGAATTCTGAATTAGCTTTTAGTTTTTTCAATGGAGCTCTGCATTGCAAGATATCTGGCATCAAAGTTTAGGTCGGCTTTTCGGGGCTGTTATAGGTCGTATTATTCGCGGATCGTAAGTACAGTAGTAGCGCAGTGGATTGTGCGAGCGCTCAAAAGCTTTTTGTGCTCACTCGCTCACAAGGGTCGAATCCCCTCTTTTTTGTTTTTAGTTAAGTGATCAAAAATATTTCAAGGCGTTGTTGGAGCGCGAACGTGAGGAGCAAAAAAAAAGTTGGAACGCAGGGTTCTCTATTTCTCGGCATGAAACATGAATTTTACTAGTTGCCATTTGTGCCCAAGCTAGCTAAGAAAGCTCACCTCTTTGGATGCTCTTCTCGGCAAGAAGAACCACTTGTTGTGAATGGCACTCCATTGCACAGCCTCGTGTATCATGTACCCGGGGTATTCAATTCCAACGGCTCGTCTGACTTTCACGAAAACATCTTTCCAATTGACATGTTCGACGGCTCCTCTTCTGTCCACAATCTTCACCCACATTGGATTGTCGTTCACATATTCACCCGATGTTGTTGTCCACTCTTTACCAAGTCCGCCCACGTAGAGTTTTTGATCCTGAATTGAAAATCTTGAGTTAATATGGGTAAAGTAGTCTGTAATTTGTTATCCTAATAGTTTTATTACTCACCTTAACGGTAAGCCATTCTCCTTTCAGCGTTTTTGCCGTGTTTCCAGGACCATCATTTAATAACACCCATGGATGAACCTGAAATGAATCATTTATATTGTTATCACTATTGTTATCAGTCGTCGGTTAATCTTTTAGTTATTTAAAACTGTTTACCTGATCTTTATTTAGATGATAGAGAATTCCTGTTCGATCATCAACAGTCACCAACTTTCCATCGAATACAGCCAAATCAGACAGCTCCATCGCTCTTCCACCACTTGCCAATTGGGATGCAATCGGGAAATGAGTGGTTTCCCATTTGATTTCGGCCTTATTTTCCTTTTCGTTGAATCTGAAATCAAACTCAGTTTTGATTATAAAGTAACATTTGAATTCTAGAAATTTATCAAACTTCTTGTAAGGTTTGTAACAAAAGCTTACTTGAGTGTGCCTCGTCGACCATTGCTGTGCCACTTCTTGCCGCTTGCATCCTTGCTTTCCGTGTCCAAATCCGTGACCACCACTGAATAGGTTAAGTTAAAATCAATTCTGTACTCTTTATTAGTGTTTTGCGAAGTTTAATTTCGATTTTTGCACTCACCCAATCCAAATTCGGTCCAACCATTGCCCAAATCCTTCTGCGTGATCAATTGTGTTTCATCATAAGCCGGATCTATTCGATGATCGACCGATCCTTTGAAACATCCACATGTCAGCAAGTAGTAGGTGACAATTGCTGTGATCACTGCGGTCAGCGCTAGGTCACATCCAGTTAAACTGTGACACCTGAAAAATAAGACTTGTTACAAAATTATTCATGTTGTGATTTAAATCTATATTTTGAAAAATAGAATAACAAAATTGTAAAACCAACCTTGAGAACATACATCCACCACCGTTTCTTTTCTCCTTTTCTTCCGTTTCCGATGTCATTTCCTAAAATAGTTGATAGCAATGTAATTGTTAAAAAGCAAAGCAATATGGAAAAACAAATTAAAAACAATATTCACAATCAATTTAGAAAGCGCCTTTGACTTGAGATTTATAAATGAGACTCTTCATTTCAAGGAATGATAAGAGCACAAAGTCACAAATCATAAAGCCACGAACTACGAGAAATTATGAAACTGATTTGATCGTAAAAATGGAAACACTAATGATGCAACTTTTGAACGATGATCGACCATGTTAGAAACCAAACTTTGCGTCATTAATTGCTGCAATGAAACTATTGGTTGACTAGAAATCCTGTCAAAACTTTTGTTTTACGGAAAGTTAATACTTTCTGCTGCCTTAAAAATTCTAAATCCAAGCAATAGTTAAAATTTTGAGAAAATTACGGAAGTTGGGAAAAAAACTGGGCGCTGTTTGAACAAGTTCATAGTTTGTAGGGAAAGGAGAGGAATTAGAGTCGAAAAGAGAGCAAAAGAAAAACCAATGGCACAGAAAATCCAAGCACGAGGTCACTAATCAGAACAGCACAAATTGAGAGAAAATTGCGAAATCTTTAGAATTGGTTGAGTCTTGAATAATGCAATGATAAGTGACTCAAATTTTGTGTGTACTCTGTACCTTTCTGTAAATACCGTTTGTGTAAAATACCTAGCAGCGAGTGGTCCTTCTTGTTGAGATTTCTCCATTGACAGATTCCATCGTAGGCGGTGTTGTACATAACACTCGCTAGCTCATCAGTCTGAAAGTTTAGATATAAAATGAAATTTAGATTTATTTTTTTGATTAGCATAGTGTTTTTGGCTTGCTATTAGGTTGGTGAAAAAGTCTTTTTGTTCCTTTTCGTACTTCCGTTGAAAAATAACAAGTTCATCGATTAATTTATGGTTTACCCAAAGTGTTTCTTGTTCCATTTCCATCTTTTTAAGTCAATTTCGGTTAACTTTCAAGCAAATTCGAGGGGGAAAACGTGTTTTTCCTCTATAAAAACCTCTACAAAGAAATTGACTGAATGAATTTCTCTAAAAATTTGGCTATATACCTAACTTTCGGTACTCTATCATTTATCTATTGACACCAAGATAGGTTTCTTTAGCCAAAGTGAGTCTAAACCGCATCATCCGCATCATCGAGCAATTATTTTTCTGCAAAATAACATTAAAACGAGTTTAAAATGACTCATGTCTGGATCTTTTTGAGAGCCTGTAGTCGGGTAGTACAGCTCGATGATGCGGTTTAGACACTTTAGCTAAGAAAACCTATCTCGGTGTCAATAGATAAAAGATCTATAAGCACAAAAAGCTAGGTATATATTCAAATTTTCAGAGAAATTGATTCAGCCAATTTCTTCGTAGAAGCTTTTAAAGATTTTTATGAAAAACACGTTTTCACTCTCGAATTTGCTTGAAAGTGAACCGAAATTGACTTAAAAAGATGGGGAATTGAAGAGCAAACTCTTTTTATTCAAAGCAAATCATAGGTTAATTGTTATTTTTCAACGAAAGTACGAAAAGACTTATTCACCAACCTAATATTTGCGAGATGTATAGTTAATTTTTGAGATCTTCTTGTGACAAGCCATTCCCACCTTGACATCAATCGGTTTTCCGGATGTTGAATCAATCGTTGGACATTCATCTTTTAGCACTCGATGCCGGAAACCTTTCTAAATCAAAACTTAATCAGAAACTCTAAATTTTCCTTTACCTGCATACAGACGAGGACTATGGGGCTGTTCACGACTCCGGTCACGATTTGAGCGCCACGACCAACCGTCGAACCAAGATTGTATGCATCCTAGAATGTTTTGTCATTAGCATTTGATAGATTTTGTTGTTTAGAAGAACTTACATTCATTCTACCACCGATTCGATTCTTCGCCTCAACCACAGTCACTTGAACACCAAAAGAACGCAGTTGACGAGCTGCGGTGAGACCACTCAAGCCAGCACCGATAATCACCACAGAGAGAGGTCGCTATAACAGCATCAGAAATTAGACTTGTTCATTTTGTTCCGTTTAGAAACTCACATTCAATCGTGTCTCTGGATTTCTTTGTATGGGAAGCACTCCGGTATTAATCGCTCCGTGAATATTCAAAAAGTCGTAGACAAGTCTCAACAATCTTGAATACCAAATTCTCGACAATCCATGACAGATCAAATGTTTCTCGCATTCAGCAAAAGTGAGGTATTTCTGGAAAAGTATTTGAAATTTTTCTTCTCTCAACTTACAAATGGGTTTAGAGTCCACAAAGAGACTATCAAGTTGCGAACGGCCACGTAGTAGAAAGGCTCTTTGATGAAAGCGGGGAACTAAACCAATTGATGATACGATTGTTTTATGGTATTTTTACTTTCTGTTTCTCATCGTAGTCCATTTCACCAGCTCGGAAAGTCAAAGCAACTGGATCGGAATGAGGAATGTGGAATGGTCGAGCCCAATCACCCAGCTTTTCTGAAATAAAAGGTTATTTGATACGCGCTATTTGATAGGTTATTTAATATCTCGGTGTTGGGCTGTTCAATTGAAATATTCTTGGTATCATTAGATGCGCCAAGTCTTTCTCTGTCGATTGGTATAAAAACTATTTAAATTGAACAGCCCGACACCAAGATATTTGAGCTCAAAGTTTGACTGTCAATGGCAAGGGGGGGGGGGCGGGTGCGTTTTAAATGTCGAAAGAAAGAAAGAAAATGCCTTGAAAATCATTTATGAGTTAAGAACTATTGTTAGCTCTAGCTTTATTGCAACTTACCCAAATTTGTTTCGGTTTTGAATCGGCTTTGTGCAGGACTCATTCCGACCAAGTCGTAATAGTAATTTTGGCGATCGATGAATGGAGTAGCTGGGGAATTAATCAATAATGGAGGAGTGTTTGAGTGTTCCATCCATCCCATTTGCCAAGCTGAGCCGACTTTCTATAAAGTTCTTTGTATTGTCAGTATTGACTTTGCCATATGGTCATTGCTAAATGGTCACCTGATCAATATCATCCTTGCAAGAGCTTCTGTTCGTCAGCGATCCACAAGTGAATGAGTGAATATCTTCTGGTGTAAGTGGATTTCTCTCCAATTCCATGATTGGCACCTGGAAATGGGCTAATGTAAGTGAATCCAACCGCAAGTACTAACAATAAACTGCTTTACTAACTTTTTCACACAATTGAACAAAGACTTAATCAATATTTTACCTCACGAAACTTCTGGCACTCGCGACAGCGTAACCAGAAGGGAAGAAGGCGGTCCTGTAAATTCAGTTGCATTTTCTATTACTTTACAATTTTTTGCAACCTTAATCGTTACTAAATCACTTGCTCACCTGTACATAGGCTTTAGCAGACGGGTTCTTCTTCGAATGAAACGAAAAATCCTCTTTCCAGGACACAAACGCGGCTTCCATCTTTCTGAAATTGAATCAAAGATTAGCATTTATAAATTCATCTCTACCCCAACGAGAGCTCAAATTGGCATGTCTTGCAGAAGTGTTCATCTTTATTCAATTGTGTGAATCGTCCCTCATCCATGCCTTGTTGGATACATTTTGAAGCCACTTGAATGGCGCAAACGAATTGACGGGTTTCAGCCTGAAAAATTTGAATTGTTTTAAAATCGTAAAAAGCCTAACCTTTCTTTTCCTGGTTTTAATGCTGAACGGCTGGAAGACTTTTGATGTGCTCGGCTTTTCACAAAGTCGACCATAACCCGTGCACTCACTTGGATCCGATTCATAGGTGTCTGGTGGTTCTCTCTACATCAATAAAATTATCCAGAACTATTATATTCTTTACCTTCACTGTAATCTCCACTTTTTGTTGAGGCTCCTTCTTTTGGAAATGGTTTCCATTCACTTTTCCATTCAACTTCAACTTCCCATTGAGTTTTCCATTTAAGAATCTGGCAAGAGGCTTGTCTGAAATAGCTCAAATCAATTCATTCCAAAGCTAACAAACCATCATCTGAAGAGAAATCATAGATATGATTGCCATTCGTTTGAGAATGATGGTGTCCATTTGCATGCCCATTTGTGTGTCCATTCATATGACCATTACTTGTGCTACCATTGCTCGATAATGGACTGTGATGACCATTCAACAATGAGAAACCTTTTGGAGTGTAAGGAACACGATCTCTGAAAATGACTAGAAAGTTAAGGATGAAGGTTTAATGGCAAAAACGACCAGCTTTAATGGCAAAAAAAACGAGCCAGCTTTTGAGAATAACATTTTCTACGTTCAATCTTTTATTCTTACAATAATTTTTACGCAATCTCACCTTATATCTTCATCTTTGTCTTCCGGGGTTAACTCCATTCTCACCAAAGCCGCCAGTTCATCAAGTCTAAAAATGCGACTGTTTCATAGCTGATAAGAGCTTTCCCGCATAGAATTATGCCAAATTAGGAAATAATATGTATTATTGAGAAAAATTTCTTTTAAAACCAGAATGAAATTACTTGAACTAGATAGTTAGTCAATAATCCAAACCAATCTTTTGGTGGTGCTTAAAAAGAGGTCTATTCTTCTCTTTTTCGGCCGCGAATGAATGGAAATACCACTGGGGCCGACTACGGTAGGGTTCCCATCGATTTTCAAATTAATTAAGCAAAGATTTTGATTAGATCTTTACACAAGTACTAATCTCGGTTTGACAATAACATTTTCAAATACTCACTTTGCTGCTTTTCGGGCCGGAGGTCGTTTCATTGTTTGTCGATCTCTTGGAGATGCTTTCGATCAATAACGGCCTCACAGCTAGAATAATTCGGTAAAAAACGGGCCTCATATTTGTAATTAAATCAAACAAACACTTTAAAAGGCTTTTTGGAAAAAAAGTAAATGAAAAGCAAGAGAAATACAGAAATTTGGTTAGAATAAGCTTTGACTGACAAAAATATGACATAAAATGGCTATAAATAATAAAAAAGGATTTAAGATATTAAAAGCTCAAATGAAAACAAAAATTGTAGTTATTGCAGTTATTTTCCGGTGAAGAGAGGCGGAAGACCAAAGACCAGATGTTCATTGGGGTAATTTTGGAGTAATGGTGCGGGTGATTGGCAAAACAAATTGGGCGAATCGATTTGGAAGGGAAAATTACGAGGCTGATTAGGGTAGAATGGCCAAGAGCAAGCCAAAGTAACGTGTTACAGCTCCAAACATCCAAATTCTGGGTCGAAATCTTACCCAAACTCCTAAATCTTTTAACCCAGATATACCAATTCTAAATGATTTTCCAAAACGAGAGGAATAACAAGACGATTAGCGGTTGGGTTGGATTGACTGGCGTTTATAGAGGAAAGATATTTAGGTTTTTAATAACTTTATCACTGATATGAAAGACACGGATCCGAAGACCAACAAAGTGGAAAGAACCGAGAAAAGCGCAAAAACTCTAAAACTTTAACAATTTTTAAAAGAAACATGGAACGAACGGTGGAAACAATAAGAGGGGGGAAATTTTAACAATAAACGTAATTTTTTAACAGGACAGAGAAAGGGGAACACACACGCGCAGAAGACACGGCGCAAGCGCTGGGCAGGGCAACGATTCTTTAAAAGAATGTATTTTAGAGGGATGGGAGATAGGGAGAAAGGACTCCGTCTCGAGTACGGTAGCTTAGGTGTATTTTAGAATTTAGAGTTGGAAAATTTCAAACCCGTACTCGAACAATAGCATTGGTACAATGGTTAGCACTGAAGGGAGAATTAATTCCCAAATAGGAATGGCCTGTGGGGGAAAAGGGAAAGGGGGAAATTGGTGCCTCGATTGTATTCAACGAACTACGGGAATTGGGGGTTTTACTCCAATTATAAACTGATCAAAAAACGTAGCTGATTGTGAGCAGATTGTCAGCTCAAAAAACTATGCTTTTACAGTTCGATAGTTTAGTCGATTCTTTGGTGAAACGTAAAGTAAAGTTCATTTAGCCTAAAATTAGAATCGAATCGAAATCAATAGCATTGGTACAATGGTTAGCACTGAAGGGAGAATTAATTCCCAAATAGGAATGGCCTGTGGGGGAAAGGGAAAGGGGAAATTGGTGCCTCGATTGTATTCAACGAGCCGAGTGATGGTCGTAAATTTCAATAAAAGTTGATTGAATTTAAGATGTAACCTGACATTTAAATTCAAGAAATGTAATTGACTAAGCAGTTCTATTACTTAATACTGGTTGCAAGAGCAGTTATATTAAGTGAATGGTTGCAAGAATTCATGGAAAATCTAAAGATTGAATATTTCAGGTAAACTTTTCAAAAAATCCATAACTTTTTTGTGAAACAGCTGTGTTTATGCTTGTTCCCATTTTCTCTTTTTTCTTCACTCACATGCCACTTGATTGATCAGTCAATAGGGCAGAGAAGTGAGAGATTTTATCTCGAGAGAGCGATTGAAAATGTGATGAACATGCAGAAAAGTGAACTCTATGATACAAGGAATTGGGTAGATAAGATTATGTAGATCAGTGACTAAGTTGGAGATCAGATTATGCAATGTGTACAGCTAAGGATCTTTAGATTCAAAAGAAAGAGATCAACAAGACTTGATGACACGGTGAATGCTCTGTTTCTTTCAGAAATTATGTCAATTCTGCATGTTTTAGTTTGGAGCTTTTACAGATAACAATAAAATGTTAAACAATAAACAAAATAGAATGAGATTCCCTTGTTTAAGATCAAAGCAGACTCCAAATTATCAAGTGAAAGAAAGGTTAAGACTCTGAACCATCTCTTATCACTGATATGGGTCAAATTCAGCTAGTCAAATTCAGCTAGATCTAAAATCTCGAAGTCAGCTTGAAAATGCTGGCAATCACTACCATTCTCTATCAAAAACGAGTGATTGATAGTATAAAATCGAAAATCGAGAAAGCTAACCAGAAGGGTGAATAAAGGGGAAAAGTGGGAGAAGAGGAAATAGACGGGAATGGGGAAAGGAACGTGAAGAGGAGCGATCGATGCGTGCCAGCTAGGGAAGAAGGGGGTGAGACAGACGGCATTCCCCACACGTCCCGTCTCTCCCGTCCCCTCCCGTTCCGTTCTCCCTTTCCATCGTAGAGGTTTCCCCACTAACAGGTCACTCTAGGAAGGGACAGAATCCCAACTAGCACACAGGCACACAGCTGCCACGATTCTCATTTAGAAAGGCGACTATCCTTTTGAGAGCACAAACGAGTCCAGCCAGGTGGTACTGTTGGCAGAGTGTGTGCGGGTGAACTCATCTCAAGATCATATTAAAGCGTTTGATCAAGAACTTAGATTAATTTTTTTCAATTTAGATTAAGATTCTTTGGACTGCTCTTTTTGGTCTCTTCTTCATCCTAAATCTCACGAAATTAGTTTATCAACGACTGGAATGACTTTTTGTGCCTCAGAATTGGGCTCACAGCACCATTTTCCTTGTACCCAGCCTCATCATCAGTTACAGCCTCATTCTTTCATATGAACCTCAGTTTTATCATGTTTTTGTGTTGATTTGAAATCAGCACAATCTAACCCTGAAATTGGTTAATGCATTGGTTAACTGGTTAATTTGGTTAATACATTACTCATAAACCTACTAGTCACGTATCGTTCGAGGTTTTTTTGTGTGCATTTTTCTTGTATTAACAAGGGATTTTTGTTGTTTTGAACATTCCAACAAGATGCCTGCCCATAAGGCCCGTTTTGTTCAAGACTGGTGACAATAGAGCTTCCCGGACTTCATCGCGTTTGATCAATAGCCCCCGAGCTCTCGGATCTCAATCAAAGGGATTTTTCTGCTTGACCATCTATTCGACATCAAATTTAAATCTAGAAATCAAAACAATCAATTACGTTTTGTATTGCCAATCTTCGTTTTAGGGAATTTAGTCCGTTAACCGAATATCTTTACCTGCTACCTTTACCTGAATCATCTCCTGAGTTGCTAACATTGGCCCTGTATTTTCCGTTTTCGTTTCAGGATGACGAATGGGGAAAGTGGAGGCAGTGGTTCGCTCTATTTAAGTGCTTGTTGCCAGAATATCGCGTCTCTTTTCCATTAAAAGGAACACACTTCTTGCAAGTTGAGTAAAACTATTGTTTTCAAGCAGATTGGTCAAATTGCACATCAATTTGGGGAAAGTCCAATTGTTGATCAGATATCACGATCAATTAAGGAGAAAGCGTCTCCACCTGGTTGAAAGATTGGAGAGGAAAAACTCCTCGTACAAACAAACTTTATTCAGTATATTTACTTGAAAATTATGCAAATTACATTGAATGAATAAACGTTAATAGTATGAAGGGACAAAACCTTTGCTGGCAGTGCAGTGAAAACGAAATTGCTGAAGAGATTATATAGTCATTCAATATAGTCAGTCCTTGAGACGACAGCTTGTAAGAAGCCCCATAAAAACATCAATTCTTTGGAGAAAACCCTGCAGAAAGCTTGGACAGACCTTGACATTACCTACTTGAAGCGTTCCTTAAACGTCTGGATGTCTGCTATAAAGCTGATGAAGATTTTGAAATTTAAATGTTATAATAGTTGCTATATATCAAATAAGTATTGTTATCAAAATCAAATGTTGAGCGCAATAGATTTTCAACCGTTATTTGTTTGCTTGGAAAGCATTCAACACATAATATCCAATTCAAGATGTACCACCTGCATTGACCGACTTGTTTTGCAATTCTGTACATTGCTATGCTTGTTGACCCACACTGCAGAGTGTGAGCTATTTTTAAAATGAATAATCAGATCCAAATATAGAACATATTTTCAGAATTGAATGGAAATTGTCAGACTCAAGCAATATCAGGAACAACCATTTATGAGCAAAAGAAAACACAAAAATACAATGAGCAAATGCGAAACAAAAATAATAAGAAGATCACGAGAAAGCAAATCATCCATGATTAGCCCACAAAATGTTTCAATTTGCAAGATTTCGCTCTAAACTTTCTTTGTCGTTGTCTTAACAGTTGTGCTTTTTGTGGCAGTGGTGGGGCATCCTACGTCTTGATTGCCTTGACAGTCATCATCAACGGTTGTTGTTCCCTTTGTGGTTGAAGTAGTAGTGGTAGTGGTGATTGTTTTTACATTTGTTGTTGTCGTGGTTCTCGTCGGCGTGGTAGTAGTTGTCGTTTTTGCTGGTGTCGTTGTTGTAGTGGCCGTTGTAGTTGTGGTTTTCATCGTTGTGGTCGCTTTGGTAGGAGATGTTGTCGTGGTTGTAGGAGTAGTGGTAGTAGTAGAGGTTGCAGTGGTGGTTCTGGTGGTTGACGTAGTAGTTTTTGTGCTAGTCGTTGTTATCGTACTGGATATAGAAGCTGTTGTAGTAGTTGTTGTTGGGTTAGTGGTCGTAGAAGTTGTAGTGGTTGACGGAGTTGTTGTGGATGTAGTTGTTGTAGTAGTCGGTACCTAAATCCAGTTGCACAAACAATTCCAGGAAGAGTGGGAATAGAGCAAGCGGTTGGATCTCCATATGGAGCTTCTCTTACAGAATCCACTAAAATATTGAATGAATCTTAGCTTCTTGGTGAAAATATGAGCTAATTCATTAGCACTTACACACAAGGACATCCCCTTTGAGCCGAGCCACAATCTCTGACTTGTGCTTGCCGTCCGTACATTCCACAAGCGAAATCCATTCTGGTTCTTGAATAGTTTGGTTAACCGATAGTAGATATTTGAGTCCAAGTTCATGCCGGAGTACACTCATCTTGGTTTCTTCACGCTGACCAGTAACCTAAGCCACTAAAACTACAGTAAGTTATTGAGTTGACAAAAGGTAATGTAAAGGAATAAATAACCAACCACCAGACGAGCAATCTCCACAACTCCCTTGCGTAAGGGCAAAATTGAACCAGCCAAATAATACTAAAAGTGAAAGTGACTTCATACTGAACCTCAAGTCTGCTTTGCTCCCACTCCATATTTAAATTGAGGTCTGTGATTTGTTGAGATCTTCTAGACCAGTGCCAGTCAACAATAGTGATCCGCTTTAATTAAAATGCTCACTTGTTTCCATTTTTTGGCAGTGCTCACTAGAGTTAAAATTTTTTGTTAACATTATACCCCCATTCAGCTTTCTAATCCAACAATAGAAACTGACTCCATGCTCACTTCAGCGTCAAAAATTGAATGAAAACCAGAAGATATTTGTGAGCTTTACGATTATTTCAATGTCTATGTACAAGAGATTTTTTGGGTTTGTTGTTTGTTTTTGTGAACGTTCCAGGAAGTCTAAAAAAGCTTCCTGAATGGTTTTACACCCACAAGATTGAGTGATTCAAATATCCCTTTTTAGCCTGCACGTGATTTATAATTGTAAGTTTCTTATAGAAAAACCCACTGCTGTAAATTTTGTCTTGCAAGCTTTTCATTGAAGACTTAAACTTTCACTTACTGTTATTTATATTGTTGTTTACTGTTATTTTCTCAGTCATCTAAAGCACTGTTATTCTTATCAAATTTTGCTTAAAAAGCTTAATCTTTCAAGAGCTTAAGCTTAGAAATACCGTATTTCTTCGAATAGAAGACCGGGTAAAGAGTATCATCGCGTACTCCTGCGTAGCAGCCGTTTTTAAAATTTCTTTTCTGCATAAAAGCTTTCAATGAAGTGCTATAGAGCTGGAAAATGACTCAAAAATACCACGTGGGCTAACAGATTTTTGAGCCATTTTTCAGCTCTATAGCACTTGATTGAAAGCTTTTATGCAGCAAAGAAATTTTAAAAAGGGCTGCTACGCAGGAGTACGCGATGATACTCTTTACCCGGTCTTCTATTCGAAGAAATACGGTAACCTTGATTTGAACAGCTTAATTTCTTTTGTCTTTTCATTTTCAGATTTGTTTCGCTGCACTTTTCATAACTTAAGTTCGGATAATTTATTGTAAAAGATACAAAAATAAAAATCAATTACAGTTTATAAACAAATTGAACGTTTACATTCAAGCATGTGGACATCCCTTTGTGACGAAATAAGTGATGAAAGCGGTGATGAGAGCAGTGAGAATAAGATCCCAGCGGAGAAGTTTCCCGCAACATCTCGAAATACAACAATTATTAGTTCCACATGGAGTGCAGCTCTTTTGCTGTTGTTCTTTCTCATCAGTTTCGGTCGACATTTTGTTGGGCTTAGTTTTGAGTGATTCTGCTCTAAAATTAGATTAAAAATTCGAGGATTGGTTAAAAACTGTTAAAAGAGAAGAACAAAGTGTGATAATTTGCCAAAACAAAGCTCAATTTTAATTTAGAAACATAGCAAAAGTTTGATTAAAGTTAAGAATTCATAAAGTTACAAAAAATTCCTCGAAAAATTCATTCCTAGAGTCTTTCCCAAAAAAAACAGTGCTGACAAATGGAAGTGATGAGAATTCCGCGGCATTCCTCTTTTCACGGGTTTATAAAGGCCTTACACCACGCCTCATAGAAAATCTAGAACTAAGATTTGTTCTAAAGTTGTGAAATTCCGAAAAAAAGGCGGAAGAAACCAAAAAAAAACCTGTTCTAGAAGGAAAGCTAAAGGTCACCATCACAAATCACAAATCAAACAAAGGAAAGAGACTCTTTTCAAATAACTTCAAATGATAACCAAATGATACTATAAAGGAACTATAAAGGAACCGAAAAGGAACTACAAAGGAACTATAAAGGAACCAAATAAGGACCATAAAGGAACTATAAAGGGACTTTAAAGGAACCAAATAGGAACTATAAAGGAACTATAAAGATTATCATTCACAACTCTCCTATAATGACTTTTCAAATAATGAATATTATTGTACTTGAACACAATCTCATAACCAATTCGTCCAAACCACGGCTAATATTTTTATAAATCTGTTTGTATTACTCCTAAAAACTGTAGCCGGTAGCCTTTTAAAATATTAAGTTGGTGAATACCGTAAATACTGTAATAGTACCCCACCCCCATAATGACGGTGCGGAGTGTTGTGTAGTCTAGCTTTGAACGAGTTTTTCTCGACACTGGCTTATGCTACAATGTGCGCTTAGGTATCAAAAAATAGCCCCGAATTCCAACTATTTTTTCATATCAAAGACGCATTTTTTGAAAGTACGGGCGCTTTGAAAAAAATAAAATACTAAAAAACTTTTGCGACTACGCGACTGTACGAGGGGGTGGGGTACTATTACAGTATTTACGGTAAGTATTTTCGTTCCTTTTCGTACTTTTGTTGAAAAATAACAAATTCACCAATTAACCTATGGTTTGGTCTAAATGAAAAGTTTATTTTTAGTGCTTATTGTTCAATTTAATTCAATTTAATTTAACTCATTGTTCAGAAAAATAATTCGCCCTTCTAATGAAATAAACCGTAGTTCAATTGGTGCATTTGTTGGTTTTAAACGGAAGAACGAAAAGGAACGAAAAGTTTTTCTGGACAGCCTAATAGAACAAAATTTGCTCTATTGACAATTAGCAAAAGTAGTGCTAATTATCTAATAAATCTGATCTCAGGCCGAAAAAAGAAGCCAAATCAGAGAGTCAGAGAAGAACTTTCATAAACGTTTACGAGAATAAACTTTGCGTTTGAGAGCCTTGAATTTACAAGATTTATACATGAACAAACAGCATGTAATTTGTTGAATTGATGGGGAATTGGCTTATCCTCTAGCAAGAGGAGCACTTGTTACAGTAACAGCGGCTGCAGATACTGTAGTGGTTTCAGTTGTGACACTTGATGGAGATTGAGTAGTTGATCCGGTGATTGGACCTTGGGAAGTGGATGAACCGATTGGCCCATTTGTTGAACCAATCGATGAACTCATCAATCTCATTGTTGTCGTTCTCATTGGTTTCTTTGTCTTTTCATGAGATTCACTTGAATGAGAGTGGCTTTCACTGCTTTTCTGAAATCAAACTCAAAATTGAAGATTCCAAACTCAGAAAGTTTACAATTCTTGGAGTCAAGACTTACTGATTCACTTGATTTTCCATGATTGTGTTTACCAGCCTGTAAAATAATCGTTAGATGGGGAATTGTGATTTTCACAAACCTTCTTATGAGCCAAAACGACGGCAAGGCAAATGGTGAGAACGAGAAGAGCACGCATTTTGAATAGATTATAGAACTTTTGCAAGCTTTGTTTTCTTAGATCTACTTAGACTTAAATACCCCAAACTTGCAGCTCTTCAAATATTAAAGACGTGTTCTTTCAAACACATGTGCTACGCCAAATTTGGAGCTTTTTCGTCATTCCAGAAGAACTGCTACGAGTTGTGTGGGTTGTGTTCTGTTCGCTCAAAAAGGATCAAAAACAGATATTGTTGACTCAGCTGTGCTGGGAATTTGACCGATCAGAAGCGAAGATTCATTTTGTTTTAAAACATTGTCGCTTTCAACAATTCACTTTTCCATAAAAATGTCACTTTCTGATTCAAATTAGAAGCAGTTTATTCCATTCTGCAAATGAATCGCAAGAATGACGAAAAGAACATTAATTTTTATGCCCAAATGAAATCTATTGACTTTTTAATATCTCCGTCTGTATTTGATGCAAAATTAAAACTTGAATTTATATTTATGAGCATTAGGTCTAACATACATCATTCCTTACCTATCAAAAAACAAAAACTGTGAGATACGGGAACAATTGTTTAACAAGTATCAAAAGTGGTCAACGACCATATTAGAAAGCATTAAACTGAGGCATCGCATCCAATTTGAGCGACATCTGTTGTAATCCCGAGCGGGCCGCTGTACTGCCATCCAAGACCGGTTGAACTGCATGTCATCACAAGGCTGGCTGTTGGAGTGCCGGTCGCTGCTGTGATACCTCCATTCACCTAGAATCATTTCACTTCTGTAGAAGATCAAGTTTTTGCTTTCTAGGTTCTAGGCTCTCTAGGCTAGGAATCCTATGTTTCGAGTCAGCAGTTAACAAGTAGTGAAACAAAAACAGTATGCTAGGAGAGCTAGAGCCTCATTGACTTCACACAACACCTACCTTGATATTTGCTGCCTGGGGAAGTCCCAAAACAGTCTTTGTTGAAGTACAAGTCAACGTCCTTACTGAACATCCATTTCCATCCGTGCTCAATGTATCTAGACAATTGCTAGAAGTACAGACTCTTCTAATCCTTACCGCTAGCAAAAGCAGTATTGCCAAGAGTGCCCGTCGTATCGATGGGAAGATTCACAACAGTGTTCAAACAAAGCGAACAAGCTGGAAGAGAATTTGGGTTCGCTTGGAGAATCTCTAGAAGTGCAGAACTTACGGTTCAAAGTACACGTTGGAGCTGCGTTATCGTCGGCTGAAGTGGCATTTCCACACTCATTTCTCTTGTTCGCATAATTTACATACTGAATAAGAGCCTGAATAAGAAAAATCGTTTGTTTTATTAAACCTTGGCATATGGAGCGGTACATTGAGCATCTTTTGTGCCTGGACAAACCGTCACCGGACAAATGGAAACACGCGCTGTATTTCCACTGAAATCGTTTTTCATTTCTGTGATCATGGAGAATTGTTTACAAAATAAAGTTAACTTTTAATTCATTAGACAACTAATTCTTTGTTTCAAGTCTTTTCAGATATTTTCTTTACAAACCTGCATGGACATCCAAGGGCTTCCGTTGTGCAAACTCTTGTTTGGGATATCGTACCAGACAATCCACAATTTGCCGTACAGACATCAACGTCTACCCATGGAGCCCAAATTCCTGAATCACAAAAAGTTCAATAAGTTCATTAGGTAAATCATTCAGTAGAGACCTCTAGTCTATCAAATTTTGCAAATAAGTTAATTTTAAGCTTTCAATTAGTTTAAGCAGTTAGATTATTATAGAATCTTTGAAATTTTACCTTCAGTTGGGCAACCTGTACACAATGGTGGATCAGCAAGTACCGAAAGGACTAAAAATATTGTTGGTTAAACTTTTTACATGCTCAAACCATTTGCAATCACAAACACTAGTGCAATAAGAGCCATTGTAAAATTGTGTTTCAGAGTAAGTACTTTACAACTCACCAAGGACCGCTTTTATTCGTTTCAGATGGACTTACTTTTTCATGAGATTTCGTGCTTGATTGAGAGAAAAATGATAATCCTTTTTAAATTGCAGCACTAACGGTTCGAAGTTCAAATAACGCTCTCAAATACCCACTAATTCTTTTGATCAGTGTGTTCGCGAAGGGATCTCACGAGGATAACCTTTTTGATTCATTCAAATCACATTATTTCAGAAATCACATTGGCACGAACTATTGAAACTGAATGTTTAGAGTTCACGAGGATTATTACACGTGAAAAGAGACGGGATTTCGAAAATGGCATGATCTGGGTTCATTTTGAAAAAGCTACTGTGACTGATGTTGTATCACATTTTGCTCGAAGTTCAAATAACGCTCTCAAATACCCACTAATTCTTTTGATCAGTGTGTTCGCGAAGGGATCTCACGAGGATAACCTAACCAAAAAACTTCAAGAACAATTTGTGTAAAGAAATATTCTTTGCGTGCTTGGTACTCTTCACTCAAGACACGTTATTTCTTGTTTCGAGATATCCACTCCTGGTGGTGCGATTCCGTCAATTCCTTTAAGTTTCAGCTTTGCAACCATACCACCCCCGGAACCGGAAGTCTTTCGTTTCCGGGAAGCTCCCCGGCAAGGCGGTAAAACCACCACCGGATCGCTAGATGGTATCGTTTACGGTCAGAACTACAGCGGTATCTAATCGCCTTCGAACCTCTGACTTTGTCTTAGTTCAAGTGAGTTCAAGTGTCTTAGTTCAAGTGAGATATCGGATCTCACTTGAACTAAGACACTTTATTCAATAGCCGACTGACTCAGAATTTTTGAGCTCTCACTTGAGCAATTTTCACACAAAATCGACTATTGAATTAAAAGCGACGATAAAAACAGAAACAATTTCGTCCTAAGGACTAGGACACAACTTTCACACGATGAAAGGAAAGCAGAAAAAAGTAAAACGCATCAAATGAACAACAGTTGCCTTATATAGGCTTTAACACAAGATATTCAGCTAACAAGCTACAAAACAATAAATGATTTGGGGCGCGAAATAGAATGAAGGCGCACGGATTTCGGCAATACTTTTTCAATTTTTAGGCTGTCAGAGTTAGGTAACTTTAGCTAACGAGGGGAAGATGTGCGGTCAACAGTCCGTACAATGATCGCTACACTGGGTGAGCATAAGCATTACAAACGCTTTAAACTAGCTTCAAATCTGTTGGATTCAGACGATCTTGGCGCGAAAAAATCACGAACGCCGTCTTATATACGTTTTCTTTTAAAGATATTCAGCTGTTTAACTGATTTGGTGGCAAACTCCCTTCAAATGTAAAGATATTCAATTTACTCGACTCAATGAATAGTGTAATAATACGGTTGTTGATAGGCTGGGTTGACATATTGTGGCCTAGCATATTGTGGGCCAGCTTCAGCGTATTGAGGTTCTGCGAATTGTGGTGCCGGATATTGATATTGCTTTGGTTGTGTATGATGGACAGCTGTTGGAGGTGTGCTTGCAACCTAAACCTTTAGCATTTGTGAATGCTTTCAACTAAAGTAATGTGCAGACTAGCCACTAATTGAAATTGCACTTATTATCTACTATATATAAAGAGACTAAGACGTCTGTCTGTCCGTCTGTCTGTCTGTGAGCGCTACTCCTCAGCCCCCAGAGGACCGTTTGCAATGATTTTTGAATAGGTAATTACATGCAGTTGTGCAACGTGCTTTTAGATTTTTTAAAAAGTTCGAATCGCACGGGGAGGTCGAACCCGGATCGAATGGTCGAACCCGGATCGAATGGTCGAACCCGGATCGAATGGTCGAACCCGGATCGAATGGTCGAACCCGGATCGAATGGTCGAACCCGGATCGAATGGTCGAACCCGGATCGAATGGTCGAACCCGGATCGAATGGTCGAACCCGGATCGAATGGTCGAACCCGGATCGAATGGTCGAACCCGGATCGAATGGTCGAACCCGGATCGAATGGTCGAACCCGGATCGAATGGTCGAACCGTCGATTCCCAAAACATCCAGATAAACCCGCTGTTAGACGGGTTTCTCGACTGGTCTAATAACAAATGAGATTCTTTAACAGCTCAGGATTATCATAGGAATGAAAGGTTGTTGTACTTAAGATTTCGACTCACCGGGCTCACTAAACCTGGAGAACGTCTCTTTTTGCAGCACGCAAGATAACAGCCATAACAACACAAGGCTTGAAGTAAAAAGCCGATTAGAAGAAGAATAAAAGCTGCCAATGGATAATCCTTTGCAAACTTTCCAGCTGGATTTTCTATATTGTAGTTGCTTGCCATTGTTTTAGGCTCAAAATTGGCAAGAAATTGGAAATTGGAAAAAAATGGCAAATAGAAATGAAAGGAAACTTTTTACCCTCATATATTTTGACTGAAAATTCCCCAATTGTCGCAAACAATGACGCGCTTTGAATTTTTTTTATAATGAGCTGATAGAAAACATTTTTTATGAACAAAATTTCTTCAGAGGTTTTACAAAAGAAGCCCTATTGTTTCAGATACAATCACTTCTGTGATCACAATGATGTTTTTACATTACAATCACTTCTGTGATCCTCGGTTTTGGTCAGTTTTGATTCGTTTTGAGTTTTGAGTCGGTCAGATTTAAGTCTACTTACAATTTTATTAAGATTTGACCTATCGAGACTCCTGTGATGGTGAATTTCCAATCGTTGAAGGAACCTTCCTGATCGGTGGAACGAGCTCAAATGGTTGGTTTGCAGTTAGCGATTGTTAAATAAAAAGTTATTTCTTTTTGGCTCATTCAAGTCATTCTTGCAATTTCAGGGGAAAAAATCGATTACTGGAGTGGTGGAACAGCTGTCGATTATAATCACTTCTGTGATCACAACGCTGTTTTGGCGAAATCCTCGGTCAGTTTTGGGCTTTTGGAAATTTTGGTCAGTTTTGGGCTTGATTCATACTTTGGACGTAGAAATTTGGCTAGTATTGACTTTAAGATGTGCAATTTTATCTTAATTGTCATTAGGATCAAAATCTATTGTTTCCAGATGAGATCAATGCCGGATAATTGCGATTTTGGTTGTGGAGATGGCCAATGGATGACCGGTATTGCTGACATAATGTCTTCCACAAGATTCTATCCCGGTTTCATCTGTAAAGTCCAACCATTGTGTTAATTTGTTTTTTTTTTCCATTGTTTCCAAAACCTTTTCCACTTCCATGAATAAAAGTTGATTTTTGAACCAAATCCTACTAAAAGAACGATTTCCGAAACATTACTCACTTTTGAAAACAAAGATCGCCTTTCTCCACAATTAGCAAATTAAAGGGGGGTTTTGAAATTAAAGGGGGCATTTGAACAAAAAAAAGCCAAAAGAAACCCATCCACCAACAACATTTGAGATATCACGTTTGCGATCAAGTTCTATTGTAGGAATTTTTATTATTGATGCTTCTAGCTAGCCGGGTGATATTTGTCAATTCTTTGATTGGCTATGTTTTCAATGGAACTCTTATTTACTTGATTCGACAAAATCCAAAATCGCAATTGGGCAATTACAGGTAAATCTAGCTTATCTGTTGTCAAATCCGCCCAAAAATTTAGTCGAGTTTTGCTCAAATTTAGATATCTTTTACTTCTATTGGCGATTTTCAATCTTTTGTATGCAACCGATCATTTGTTTGTCATTCCGGTGAGTTTTAGTGCTATTTAATTGCTATTTAATGCTTTAATTAGCTAAACAAATTCAGGTTGAATACACGCACGACTTTGCTCTAATCCTTTACTCATCATCGTTTCTAAGTGGATACAAGTTCAGTAAGTTTAAATCGGAATAGTGATTGCTTTCCAATTGGCTATCCAGTTGGCTTTCCAATTGGCTTTCCAGTTGGCTTTCCAGTTGGCTATCCAGTTGGCTTACCAATTGGCTTTCCAGTTGGCTTTCCAATTGGCTATCCAGTTGGCTTATCAATTGGCTTTCCAGTTGGCTTTCCAATTGGCTTACTAATTGGCTTTCCAGTTGGCTTTCCAATTGGCTTTCCAGTTGGCTTACCAATTGGCTTTCCAGTTGGCTATGGTGGTCTTCTCGGCTATTGTTCTCTTTTTGCTCAATCGACCATTCTCCTCACATATCATTTCATCTATCGATACGCTTGTATTTGCAAGTTTTTCAACTGTTCAAAATTTATACATAACTTTAAATTCAGAACGGAATGGTTGAGATTTATCAACACGAAAAGAGGGGTTTCTATATTAGCTGGCTTTTATTCCTTATATTTTCTCTTGTGGAGCACTGCGGTTAATATATTTCTTGGTAAAGTTGGTGGTTGTATTTACAATTGTTTTTTAAGGGCCAACCCTGGAATTTTCGAATCGAATTGGAGCCAAATTTCATCAATTCTCCGGTCGATGGTCCAACGAAACGGCTGTTCTTGGGGATTTTTATATTGTAAAAATTTCTGTATATATTTTTGATAGAATGTTTTGAATAAAATTTTTAAAGAGTTTGCTTACATAAGCAAAGATTAGCTTCAGATACATGAGAATAAAGTCTGGCGCTTCAATTGGCGCCCGTGGATCTGTTTGGGTGTTTGCATGACACAGATGAGCGCAATGTTTTGTGGTAAGTATGGTAGCTGCTGCTTCAATCTGTGCACTGATTTGCCCCTTCCCATGGTCAAAAACCTTGCAGTGATCCTCTTCTGTGGCTGGTCAATGCACAAGAAGTTGAACTCGACTGAAATTGTCAGCGATCGACGCTATCGTCTTCAACGACAACTTTTTCAGTGCTTGATCATTCAGGTTTGCACGATCATTCAGATTTTCCAAATGATGAGCCCTTTAAGTTCATCGTTCCAATCATTCTCGAATACATTCCCTGCACAGCAATGTTTCTTGTGCCAATGATGGGAATGGATATAGACTTGGAATATTCAACAATAGCTATCAGTCTTTATGCCGTTTTTGAGCCGGTTGTGGTGATCTATTTTGTGAGGGTAAGCTAAAGAAAATCCTACAATCATACCAGAATTTGTAGGAATACCGACTAGCTCTTCTTGGCCTTTTCCGGAGAACACAAACTTCTTCATATGCCTATAGTGGCTCTAATAGTCAGGTTCATCTTTCAGCATTTGAAGGCTTTGCTTTTTAGCTTACAAGCTTTGCTTTTTAGCTTACTAGCTTTGCTTCTTAGCTTAAAAGCTTTGCTTTTTAGCTTACTCATCATTTTAGCCTATGCACCTTGATTCAAAGCACAATCACAATAACTCATGAGATGACAAACTTGAATGTATTGGGTTCAAATTCAAGGACCTTTCTACCTTACGAGTAGGCATTGCGAGTAAAACTTTGCGAATCAAATTTCCTGTTGTATTCGGTGCTTTGTCTTTCTCAAATAAACTTTTTCAAAACGTTTATGTACATCGAAATCTTCAGCAAGGCACCATATCACAATCAACCGGGAAACACCCAACAGTGTCGATACTCCGAACAACTCCTTGAGCTGCGTAAGTCCATGATAACCCATCTTCCCTGCAAACAAGTGTTGCTAAAGCTGTCGGTGTTCCATCCTCAGTACCCGCTGAATCGTATTGGATCTGAAATGATTACAGTTTAAGTCAATCTGTTCAACTTCTGAAAGAGTCAAAGAAGTCACCGATATTGTCGCTTGATACTCTATTGCTTGAGATGTGCAATTCAATAACAAGAAACCACAACCATTTGCTTCAAAACCAGGCAAAACTGAAACCATTTTGTTCTGGTTATTTTAAAGTCATTTACTTTGAGTGAAGTTTCGAGCTCCATCAGAATTCGTATCAAGTGTCAGTTTTGGGTCACTAAGAGAGCAACGGTTGCAAGCTGAAACTCATTGGCATAGATTAGATAGATTTTACATGGATTCAAAGTCAGTTTATGGCTTTATCAAGCACTTTTTCAACTAAAACAACTAACCTGGAGGTCCCGTTTCACAAAAATACGGCATTGTTGTTTGACAAGATCCACTGTACCAGTACATATCATTTCCATCAAGAAAAGTGCATTCGTCGGTGGATCCAGGGTTGTCTAAAGTATTTCTAGCGTCACTTAATGCCAGATGATTCTTCAGATTCGTCACTTAATGCATTAAATCTTCAGATCAAAGCACTCACTAAAAGCCCAATGAAGATACACAGGCGAACTGCCATCCGACCATTTCCATGATGGATCTGATGAGGAAAGATTGCGATGAAGACCGATCATTGCTCGATTTGTTGTGAGAGCTGATCCGTTCGTTGTATCTTGAGCTGTTTTAAAACCTACACTGTTTTACATAAGCTGCTAAAAGAGTGTTCTTAAAAGCATCATTGAGTAGGACCAATTTGCCACCATTCTTTCCACAAACTGCTTCATTTTCTGTATAACTTTTGCCTAAATTGAAATAATTGTTTGAAGATTTTAATAATCTTTGGTGCAGAAATAAATCTTCTAACAAATACTTTGCTTTTTCAAAGTCATATAATTCAAAGATACCCGTTTGTTCTGATCCAAGGCAAATCCCCAGCGATTCCACATAATCAAACTGTTCAGGGCATTGAGCAATTAGAGTTCTCAGTAATGAAGCAATGAAGATTATTCTCAAAACCATTTCTGACTAATAATACGAAAGCAAAATTTTAGTTGGCTGGTTTTTTGTTGAGTGCATTGCCAAGAGAATGCAAAGATAAGACTTTTCGGATGTTCAAAAAGCTTTCAGCTGACTTTGTCCTTGAATTGGCTATGAATGGGTCGATGAACTGTGCCCAGATCTTGTTCTTGACATGTTCTTGACGTTTCAAGTGTTCAAGTCTAAAATCTTGCACTTTATTTGACACTAATCCCTACCGTAAATGAAATCATCCTCATCTTTTGGGTGAATCGAGACCAAATGGCCGTTCATCGATTGACACAGTTTTTTCAGTCGCCTAATAATGACGAAAACTATCTTCCTTATCACCTCCATCCCTAAGAAAAATAAGATCAATTGAAAAGCGGATTTTCGGGAGCAAATTCAAAAAAGATTCAGGTGAAGTTCTCCAATATTACAATGACAAAACTCGGCATTGCTTTTTCGATTCCAAAGCTTTCAGCGCATTTCTTAAAGACATGTCGAGCATTCCTTAACGACTTTCAAGCATTCCTTAACAACATGTCGAGCTCTTGTATGTCTTTGATGCAAAAATGCAAAATGCAAAAAATGCCCCGCGGTATTTGCACTATTCATTTTCATGCTAAGAAAAAAATAGCCTTACCTTTTTCGATTGAAAGCAAATACGTCGCATTCCGTTTGTTTAAGTACCCTAAAGTCTCGAGTATAAGTTGATCCGAGTATAAGTTCTGCCTTAATTTACATTCGCTTTAATTGCTTTGAATTTCTTTTTTGTTGGGTTTTTATACATTTTTATTGTTATATAAACTTTTATTATTGTTCTTGGAGCCCGGGATACTACAGGGTGACAGCCTATCACCATTGCTATTTGTTATGTGCATGGATACATCCAGACGATAGTGTTGAAGAAGACGCTGGAAAGCATCTCTTTCGACCGTCGACGTGGACTTTGGCCGGATGAAGAGGCCAGGGAGGGATCCATAAGACTGAGCACCGGAGAGGAGCAGGGCGGACGCGCCGAGCCACGCCCGGAGCAACAAATAACAGCATAAAATTGCTATAACCCTCAATAAATTTATTTCTATTATTGTTCTTAAAAAGCAAAAAAGTTATGCTGCAGCGGGGTTCGAACCCTCGACACACCGCACCGGAGACAGCCGTCAATTTGCATGCGAAAACCAAACAGAACTTATACTCGCGACTTTAGGGTAATCTGCTGCTTTCATGTGATAGAGATTGAGATGTATTGTGGTTGAGATGTTTGAGATGTTTGAGAAATTCTTTAGAGAATGAAATTGAGTTTCTTTTTCGGAACTTAAACATTTGTTTATGATTTGTTTATGATTTGTTAGTGATTTGTTGATCTTTTGCGACAACTTTTATTCATTTCACTGATATCGAATCATCCAAACGCCGCACACTTCACCGGATCCACTGCACCAATAGTACATGAAGCAAATGGTGAGTAGACACCCTGAAACATTTTATGTTTCAGTTGTTTCAGTTGCCATTCTCAAACAATTCACTATGTCAACACTGAGACATTCTCATTTTGAACCCAAAAACTATGAAAACCTACATCACAAAACGCAAAATTCAGACTTTTCTTGCTGACACGAAGAGTTTGACATTTACACATTGTAAAATGGTTGTTGTAATCACCGCTACAGAAATCTCCCGTGTCTAGCAGGGCCTTTTGATTCTAAAGTAAACTGATTTTTAAAAAATTTCTCTTTAAGCTATTTTTTGAATCATTTCCTTCAATAGAAACTGTAAAATAATCATATTGTGTTGACACCTACCGAATCTAGACGCTTATAACGAGCTATTTGTTGTTCATTGTTTCCTATACAAGTCAAGCCTTGATTCACGGGGTTGCAGCTAAAGGAAGTTAGACAATAATGAATTGATACATACAGTCCAGTTGGTCCAGGTGCTGGGAATGGTCCAACGGTCTTGCCGGCTGGATCAATGGGTGAATCACAATCACAATCTAATTTGTTTAAGTGTAATTTAGCATTCGAACAATTACCTGGCAAAGCAGGATTTTTAGTTGTCGTAGTTGTTGTGGTTGTTGTGGTAGTTGTAGTAGTTGTTGTGGTGGTGGTCGTGGTCGTCGTAGTAGTTGTCGTTGTTGTCGTTGTCGTCGTTGTCGTCGTAGTAGTCGTTGTTGTTGTGGTAGTGGTTGTTGTGGTTGTCGTTGTTGTCGTTGCCGTTGTGGTCGTGGGAGTCGTGGTTGTCGTAGTTGTTGTGGTAGTCGTGGTTGTTGTCGTTATTGTGGTAGTTGTAGTGGTTGTTGTGGTCGTGGTCATCGTAGTAGTTGTACTTGTTGTCGTTGGCGTCGTAGTAGTCGTTGTTGTTGTGGTAGTTGTAGTCGTTGTAGTTGTCGTTGTCATCGTAGTCGTGGTAGTTGTTGTGGTAGTCGTTGTAGTTGTCGTTGTTGTGACCGCTTCAGTTGTTGTTTCTGCCGTAGTGGTTGTAGGTTGTTCCGTGGTTATCGCGGGAACCGATGTAGTCAAGGTTGTGAGTTCCGTTGTTGTACTTGTTGGCACTTCAGTTGTCGTGGTTGGAGAATCAGTTGTAGTAGAAAGTTCTATGGTTGTAGAAGCACTTGTAGTTGTTATAGGCTCCGTTGTTGTATCGATGACTATTGTTGTAGTCGTTGGAAGATCGGTTCTAGTGGAAGATTCTGTAGCTGTAGATGTTGTTTCTATTGTTGTTGACACTTCAGATGTAGTACTTGGAGAATTAGTTGTAGTGGAAAGACTTGTGATTGGAGTCTCTGTCGTTGCAGTTGGAATATCGGTTGTGGTAGTCAAAAGTTTAGTAGTCGTAGATTCACTTGTAGATGTTGTGCCTTCCGTTGTTGTTGGTATTTGTGTGGTAGTTGAAAAGTCGCTTGTAGTAGATTGGCTAGTTTTAGTTTCACTTGTAGATGTGATGCCCTCTGTTGTTCTAGCGATTGTTGTCAGTACTCCGGTTGTTGTCGTTGCAGATTCAGTTGCGGTGGATAGTTCGGTTATTGTAGTATCACTAGCTGTAGTCGTTTTTAGGGAGTCCGTTGTAGTCGCAGGCTCCGTCGTCGTCAAGAAAACGGTGGTTGCTTCTGTGCTCGCAAATTCAGCCGTGGATGTTAAACGTGCAGTTGTAGTCAAAGGGTTTGTTGTTGTGAAGGCTTCAGTTGTGCTTTCTGTTGTCAATCTTTCCGTTGTCGCAGTTTCAGTCGGATTAATAGTGGTCACAACAGTGCTGGTCAGTGAATCCGTTGTCGTTTTTTGTTCAGTTGAACTCGGAACCATTGTCGTCGATGATCTTCCTGTTATTCCCTCAGCAGTCGTTATTTCAGTTTTAGCCAGATCAGCTGTACTTCCTTGTGTTGATTCCATTGCTCGGGTAGTATTTTGGGTATCGGTTTGCTCTGTAGAAAATCCAGCAACCGTTGTCTCAACCATCTCAGTTGTAGTGGTGTCAACGGTACTTGTTGCTCGCATCGTTGTTGTAAGGCCAATTGTTGATGTGATTGGTTGACCTGTAGTACTTGGATTGGCAGTTGACAGCGTAGAAGTGGCGGCAGTTATCGAGATAGTAGAAGTGGCATCTGTTGTTGTATCCACAGATGTCATGCCAGTAGTAGAACTTGGATCTTCCATTGTAGTAGCTTCAATGGTAGCACCTGTTGTTGTTTCCACAGATGTCATATCCCCAGTTGTAGTCGGGTTTCCACTTGTCGCAGTCTCGGTTGCGGAAGTTTCTGATGTTGACGCTGCAACTGTTGAAGCCGCTATCTCTGTTGTTGACATTTCTAATGTCGCTGCTTTAGTTGTCGGATTTCCCGTAGTCAAACCAGCTGTAGTTGGATTTACCGTTTTTACAGCCTCTTCTGTGGTAATTCCATTCATTACCGAAGTGGTCAATTCTGTTGCTGCTCCGGTTGTGGTTTCAACTTCGATTGATGGACTTGTTATTGTGGTAGTTGTTCCAGCTGTTGTTGAAGCTGCTATCGTAGTCCCGAGTGTTGTACTTGAAACCTCATTAGCAGCTGTAGTGGTTTCCTTATATGTCATTGTTGTATCTGTTGAAATTTGCGTGACAGTCGAGGATGCTTCTGACGTTGCTGTTGCAGTTTCTGCAGAAGTCGCTGAAGAACTCCCCGAGTCAGAAGTTGAAGCAGTTGTTTGAGCATTAGTTGTTCCAGCGGAGCTCGTTTCTATTTTGAACGTTGTGCTTTCGGCAGTAATTAACGTTTCTGTTGCCGTAGCTCCACCCGTTGTCACAATTGTTGTTATCGTCGTTGTTGTAGTTGCTTTAGTAGTGTTGCTACTAGTCTTTGTAGAACTAGTAGATGGTGTTGCTGTCGTGGTTGTAACTTTGGTGGTTGTTTTTGCAGTTGTTAAAGTTGTCGTCGTAGTGGTTGTGGTTTTCGTTGTAGCAGTTGAGCTCGTTGTGGTGGTTGTCGTAGTCGATGCGGTTGTTGTTGTGGCTGTTGGCGTTGTTGTGGAGCTCGTTTTTGTAGTGGATGGAGTAGTTGGTGTTGAAGTCGTAGTTGTCTCACCTATTATCACCGTTGTAGTCGTAGTCGTAGATGGCTTAAATCAAACAAAATCGGCCATAAACTTTTACTTTTTTACCTGACTATCAGTCTGTTTACACATCAAGTAGAGATCAAGTTGTTTGGATGAATCAATCGGTGTATATGGTAGATCTGGATAGACAAAACATCGTCCCCTCTCTTGTGGCTCAAAAGTGAACCCCTGAATAATTTGTGGGTTTATACATTTTCTAAAACTTGCCAAGCATTGTGGTATCCCATAAGATATCCGGCAAGACTCAAAACACGAATCGATATAGTTGAGGTAGCCAACAAATTTCCCTTGAGGCACCGCCGAGTCATCAAAGTTCCCAGCCACCAATTGGTAACCATTTGGACAATCTGAATTGATAGATTTTAGCTGTTAAATATTATCCAATAGAACCTCTTGAAACTCACTTCCAGCTGTAGTTATTGGGTTTGGTGGCTGGGTCGTTGTCGAGATGACCGTGAGCAATGTGGCGGTTCGGGGAGTTCTATTGGGTTGGTGAATTGGAAAACTGCGGGGTATTATCATATGTGACAGTTTGAGGACTTTCTTTCAAAAGAAACCCATTTTGGTGTCAATGGAAAAGTTGTAGAGAATCAAAAATCAAGGTTATATCCAAATTTTCAGAACGATTCAAAAACCGGTTTTCAAGAAATGCCAAATTTACGAATTCTCACAAAACTTGCAACAAAACTTGCATTTTAAGCCAAACTACTAAGTGTACCTTTTTGGAAATTTGGCTATAAGCCTCATTTTTGATTCTCTACAACTTTTCTATTGGCACCAAAATGGGTTTCTTTTGAAGAAAGTGCTCAAATGCTCAAGCTGGGACATCTCCAGTCCTCCATTTTTGAGCCTCACATTTGTCTCACACACAAACCAAAATCCTACTACGAAAGAGGAATCCGCAAATTGCCTGTAAAATGGGCAGAAGTCGTCAATAATAATGGAAATTATTTGAAATGAATTCATGGTTTTATTTTGAATAAATTTTAGTTCAAAGTCACCAACCCAATAGAACAACTTTCAGGATGGAGACTTTCATGATCATAACACTAATTTATCTGATTTAATCAAATGTTCAAATGATAGCTGATCAAAAATGGTAACTTAATAACTTTCAAGTCTTACGAGGTAGTTGTTGTGATAGTTGTAGAGTCTGTGCTTGTGCTTGTGCTGATCGTGGTGGTTGTAGAAGTTGTTGTCAAAGCACCCATTGTCGTTGTTGTTTGTAGCCAGTGAATTGTAGAAAGTCTACACTTATATATTCAAATCTAAGCAACTAGTAACCATTTTACGCGATTATAATATCTGTCTTATTAATCAGAAACCTTGAAGCCTTGTAGGTTCATTGCACCCAGCATTCAGCAAAAAATGCAAAAGTTCAAAGTTCCAATTGAGTTCAAACGCACCCAATAGCCGTGGTGGTTTCGCTCAATCCACAAAACGCATAGACGGTCGTATTACTCAATTGGACGCCCACACTCTCACAAGCTTGCACTTGCCAGTTTTGTTGAAAAACCGTACAATTGCCCCGACCACCCGTCGGGTTGGGAGTGAACGCAAAGCTGGAAGTGGTTTGTAAATGCATACAGAGCCAAGATCAACTGTAATCTGTACTGTACTTCTTTGTACTGTAATCTGTGCTTCAAATTAAAAGCACACCCTTTCTAGCGCACTCCGATCCCATTATCTCATAAGCTCACCGAGAAAAAGAAAAATGTATTTCGTTTTTTGAGAAACCTGCCAAGTACATTAGGCCTACTTCCTCCTCCCACACAACACCTTTTTCTAGCAAACCAAACATTACCCAGAGCATCCAATATTTCCGTAATCCCATGTACATAATTGGGAGCAGTCGACAGCGGAGAAAAAGTAGCCCCCAAAACGACCGTAACCCTGACTGATATCCGCATTGATGACAACAATATCATATCTTGGGACATCGGAGGAAAGACCTGTGCACACTGAAATGAGTAGCAACATTTGTGAACAAGCTAATCATAAAACTGTTAACGATGATTATGTAAAGAGCCAAGATCAAATTTATTCTTTGTACTGTAATCTTTGCTTCAAGTTCCAGGTTTCATTCGTTCAACCTTAGCTTACACGATATGTTTCCATTTGTAGTTCCCAATGTCACCGTCGTTGTTGTATCTTGATTGCCGACTGTTGTTGTAGTGGGATTACTGAAATCTGTTATCGATTTGTTGAGTCAAGTGACAAGGTTACCCCAGAGTTGTCGTGCTCTGTGGAGTTGTAGTGACAAAAGGTGTGGTTGAGTTTCTAAAGCTGATAAATTGGTTAATAATGATATCTACAAACTGAGCCAATAATAGCAGCTCTATATTTAAGCCAAACGAAATTAGCGATAAAATTAATAAGATTAGGTAAGACAAACAAGATTATCGGCCAATTTGTGGTGTATGACTGACAGTTCTTGTAGATGGTTGCATTGCTTTTGTTCGGAGTTTTACTGGCGACATTTTTGAGCTGAAAATTTTCTTCAGATGAAAATAAAGTTCCGTATTCACCTGGTAATCATACTGATAAATGTAGCACGCTCCTCTAGCTGATCCAGTCCAAAAAGCAAATCCCAGACAGGGTAGAAGACCATAATTATGAGTGCATAACTGACAACAATCTTCAGCTGTCAGAAAATGACCGCCAAATTTGCCGGTTGATGTGTCCGTTTCAGCATTGTAGACAATTCGTTGACAAGAGGATCCTGCGGGGGAACAGGGGGAATCTAAGAGTTGAAATATTCAATCAGACAATGTTAACATAGCCTTACACTTAGCAAAAAAACATTTAAAAACCCTTGTGCTCATGTTTACGCCCAACAATTGACTTACTTGGCTGTGCCTGTGTACCCAAATCAATCAGTAGGACCAAGAGTCCCAAGTGGACGGCCCAATTCATCAATTGAAAGCCACCTAATCATATATTTGATACTGAAAATAAATGTCAAGCGAACTTTTGGCAGAAATGCTCAATTTTTTGTTTCAAAGTGTCAAAGGACCGAGAGGACAAAGAATGAAAATCGGAGTGCATTTTGCAGAGGGGAAAAATTGGCAAAAACGAAGGGATCATCAATTATGCTCTTTTGTACTAAATTTCCTGTGAAAAAAGAAGGTTCAATGAATAGAACCGATGCCAATTTGCACTTCTCTAACAATGCACGTACAGAGTTTGGACCAAAGGTTTTGAGACGAAAATAATAGATAGATAACTAAAATCTACGAAAAAGCCTGAAACTGAAAAAGGAAAAATGCTAAATTGAGCAAAGTTCATTCAAGTTCAAAGCCCAAAAAAGTGCAGAAATCGAAAAATTGTAGACCGTTTGCTGACTGTAAGAAAATGAGGATATATCTGTCAGCTCGTCTTTGATTTGCTTACTGGCTTAACTAGAACCAAAGCCAGAATTGCTTAACTAGAACCAAAGCCAGAAATCGGAGTGCATTTTGCAGAGGGGAACAAATTGGCAAAAACGAAGGGATCATCAATTATGCTCTTTTGTACTAAATATTTTCAATTTCATGTGAAAAAAGAAGGTTCAATGAATAGAACCGATGCCAATTTGCACTCCTCTAACAATGCACGTACAGAGTTTGAACCATCAAAGGTTTTGAGACGAAAATAGATAACTAGCCCGAAAGCCGAAGAATAAAAAGCCCGAAACTAAGAAAATGCTAAATTGAGCAAAGTTCATTCAAGTTCAAAGCCCAAAAAAGTGCAGAAATCGACCGTTTGCTGTCAGAAAATGAGAACAAATAAATCTGTCAGCTCATCTTTGATTTGCTTACTGGCTTAACTAGAGCTTAACCAAAGCCAGGATTCTGGCTTTGGTTCTGGCTTAACCAAAGCCAGAATTGCTTGTTTTTTATTAGTTGCTTTTAAATAAGTTTGAGATGATATTAAATTTATTGCCATCCAACAAAATCATCCAAATGCAGCACACATAACAGGATCCGTTCCCGAATTTGTGCAAGAGAGATATGGAGCATATGAACCCTGAAAAGAACTTTATTTTAAACCAAGAATCTGAAGCTTCTTTGAACTAAATCCATAGATTTTTGCAAATTTTGACAAAATGTAACTCGTTTTAGATATATTAGTGTAAATTTTGGAACTCACATCGCAAAATGGAAAATTCGAATCACCAGCTGCAGCAGCAACAGTCTTACACTCGCAATTGTTATCAACATGATTGATTGCATCACCCGCACAGTAATCACCGGAATCGAATAAAACGTTTCCATTCTAAAATGTGGATAAATGTATTTATCAGTTGTTAATAGGATACCATATCGAAGATCATAAAACGAAGTACATCCTGAGGACTGTTTCCGTTTTGACAACCGAGGAAACCAGTTTGAGTAGTGCATCTGTGCAGTCATTTAAAGATAAAACTTTTCAAGACTCACTGTCCAGTCGGTCCAATTGGTTGGGCGACAAATGGGGGAGGGACAATAGGGAAGTCACAAGTGCAGGCTAATATCGAGAGATTTATGGATTAGATTTCATTTCTTACGAGGTAGAGCTTTTGTCGTAGTTGTCGTGGTTGTTGTGGTTGTGGTTGTGGTTGTGGTTGTTGTTGTTGTTGTTGTCGTGGTGGTCGTTGTCGTTGTTGTTGTCGTGGTCGTAGTAGTTGTTCTTGTAGTCGTTGTGGTCTAAACTCTTTCTAAGATCGTGACTCTAAGACTCAAAATGACTGTCTCAATCTACCGTTGTTGTAGTTGTAGTAGTGGTAGTGGTTGTTGAGGTTGTTGTCTAAAGTTGTTCAGTTTTAAGCAACAAAAAATGGTTACGGTAGTTGTTGTAGTCGTTGTAGTAGTGGTTGTTGTGGTTGTTGTCGAGGTTGTTGTTGAGGTTGTTGTTGAGGTTGTTGTTGTGGTGGTTGTCGAGGTTGTTGTTGAGGTTGTACTTGTTGTCTAGAATCAAACGATAAACAAAAAACAAAATTGACTTAAAACTTACAGTGGATGTTGATGTTGTGGGCAAACTAGTTGTTGTACTTGTAGCTGTTGTTGAAGCTGAGGTAGAGGCTGCTAAAGTTCAGCAATCGTTTTCAAATAAGTATTAAAATCATATCCAATATCATTACTTGGTGTCGTCGTTTGTGAAACCCTCAAACAGCTTTCCACTCCAGATCGAAATATTAGGAAAACAATAACTTTCAGAGAAGTTAAAGAAATTAATAAATGCATTGATCAATTGTTGAAGAAACTGGGGAACGATTTTCTTTTCTTTCTTCTTTCCAAACTTTCGATGAGTGATTTGGTGATGCATTCTTGTTGCATTAGTGAAATCTAGGTCTCACAAGATTCTTCTCTCCCTTTTTAGTGAAACAAAAAGGTCAGAAAAACTTAAAGTTTAAAAAATTAACAACTTAAATTGACAAGACTCAATTTGACTAGCTATAACTTTACTTTTATTTGTAATTATTTGGAGATGTTTATTACAAATCAAAACCGATTCAATACATTGATGTTTTCTATCAAAGCTATAAGTAGTAAAGATAGATAGCAGTAATAAAGCTTTACTAGTGAGTTAATGCGTCAAATAGAGCCTAAAATTTGTCCCCTAAACATTCTGTGATCGAAAAGAGCCTTTCATTTCACCTCTCATATGGAAAGAAGAGCAAAGATTGGTTAAGATCAAGGAAATTTCTTCCTTTCTCTTTTTCTCACATCTTCCTTTCTCCTTTCTCTTTTTCTCACAGCTTTCCTTTACTCATCAATGTTTTGAAATGTCTAAATTAGCCTCTAATCTTATCAAATTGTACGCGAGTTTCAAGATATGCCACATCATTTCACATTTATTCTAATTCAAACACCAAAATATCTAAATTAATCAAATCATCGCAAAAATCAAATACATTTTAGTCGATTTTCCAAATTATGGCTATTTGTTTACAAAAATTGGAAGACTCTGGGTACTAACGGATTATTTGGTTATTAACAAAGAGTTAAAAAGGCACTACACTTTACAGAGAGAAAATTTTGCCTAACTGTTGACTGGGAGAGAACTTTGAAGAAATAAGAATATATAGGTAATTGAAAATACCCTTGATATGTACAACGAGAAATAATTCATCATAAAATCAAAAAAAAATTGGGTACAAAGTTGACTGCAATATGTAGTCCGATATTTACAAGTATTCTGCTTTATTTTGGTCCATTTCGATAGGTGATATAGTCCTGGAATTAGTATTTGATAAGAGTGTTTGTATTTTTATCTTTTATTAGCTCTTTTTATCCTACCGTAAATACTGTAATAGTACCCCATCCCCCTCGTACAGTCGCGTAGTCGCAAAAGTTTTTTAGTATTTCATTTTTTTCAAAGCGCCCGTACTTTCAAAAAATGCATCTTTGGTATCAAAAAATAGCCCTGAATTTCAGCTATTTTTTGATACCTAAGCGCGCATTGTAGCATCAACCAGTGTCGAGAAACACTCGTTCGAAGCTAGACTACCCAACACTCCGCACCGTCATTATGGGGGTGGGGTACTATTACAGGATTTACGGTAAGAAGTTAACTCCTTTGCTCGTTAACTGCTGGTTTATAATAAAAAAACAAGCTTAGTATTAGTTTTTCTATTAATTTGCATTATTACATTCTAAAGAAAAAAAGTTTAGCACCGTATTTTCTTTAATAGTAGTGCACCCTGGCGAGCCGAGTTGGTGACGATTTTACAGTTTCCAAGCTTTTGCAGAAGCTCAACACTCAAATCCCCCACTAGATCTCATCGTCAGCTACATTTTCCGACCCCACATCGATAGGTTCTGATAAGCGGTTTTCGAGATTTCGAGCAATTTAGGCGACGCTCAGGGTGCACTACTATTAGAGAAAATACGGTATTTAAAAACGTGCAACAGTCTTTAAAAACTCACCTGATAACTGAGATTACTCTTGCTGCTTTGGAATCGAACAACTCGCAGACTTCTCCTCAATTGTTCATCAATTTTCCCTCGATAGCCACTCTTCTTGATTAAATTGTCGACTGTCTCGATGTGACCCCAACCTGAAACAAATCATTTTACTTTTTTAATCTTAAGTAGATTGCTAATCAATCAAGATCAAGATCTTAGATCAATCTAGATTTATCAATTATCTAAAACAAATCAACCAACCACATTCAGGGGCAACTTCTGGCAGAAACACAGCCGTATTCTCACGTCCATTCACATAAAAGTGTATCCGAATTCCATGTTTTCCGACCTGTTCAATGCTATTCGAAATTTGTTATAAATAATTTACCTCCCAGTCCAAATAATCACTAGCATCCTCGAAGTTGATCAGCAAAGAAACCTAGAAAACTTTTATTAAGCTATCCAGAAAGTCTTTTCATTCCTTTTCCTTAGGAAATGATGAAAATAAGGGATAGGCTACTTTGCGCCAAAAGGATCATTTGCGCAACTCGCCATAACTTTCTTCTACATCGGCCTAATCTTTATAATTTTGGTGTCATTTTGTTACACTTATTGAGATGTACAAAATGAAACCAAAATTATAAAGATTGGCCCAATTAGAAGAAAGTTATGGCGAGTTGCGCAAAGAATTTGGCGGAAATTAGCCAATTAAAAGTTTTTTCGGTACTCTGCGTTTATGTAGAAGAAAGTTATGGTGAGTTGCGCAAATGATCCTTTTGGCGGATTCCCCACAAATTCACCATAAATAATACTGAATCAAAATACTAAACCCAAAAAGTTGTGTAATTTTTATGTATAATTTTATGTAGATTCTTAGAGTGAAATTAAATCTGGCATTTCTCTTTTGTAAGTGGGATAAATGGCGCGCGGACTGATTTCAGGCGGGATCCCCAACTTAGAACAAAAGACTTAAGCTAGCCTGCACAACTTTTCTCCCACTTTCAACGAATAAATGTTCGATGGAGCTTCACTTTAAGAATTTACATATATAAAAGTGCTTTAAAACAAACACTAAACAACAAATTTAGTGAATGAAAATTTGAGGGGATAAAACCACATTGATACATGTGAGATATAAGCTAATTTATCGGGATATAAACGCATCGTACCGTTTTTTTCTTACCCCACAATGTAATTGAGTGACTTCATTTATTTGAATGGGCTCAAATCGCGAATCTTCAAAAGCACTTGTCAACGCGTAGTCGTGAAGACCGTTTTGCAGATTGAGATTGGAGAAAGTTCCTGAAAATTAAATTGATTTATATGATTGCCATCAAAAGATACAAGAAATGCCGAAAATTCTCTGTAAATGTTACCTATACAACCGCGAAGTCGCTTGTCGTTGCCCTTCTTCCATGTGACAAAAAGTGGACTAAACTTTGGTTACTTTGGTGAGCAATATTCATCAAATATTTCGGGAGTGGGACAAATGCGACCTTTTTTTGCGCACCCGGACATTTGCGCACCTTGCCCATTAGCGCACCTTTTTCGCGTTTTAAAAAACTCTAAAAAGCTAATATTAACCAATTTCTATTCCAAAAGTTGTTTTTCTAGGTAATTTTAGGGCGTAGAATCGAAATTTTGACATAACAGAGCGTGTGAAACCAATTTGAAAGACAAAATTGAAGACTAGATCAAATTACAGAAAATTGTTGATTTTTCTCTTTGTATAACTCCGTCCGTTCGCTTCCACAAGCTCTGATATGCCAAAATTTCGATTCTACGCCCTAAAATTACCTAGAAAAACAACTTTTGGAATAGAAATTGGTTAATATTAGCTTTTTAGAGCTTTTTTAAAACGCGAAAAAGGTGCGCAAATGTCCGGGTGCGCAAAAAAGGTCGCATTTGTCCCACTCCCAACATTTCTACAATACTTGTGCTCATTAAAATTTGCTTTTTAAATAAAAACTTAATTTATCACTCACAATTTCGAATGTGGAATGGATGCTGGAATGGTGACATGTTGATTTGTCAATTTCCCAACGAGAACATCGAAACAGTAAGCGACCATTTCGGGTGTGGCCCCGACGGAGTGGACCTTGAATTTGGTTTATTGTCGAGAAAATTAAGTTTATAGTTAATACAAAAGTTTTGTTAGCAACACTTGGCTTGCTTGTAGCTAAAAAGCTGTGTAAAGCTAAAAAAACTAACTAACACCTCTACCTTTTGTAACTCCAAACTTACTTGTTGATTTTCTGGTGGGTTCGGGGCCATCACGTCCTGAAAATCGATTCTTTAAAAAATTTGATTACCGTAAATACTGTAATAGTACCCCACCCCCATACCATAATGACGGTGCGGAGTGTTGGGTAGTCTAGCTTCGAACGAGTGTTTCTCGAAACTGGTTTATGCTACAATGCGCGCTTAGGTATCAAAAAATAGCTGAAATTCAGGGCTATTTTTTGATACCAAAGACGTATTTTTTGAAAGTACGGGTGCTTTGAAAAAAATGAAATACTAAAAAATTTTGCGGCTACGCGGCTGTACGAGGGGGGTGGGGTACTATTACAGTATTTACGGTAAGTCTAATTTGAATAACTTTATTTAAGATAAAAATATGCAAAAATTATTGATGAGGAAGGGAAAGCTCTCACGAGGCGAGAAAAGGATACGCTAATTTCATATCTGCACAGAGTGGAGGTGTTCTTTGGAAAGTGACGTTGCTTTTTCAGTTTTGCTACTTGATATACAGCCGTTTTTTTGAATATTTGGAAAGCTGGTAACTGATTGTAGCTAAAGTTTATGTGAGAAATGAAATGAATGAAGAATATGTCAAAGAAAATGATTTTGTGTTGATTTTTCGTCAAAACAGACCAATCAACGCCCAAATCAACGCCATGTTTGGCGATCAATCAACCATCAATCAACCCAATCAATGGATTTCAGTTCGATTCTTGAATCAAACCGATACCTTTCCCGTAATCCGAAATCCGAAATCGATCCATTTTGGAAATACATTCAACCAAATCATACATTCAACCAAATCAGCATACTTTGATGAATTCTACTCTAACAACACAGTCATATTATGCATTCAAATACACCCTTTGTACTCACCTACTAGAGCTGCACAAGTAATGAATTTCCGGAGAATTCTGGACATTGTGAATTCTAGCTGATTGTAAGAAATATATATTTTTATACTTTGATCTTTATAATTTCTTGTGAGGCCGTGTCTCGGTGTGGTTTAATGGTAGATGTCTTGACGACGCACAATTTATCAAAACTTTCCCTTATTAGGGCAAACTTCGCTTAAACTTGAGCAACCTGGCACTATCACTATCACAGTTTTACTTCAACACTTGTAAAGTTATTTTTAAGAAAAATCTTTAACCTTTTGAGTTGCTTTTTATACAGAGACTTTTTTTATATGTAACGCTAATTTTGGCCCACCCTGTAAGATCCGAAAATTTCCAAATAATCCGTTTCGGATAATAGAAATTATTCGAGCTTTCCGGATATTCGGATTCGGATAAATTATTCGGATTATTCGGGATTTTCAGATAATTTTGATAATCCGGATAATCCAGCTCATCAGTGCAGCCCTGTCACCGACTCACCCAAACTGTTTGTTGATCTCCATATAATGAGGGACAAATCCCATTGAACATTCTACCCCTGATGAGCCGTTTCCGGTTTTATAAAAGTTTTTATAAAAGTCTGCTATAAAACATTCGATTTTGAAAAGTTTCGTTAAAATTGTAGCATTTGATCAAAAATGAGATTCCAATTTCTTGTTATTCTACTTGCTATGATTCTTGTAGTTTTGCAAGGTTTGTGTTACTTGTTTTTCTAAGTGAAGCCATGTATTTTAAAGCTGATTTTCCTTTTGACATTTCTGTAAAATTCACCAAACTAATTTTCTAGCCAAACCGCAAGCAACTGATGACACTGATGGTGATAATGGTGAGTTGAATGCTGGATACTATTTAGCTACAGTTCTACGACCTAATCGAAGAAGCTACAGTATCTAAGTCTAAGTCTAAGTCTCACATCATTAAGATTTCCTACTATAATATGTGTTTTCCAATTTTTAGCTGCGTCAGGTTTGGGAAGTGCGCAAGGCTTTGGTGGATTCCATGGTGAGTGAATGAGCAACTCAAAAAGTGTGGTTTTTTTTGTTTGAGATCTGTAAAATTCCTACAGCAGCTAACCTAAAGCTTCCTAATTTTGGTTCCTTCCAGTTCTTGGTTCAACTTTTCCACCGAAGGCCGGCCTTGGATTCGGAAATGGTGGACTCCTTAATCCAAGCAATGCACAGCAATGATTCGAATCGAAGTTGTAGAAATCTTACAATTTTCTATGAAATAAACAATTGTAAGCCTTTTTTCAACGTTGAACTCATTAAAAAGAGCAATTATGTATGGAAAATGATATTTCCATCCTTGAGCAGACAAAACCAGAGCCAAAAAACCAGAATCATTGCCGCTTCCATTTTCCTGCAATATTTAGCGCCTGCTTTTTCATCAGTTTTCTCATTATTGCCTAAATAATGCCTAAATAAGCATTATATCTAACCCGTAAACAGTAAAACTGAAAAAAAATCAAAACTTATCTATCCCAGAACTCAACAAATAGTCAAACATCATTTTAAGAAGATAGCTTATATAAATCGTCCCAACATACTCCAACAAACATAAATCCGAGATTGACTGAAGTTAAAACTCTTGACTCAATAACAAGTGCACCCATGGGTGTTTGAAGTCAATAAGAAGCCAATAAGAAGCCAATAAGAAGCCAATAAGAAGCCAATAAGAAGGCCAGTTCTCTCAATGGTTTCTCCTTTCTTTGTTTCATGACACTAATTATGAAAACGTTCACTTTTCACTGGCCAAGCTTCCTCTTTGAATGCCATAAAGAATCCAATCCAGAAGAATCCAATCCAATCCATAAAGAATCCTATCCAATCCTTCTTTAAATCAACTTCTTTCAATAGTTTCTCTTAAAAATAAAAATAAATCGGTTAGTGAAGTCATACCAAGAATGCAACAAATGAAAAGATCTTTCGAAAAGCTCAAGAAGTCTCAGGGAAATCACGTTGATTTTGCTTTGGATATGTTGAGTAACTTGTAGATCAGCATTTTCTGAAAATACTTCAATTTTGCACATTGTTGTACACGAACTCGGTTTAATTTAAGATTCAGGAATGGTATCAGTAAAAATATCCAAAATTTCGATTGATTTTGATAGTTAAAAGTCAAATTCTTCCCATTAGGGCTTGAAATTTATCAAATTAAACGTCCTTTCATCCATTAAACGTCCTTTACCACAATTTGTGTCTCCTTTCATTGTCACATTGTCATTTTTGAAATACCAGGGCTAAAGATTTATTCACATTTATCATTTTTTCGTAAAACAGCTAGGCACTGGAGAAGTGCCTCCTAAAGCAAAGCCATTATTAACATTTTCACAAGCAAAAAAATTCCCTTTCGCATTCTCAAAGATCACATTATCGAAAGTCAAATTTTGAATGGGATGTGTTTGACTTCCGATTATCACTCCAGTGCCATTCTTTGGATTAATAATGCGAATGTTTCGGAGAACAATATTGATGTACTGAGCTTCGGCTGGCATGTTGCATTCAGCTTTGGGATCTTGAGGCCAACAAAGACTGCATGGGTCCGCCTTGCAAACGTCCACGTCGTCAGCTTGTTGGGCTGGTCCAATCCAAATTGGCCATTGCTCTGGCTCAAACATGGTGATATTTTCATAGATGACATCTTGAATCAGGCCAGGACCACGGAATTTTGTGTAGATCCCTTTGTAAGTTCTGTGCAGATATGAGTCACGGAAAGTAATGTTTCGGACAGTTGAGCCACCGATTGAACCGATGACAAGGCCAAGTCCGGAAGCATTTATCCGCTCAAATAGCATATTCTCCGAGCCATCCTTCACAGCAATACAATCATCTTGATTCCATATTGTGCAATCGTGAATCCAAACATTTTTCCCGGTCACATCAAAGCCATCGGTGTTGAACGCGCTGGAATTGTGATTTTGATGAGTTTGGTTTATCTTTGAAATTGAAACGAACATTCTTATGCTTAAAAAGCTTATTCTTATACTTATGCTTTAATATCTTTCATTTTCTACAAAGATTTTAAAAAAACTCACACTAAATTGAAGTAATCGTGTCCATCGAAGTCGTTTCGACGCGCCGATATCTCGCTATTCCGAATTTCTAATCCATCAACTCCGTGAATCCAAACTGTCCAATAAGGTGAGTTCTTGAAATACAAATTCTCGATTAGAAGATTATTTGAGTTGACAATGGTCAAGATTCGAGGTCGATTCTCGAGATATTCAGCATATCCCAATGGTCCCCACCAAACTTCCCCTTGCCCATCAATCAAACCGATTCCACTTGAAGTGAAGGTGACATTGCTGATATTTTCAAAATAAAGACACTCCAGCACATTTCCTTTCGAATTCTTTGGCCATTTCTTGGTGTCATTTGAGAAAATTAGTGTCCCATCAAAGTTCAGAATGACATTCGAAATACCGTTTGCGACAATTCCACCATCTAGATAAAAGTTCTGATTGGCGGGGATGAGAAATTCATCGCCGGGGCGGAGATTTTGTAGGGTTTCATTGAGGAGTCGAGCATTTGATGCAGTCACCGATGGAGAATTATCGTTTGCCAAGCCACCAAATATCACAACTCTTCCATGAGCTAGAGCACTGATAACCAATAACAATCCAATAGCATCTTCAAGACGTTGCCTTGCCTGGAATTATCTTGTAAAACTGAAAAAGGAGTCATTTAAGTCTTTATTCTACTATTGGTCTTGTATGCAAGGCTAAATTTTGAAAGCAAAGCTATTTCCCAGCAGACTTTTGGCTGGTTAATAGTAGAATGAAGCTATAGAAAAGCCAAGCAATAGTAGAATAAAGCTATAGAAAAAGCAAAGATCAATTTTAACTTACCATTGGTTGAACCAAGCCCGATCGATTGCTCCAATCGAATTTAGAAAATTTTCTTTTGAGGCAATTATCAACTCATTGTTCGCGGATTAGCGGATTAACTGATAAAAAGAGATCGAAGTGCTCAGAAATCGATTTTGAACTTCGAAACCATTCCTTTTCCAGGAATTCGCGTAAGTAAAAGAAGTATTTAGGTACATTGTTCTAGTTTAGAGATATTTTGCAATTTCCATGTTCTACAGAAAGGACTTAGATCAAAATCCAGTTTTTCCTTTGTTTTTCTTCAGGCAAAGAGATTGGACATGTCCGGTCAGGTTAGCCTTGACGAGAAGAAAAGTGGGTCTCACGAAAAAAGATTTAGAGAGAAATGAAGAATTCAGTCCCTTTTCCCCAAGCCTGATCTCTTCTTTTCTCCGGTTGGAAGAGGCGTGATCGACGCGTGCCTTTTTCTTTCTTTTCCATCTCTTTCCACTGATATATTTGCAGATCGGTTGCTCGAAAAGCTGATGGAAAAGAAAGGAAAGAGAAAGGAAAAAAGTCTAAAGAGCCTAAAGTGGCCCCTAAACGGAAGCACTGACTTGGGGAATGGAAATCGACTGACAGGGAATCGGCTGAAGATCCAACCTAAATACTTTATTAGATTATCAATTTTAATCAGTTGTTTTTTCTATACTTGATCTTTTCCATGACTTTTTTGAATGGCAGTTTTGATTCTGCAATTACTATACTCATTTTTTCAGTACTCAAATGCAGCAGCAAACGCCCGGAAGTGATCCAGGTATTCACCGAACACACAGTGGAATCTACTTGAAAAAGGGACATGATTGGCCCCGGAGAGACACCACTTCACCGCCTGTAAGCTCTAGATAAAAAGCTTGAATTTCTCTGTCTAGGAATCTAGAAGATCTAGGAAATCTAACAAATCCAAGAAAATGAGTCTAGGAAATCAATTAACGTTTAATTCAAATGAATGCCGAAGAGTAAATTTGTTGATGAAGAAAATCAAACAAAGAAATGGAACAGTGTGGGTCTTCTTCTATCAAACTTGAATAGATTCCACAATTTCCAACTCATTGCCTACTAGTCCAAGAAGATTTCTTGAGTTTCGTAATGTCTAAATTCTTTAAGGTCGGCCTTGTCAGCCAAGAGGACTCAATTGTTATCACAGCGACTACAAGTCGGGGAATCGATCCATCACAGTTGAACATGATGACAAGAATCACAGCTAAACCAGCCTATTCGGTAAGCTTGATAGTTACTATTTTATTGTATTGATAGTTACTATTTTACATCCAATTTTAGGTCCCATCAAGAGATCCTCCCAGCTATCCCCCGCCACAAATTGTCTTTCCGAAATTTGAACCATTGGAAAGAGAACCACGTACTCCAATCTCACCATTATCCGTGGAAAACCTATTCAGCGATTCGGAAGAATTTTCTCCGAAGGGTTATTTGATCTTTAATTGTCCAGAACTCAAGTTTTTTAGAGCCTCCTCCAAAAATTGCTCCCCTTGGCTCAATCAGTGAAACCGAAGTGACAACAGAGGCCAGCTCGTTAGGCGATCGACAACGAAGTGGTGAAGAATCTAATGTAAGTCAGAGAACTCTTTAAACTTAGCATTCAGCTTCAGATTATATATGATAGACACCTGGGAACAGCTCAATCTCCACAAGACCTTCCCACCCCACCCCCCGAAGCCGATGCTCCAAGTTTGACTTTCAGCGGACTTTTAAATCCTTCTGTTACTAAACATTTGCATGCTTTCCTCTGCTTTTACTTGCTTAACTTAATTCAAAGCTACTCAATAATGAAATTAGAATTGAATGCAAGACCACATCACCAGCATTTCCGCAATCACGTCCACTTTTCCCACGCCACGCACACTCAAGGGCCATCGGCACATCTTGCAAGCGATGAACACCAAAGCGATCTCGAGATTGAAGAAGTTGAATTGGTGC
>CAUEEP010000898.1:407500-437500 GCA_958450365.1 Mesorhabditis belari
TTCAGTCCCTTGCCTTAGCCGTTCTTGCCTATTAACCGGTAAGTTTCTAAAATCTGAGCCATTCGATAATTTTCTTCCCTTGCATGCTCTTCAAAATACAAAATCTTTCCCATGGTTGTACGCAGTCGCTATTTGAATTTATGATAACTTTCAGCACACAAATAACTTTTCAGTTAGCTTTTCTAAAATTTTCTTTCAGCATTCCGTCTCAGCTCTTTTATGGATCAAGATGTTTTGCCTTGCCAGAATTTCTATCGTTATTCATGTGGTGGATATCATTCACAGAATCTTGCTAAACAACTCACCTATCAAGAAGAAATGGAGGAAAACACATTGGCGTCGATCCTAGGTAAAGATCGGGTAATATTTTGCAAATTGTTAGTTTTTAGATATGATGAACCAAGTGAACTTCACCGAAATCCCTCCACCATCGCGGATTGAAGTCGTTGGACGGGAGATCTTCGATGCTTGCATGAATAACCCTCAGCGGTTAGAGATTATCACTACTTTGTCAATTTATTTCTATCAAGTTAACATCTTTGATTCTTCATAAGTACTTAAGCTAAAAAGGCTTAAGTAGCCTAAGCTTATTAAGCTAAAAACCAAATAATAATTCTAATCTTTATTCAGCTCATTCATCGGCGGTCGTCCCTTCCAAGATCTCCTCCGAAATGTTCCTTGTGGACCCATTTTCCCTGACTGCCAGAATTTCGATGAAGGACACTTTTCGTATGTGCTTTAGTCTCCTAAGGTTTTAGCTTTATAAAAACAAATACAATCTTTGAATCTTTATTGCTTGAAGTATTAGACTAAAAACCAAAATAGTAATTCTAATCTTTATTCAGCTCATACGTCAAAGAGTAACTTGATACAGGTTAAAATAGTCAAAAGTCAAAATCTAGTCAAAAAACTAGTCAAAATTTGGTACCTTGTAAAAGATTTAAGATCGGCTAAAGACCAAAAAACAAAGCAAAACCGATTTCAAAACAAAAAATATTTTGAAATCGAAATTTACAGTTGGGAAAGATATGCGGGAATGATGGATGTATATGCTGGAAGATACAATTTGATCGTGGCTGGGACGGAGATCATCAATCCAATGGAGAGGGCATTGAGACTATCGGTGAGCAGTTCAAAATGAGAATCATTTTTCAAAAAAACGTTTGATTTCAGTTCCGACCACCAGCTCTTGATGGTTTCCTTGGTCCAATCAAGCAAAAGCTTCTACAAACTCACATGCACGAGACAGAGTTTGAGCCATTACTTGCAGTGGCACTCCGACAAGATCTACTCAATGAAATGGTTTGTGACTAGAGTTAATAAATGGAAATACAAAGAATTACCGTAAATTTTCTTATAGAAGCCTTCCATAAAAGCGTCGGGTAGTCTAAGTTTACTAGTCTAAGTCTAGTTAAACAAACGCTCAGTTCTCGACACCAGTACGTTTGTTTCTGCACATTTGGATATCAAATTAAAGTAGAGAAGATGGGTGATTTTTTGAAATATAAAACATATTTTTATTATTAACCAGCGCTTAGAAAAAATGATTAAAAAGTGGCAAAAAAAGCCGATTTTTCAACATTTTCAATTAATTTGTTCTAAGCGCTGGTTAATGCTAAAAGTAAGTGTTAAATCTCAAAAAATAACCCATCCTCTCTACTTTAATTTGATACCTAAGCGCGCAAAAACAAACGTGCTGGTGTCGAGATCTGAGCGTTTGTTTAAGAGTAAACTTAGACTACGCACTTTAAGGCTTTTTCAGAGGAAAATTTTTGCGCACCACACTAAAATGTACTAAAATACCGTACAATACCGCAAATTTATGCGAAACTTATGCTCAATAAAACTAAAAAAGTTAACTCAAACCTCCTATTGTGGTTGCCCGTTGATTTCATTGTTGTTGTTTCAATAAATTTTCGTTTCGACGTTGGCAAGTCCTCCATCGGTCTGTTAAAATTCTGTAACAAAGCGATTTTTTCGAAAAAATGTCTAAAATAAACTTAACTTTAGTTCCAGATGTCGAGTTGATGAAAAAAACATAAAAATAATGGTGAAAATTCAAAAAAACAAAGAAATCGGCTAATTTCCAAAAATTGGAGGGTTACGGTAGTTTAGTGCATTTTAGTGTGGCGAAATTTTTCTCTGAAAAAGGACTAAAGGGACTACGCGACGCTCCTATTGGCGGGCTTCTATTAGAGTATTTACGGGACTCAAAATCTCTACAATGACTTATTCAGTCTCACCAACTTTTGCGAATCGATCCGTTGAGTGGTGATCGACACGATATGCTTATTGAAGTATCGCAACTCATCGTGCAAATGGACAATGTAAGCTTTTGAGTTTAATTTTGTGATAAACAATTCAATTTCAACACTTTTACGGTCTTGAAATTGAATTGATTGGTTAAGGTTACGGTTTAAAGTTCAGATCACAAGACAGATCCAGCCCTCAAGAACGGTGATGTCACTGGGAGAGTTCTTGAATGCCGTTCCACAGGTTCGAGTTAGAAAAATCGATTTACATATTGGATTTAAAAATTTTAAAAGCAATTTGTTCACTCTAAAACAATTTAAGATCAATTTCAGATTAATATGACCGAATTCTTGAATGGTGAACTATCGGGAGTGTTGAGTTGGTCGACCGGGGATCCCGTTGTCATTTACGATTTTGAATACTTTCAACGCTTTGTTCAAATTGGTTTATTGAATTTTTATAAAACTGAAAGAATAGTTTAGCCTTGCAAAATCCGAGAAGAGCTTTGGCCAACTATTTGACAGTTGTTGCTGGAATCAACTTGAGGAATTACCTCATTTTACCTGGGGATAATGCAACGTGGGTTGAAGATCTTAAAGCTCAGAAGCAGAATCAGAGAATCTAGCTCAGAATCATTTGTCAGTAAACCAAATTAGCTTTAGATGGCGAAACTGTGCTCAGCAGACACAAAACATCGATATTTACTCTAACATTTACATCAATCGGAGAATGAACAACATCTCTTTGCCAGCGGTGAGCTTTTATTGCTAATAGCTTTGTTTCATCTGTGCCAGAATATAAGAAAAGTACATTTATTCAACAAGAACGATACAAAGAAACAATTAAAACATTACCCCTATTACCTATTACTCCTAAAGTAGTAAAGAAAAACCAATAAGTAAAAGAAAAGCTGTGGAAAAGAAGCCTGTGTGATTGAAGCCTTTACCTTCCGACTAGGAGCCAGTACTACATCTATTAGTCAATCAGCCATGTAGGCATTATTATCAATTCTTAGATTTCTGCTTTTACTCAACGACTCCGTGATGATTTCATTTCTTTTCACAAAAATCCATCATCGATATCTGCTCAAACAAGAGTTCTCGTTGGATATCCACAAAAATTACTGGATCAACAATATGTTTTTCCGGATTCTCTTGCGGTAAGAAAGAGTTTTAAAGAAATCTTTTCTGGGAAAGTCTTGTACCGAATAAGAGTTAAGCAAAGTTTACCCTACTAAAGCGCCCAAATTCTCAAAATTTCAAGGAAAAGCTTTCAAAGGATTTTAAAAGCATTTTTCTCGTTTTACCCGTAAATTTTATTCTGTTTAGCTTGAAAATTTGAAGAAAATTTTGAAGCTAAAGCTATTATAAGATAGCTAATATCAAAGTTTACCCTACTACCCTACTAAAGCACTTTGAAATTTTGAGAATTTGCTCAAATTCTCAAAATTTCAAAGAAAAGCTCTTGGCTACATTGATTTTGTGATCATTTTTCTACAGAGCTTTTAAATCACAAGATTATTAAGATGTCAAAATGATTTTTCTCGTTTTTCTGATAGATTTTTTCCTGTTTATCCTTGTAGTTGACCAAAAAATTTCATTTCCGGAATATTCTTTGAAAATGAATTATAGAATCATCAGAATCATCATCAAAAATCAAAATCAAAGATTCAAAAAAATTCCTTTTAGATTTCTCTGAACACGACAAGCTATTTTGACTCGATGACAACCGTTTTGAGAGCTCAAAGAAGAAGAGATTTTGCTGAAGTTGGAAATTTGCTGGCTGATGATGACTCGAGTGGCTTTTATCCAATGACACCCGGAGTATTGGAGAGTCGAAATGAGAATGCATTGGGTAAACTGATCACTGATGGCGTTAGAAATCTAAAGCGTCAATTAACCGAACAAGAATCTCATTGCTTTGATTTCATTTGACTTTCAATTCAATTAAACTCAATTCCCCACAATTTGCAAGTTCAGTGATCCCACTGGCCGCCCTTCAAGAGCCTCTAATAATTCCCGGCTCGGATTCTCCGCAATTCTCCATTTTCGCCACTTATGGAATCACCATCTTAACTCTTCTATCCAAAGTATATTGGCAGGTCAGAGATTAATTCGTCTGCAGAATTTTTCCTGCAAAAGATTAAGTTGATTTCATTCTAACGAGGAAATCCAGATTAACATAATCTCATCTGAAAATTTCCTTTTCTAGAAAATTGTAAATCAGATCAAGAAGAAAAGATTCAGGATCAACAATCAAACATGCCTTTGCCGTGTTTTGAGCAAGAGTATCGAACTTTTCTGAGCTCGAACTTCCAGAATATTGAATTCTCGGTAACTGGTAGTTTACGATCGATATCATCTAACTTTTGCATTCAGGCTGATTTGATGAAAAGTCTTTCGATAGCGGATGCTTTAATAACAGCTGAGTTCTCATATTATCGATGGAAAGATGAAAGTGGATTGAGAAGCGAAATACATCTACCAACACTCCAGAAAATGAATAATTGGGAAGAGTTCTATGTGACAGCTGGAACGGTGAGTCTTCGAGTTGGGTCTGGGATGGATTAGAGAGATATTCATTGTTTTATCATGTTTCTTTACCGACCCGAACCAAAGTCGAGTAGTTGTCCAACAAAGAGAAATGTTAGCACAATACAGGGTGGCCCAAAATATGTCTTACGATTTATATAAAGGCAGATGAATTCGAAAATGTGTCAGATTACTTGAAGTTTATTATAATTTCATTTTTATAACACCTTTACACTTATATTCCAATTTTTTACTAGATCGGAGAAAGGGAAAGGGCCATTAAAAGCCATTAAATGCCCTTTTAATGGCCATTAGGGCCATTAAAAGTCTCTTAAAAGAAATTTTAACAAACTGTCTGCCTCACACAGATATGGGCCACCATAAAAGGTGCGTTGTCAGGCATGGAATCATGGTTGATGGTGTCAGAGCCATTAACCTTTCTACAGTTCCTGTTTTACTTCTAGGATTTTTTTTACCGACCCTACGGACAAGTCCTTGGGATGAATCAAAGAATTCCCGGCAGCCCCCTCCATTCACGGAACTTGGGATCCAAGATTGGTCAGCGGAGTAAACTCACGTACGCTCAACCAAAATTGGCCGATCACTGCTTTTGGCGTTGTGCTACCCCTATGAGGCTTATAACTGGATTGGTTACCAGAATGACTCATAGGGAAACAACGTCACTATTCCCGAGACTTTCCGGGGTTTCTGGGGAAGCCGTTGGCCAGATCGCGAGCGATTACGCTGCCGCACAAAGAACACCTTTATTTTATCCAGTGAATCTTCTTTTGCTCTGAAACTTGCGCCCAGATAAGATTTGAAGCCAAAAATTTGTACCCGAGCTTTCTCGAGATCGGGCAATCGATTGGCGGTTTTTAAAACCCGATTTTTTTTAGATGACGTGCAATCGAGACGGTTTTCTCGCTGGCTCTTTCTATGAATCAACGTAAGTAAAGAGAAATCCAAAAGTTTTATCTTCCATTTTCTTATTCAATAATAGTTTTTGACCTTTCAACTTCAGAATCAATACCGCTTTCTCGATGTCTGAAGAGTTCTCGAGGAGTTTCCATTGCAAGAAAGAGCAGCCAATGTACGAGAATGACTGTTTAAAACCATTTTTACAAATCGTATAATCAATGTGATCGTATAATCAATTTCTTAAGCCTTCTCGATGTTTTCTCATTCTTGATATCAATTTTTCTACTTAAAACGGATCTGACCAAAAGAATATTGAATTCGTAACTTGTCTTTCAGTTATTTTCCTTTCTTTCATTTGAGCTAGTCTTTTAGAAATGTATTTATTAACAATTTTTATGAGATTTTTTCTGACAGCTTATAAAAAATGCATAAGATTGCAGAAAAGAATTTCCTTTTCGATGGGAAAAACGTCATTAGAGAGTTTGCACGTAGGATTGTTTCTTTTTCTTATTTCTTTTCAAAGAATGAGCTGAGAAATTCACCCGTATATTCTGCTCATGACATGTTTTGGATTGAGGAGCGTGGGTTGCGCATGTTTACTAACTACTCAAGACATTCATTTGAAAACAAACAATTTCTGGAAGTGCAGAAAACAATCTGGTCAAGGTCGATGGTCAAACTTCATTTCAGGACTCAGATATCCTTTCTTTACACGGATACAACTAAAAATAAGACACATTTTTCAAAACAAGCTGCAAAGCTTCGCCCCTTCAGCTTTCTTGCTAAAATGCTTAACACATTCACGACGATACGGCCTACTAGGTTGGTGCAAATGAAATTTCGTTTTTTTGCAAACATTAAAGTCATCCAAAATTTTTTTAGATAACAATTTATTTAAAACAATAAGCACCATTATTATCTATGACATCCCTCCAACGTTGCTACAGATTGCGGATCCCCTTCTCAAAGAACGCTTGATTCTGTGATGCAAAGTAGTTGGTCACCCAATTTTTGACTTCTTTTGCATTCTTAAACTGGCAATTCTCAAGGGAATGTTGCATCGATCTGAAAAGGTGAAAATCGGAGGGTGCTAAGTCTGGACTATACGGCGCATGTGGTAAGACCTTCCATCCTAGCTTCTCTAGTTCCTTACAAGAGGTTTTTGCCGTGTGAGCTGGAGCATTATCACGGAGAAAGTTGATAGTTGAGGGATTTAGGCCTTTTTCACGCAAAATTTCGTCAACCTTCTTGAGTTGTTGAATAAAATAAGATGAATCGACTGTTTTTCCGGGCTCTAATAATTCAAAATGAACAAGTCCATTGATATTCCACCAGCAAGACAACATCACTTTGCGCCCATGATAATCCGGCTTTGGAGTTGGAATTGGCGCTTGACCTTTGCTCAGCCATTGTCTTTTTCGAGAAGTATTATCAAAGTGAATCCACTTCTCATCCATCGTCAAGATATTCTCAAAAAAATGGCTTCTTTTCGACTTATGGAGCAAGATATGGCTGATCGAAACGCGTGCTCCCAGATTTTCAACACTCAATTGATGTGGAACCCATTGTCCATTACGATTTGTCTTTCCAATTATTTCCAAATGGCGTACAATTGTTGAATGATCACATTGAGATGTTTGGCAAGTTCTCGTGTTGTTTGCATTGGATCAGCTTCAATTAATTGTTCCAATTCATTGTTGTCGATGGCTGTGGCACGATGTCCATGCGATTCGTCTTCAAGGGATTCATTACCATCTCGGAATTGGGCAAACCAGAGCTGGCATGATCTTTCGGTGATAACCTGTTCTCCAAAGGCGGAACAGAGCTCACGATGTGAATCAGCAGCGTTTTTGCCCATTTTGAAGTCATAGAGAAGACACGTGCGCAGAACATACTTTTGATCCACCATGATCTAAAGCAAAAATCAATTAAAAAGTGAAAGCTCTGACTTTGAAAAAATGCGAAAATAAAGTAAATATCCAAGAGTACAAATGCACAAAAGAACATCAAATAAGCTCTTCAGATTAAAAAAAATAAGAACATTTTATATCGACCGAAATTTCTTTTGCACCAACCTAATACTGGTGAGTACTAATGACAATTATTTTTGATGTCAACTCAAGTTTTCAAAGGTTTTTGTTATTTATTTCGCAGAAAGTTTTCTGTAACTTTGTACTAGTTTTCAAGAGGAGATTCAGGGCTATTGAATGACTATAATACAGTTTAATTTAGTAGTTTAGTTTGTAGTCTAGTTTGTCGTCTAGTTTGTCGTCTAGTTTCTCGTCTAGTTCGTCGTCTAGTTCGTCGTCTAGTTTGTCGTCTAGTTTGTAGACTAGTTTGTAGTCTAGTTTGTCGTCTAGTTTGTAGACTAGTTTGTAGTCTAGTTTGTAGTCTAGTTTGTAGTCTAGTTTGTCGTCTAGTTTGTCGTCTAGTTTGTCGTCTAGTTTGTCGTCTAGTTTACCTTTGAATGTTCACCAAGTTATTAGTAACACTGTTAACGATTACGCGACTGTACGCCCAAAATGCCGTCGTTGAAAATGTGTCAAATGTAGACCAATCTCTAAAGACTTAAATCAGCTTTAAACCAAAATTGAACCTAATTTTCTTTTAATAGAGTCCAACGTTTTCTAGCCAACCAAAGCCGACTAAACTAATCAACGGCTTCAATTCTCTCAATTTCAATTTGCCTTCAATTTTCGAGACAAAGCAAAAAGTTCTCTTGCTGACCAAACCAGATTTGAAACCATATTTCAAGCAAGAGTCGAGTCAAATAGAAAAACGAGCAGAATCATAAACTAGAATTCGAAAAGGTTGTGTTCTAAGAAAAGCAGCTATATAAAAGCTCTCGATACAAATCTCTGACGTTAAAGCACAACGCAAAAACAGGTACTGGAACATAGACAGAGGTGCTTCTGATAAGAAAAGTATCTAAAAATATTTGTCCTGTAGCTAATAGCTATTTTGAGTTCAAAAAGCTTTTTGCTCGAGAATAAAAAACAAATCCCTGAAAGCCTATCCAACAAGAGTATAGCAAGTTCGAACAAAAAGAGTTCGTTTTTATTAAGCTTTTCAAGCAAAGTGATTCTCATTGTAAATAATTCTCACTGCCTAATGCCAAACTTGTTTACTCCATGTTCATGCAAGCCTATTAACAGTTGCAAATCTAAACATCTTGAATCTCATTCAATCACTCTCAATCACTCCATTCTCAATCACGAGCCAAATCCCCAATCTTTCTCATTTCCGTCTCAACTCGTCCTCATTTGCTTGCAGGAAATTGGATTGTTGACGTTAATTTGTTCGTCAAACTGACTGTTAGCTGACTTTTTCAATTAGAATCGTTTACCCTTACAACTATCTGTATTGAGTGCTAATAACAAGATAATTTCTCAGCTACTTTGACATTTTCAATTCAAACATTCTTGACCTTCTCAACAAGAGCAATTTTTTTACACTTTTTTTTGCTATTTTCCACCTGTCTCAGGTGTAAAATGCAGAGTTTTCACGTTTGGAAAAGTTTGAGAACAAAATACTGTACCCGAGAAGTAACACAAGCAAATTTTGGGCATTTGAACTCAAGAAGATCTCATTTTTTCTTCATTTCAATTTAAGTTCATTATTCTAGGAATTTGGAACTCCAATTGCTCATCTAAATTCTTTGGTTACTCACTCATCAAAACCACCCGCACGCACAGAAAATTGAGAAAAAGTTCGTGAGCTGAATACAAATTTCAGACAAAACGCAGACATGGTAAGTAAATAAACTTTTGCGTCAAATAAAAAACGAGCAGAATCATAAACTAGAATTCGAAAAGGTTGTATTCTAAAAAAAAGCAGCTGTATAAAGGCTCTCGATACAAATCTCTGACGTTAAAGCACAACGCAAAAACAGGTACTGGAACATAGATAGAAATGGTGCTCTGATAAGAAAAATATCTAAAAATATTTGTCCTATAGCTAATAGCTAAAATAGCTAATAAACTTGAAATGTGTATGCAATCAAATCCCATCAAAAAGAGCTGGTTTACTCTGTTTCATATTTTGTAGATAAACCGCCAAAATACATCGATATCTATAACCTTTCAAGTTTACTTTAGTTAGAGGTTTCTCTTGTCTCTCTTTTTGAGCTTACTCTCTTGTCCCCTTGCAATGGAAACTCTTCGAGAACTCTGCCTAAGCCCGGAAACCATCTCTTGTCCTCTGCCTATTGTAAGTAAAAGCAGAAATATCTCAATCTCTCGGATCTGGATTTGGAATCATTTGTGACTTTAGCTCAGTGATTAGAGCAATTGCAAAACAAAAGATCGAGGCTTCAATCCCCTCTCCGGAAATCTACTTTTCCTGTCAATTCCGTCACTTCTGATCATTAATACACGTGGTTCTGATTTTCAAGTAAGACGGGAGTCCACAGTTCTAAAGACCGGTATTCCCCTTCTTTCTTTCTTCCTTTCTTCCTTTCTTTCTTTCTTCCTTTCTTCCTTTCTTATCCCCTATTGTCTTTCCTTCTTTTTCTTGACAAGTTAAGGTACCAGATAGCTCAATGGTTAGAGCAATTGACAAGCAAAACATTGAGGATTCAAATCTACTTTTTCTTGTCAATTCTTTCACTTCTTTATTTCAATCTTCAGGCTAAGTTTGTCTATTGAAAAATTCGAAAAGCTGACGTTAAGAAGATTTGTGAATTTTTCTAGGAAATACTAACCAAAATACCCATCAACAAAAAGAAGATTTTGAGCCAATAAGCTCTCGGATGAAGCCTTGATTCGTGAGCTTATCCACAGATCCATATTTCATAGTTATTGCCTAATTCAAATGTGTTTGATCTTGAAAAAAAGAAAAACCCATTTATTGAAAGCGATCACTAATCGAGGCACATTTTGGTTTTTGGTTTTTTTGATGATTTGACTTGGTGATTTGATCGAAGGATTACGGTAGTCTTTTCACAATCATCATTATTATCATTTGAAATTACGAGTATTCTGATGGATCTTCATCACCGAGGGGATCATTGTTGAGAAACCAGAAATAATTCTTTTTGTCTCGTCCATCTTCCAAATAGCCGGGAATGTGTTGAAAGACGCCGTAGTACGATCGCTTGTCGGGCTGAAATTAAGAATTTGTAAAGAACAATGGTTTTAGGCAATGGTTTGCAAAACCTATTTGTATTTTAATAGTTTACTGGCTTATTCTTTAAAATCTCCCGAGCTTATATTCAATTCCAGGCTTTGAATGGAGGAATCTAACCCTGACATTTATCAGAATCCAGAATCAACCATTGTTATAAAGGTCTTGAATGCTAAATAAGACTTTGCATACTAAATTGTGCATTGTAAAATCAGGGCAAAAGCTAGAACAGCTCTCTTCTGTTCTAGCTTTTGTTCTGTTCTTCTCTTCTTCAGCCCTTCTGTTCTAGAAGTTCTAACTCTCTCCTGATCTCACTCGTGCTTTCAAAGGCTCGAGTGAGTTCAGAAGAGAGTTAGATCAAAAGTGTGTTTATCGAGTGAACTATGGGCTATACTTGTGAGCCTATATTGTAAAAAACTGATTCATTGCCAAGGATGGGTATAAACTTTAGCTTAATAAGTTCTCCCAAACCTTTTTTGCTTATTTGTTTAATATTTTCTTTAAAATTCACCTCATGTCTGAGGAAATGTCGCCAAATTCCATGAACTGGAGACGTCAACACGATCGAGATGAAGAAAAGGAGACCTGGAATTGAGATTACTGTAACTATTGCAAAATTTAGTTTCTATTATCTATTACTTATATAGATACTCATTCTAAATGATTCTTAGCTAGTTGACAAGTCTAACAATACTCCAATTTGTGGAAGAAACTCACAAATTATCAAAAACCGCAAGGTGGCGTTCATCTTGAAGTTAAATAAAATATAAGATCAAATTATTGAAGCTGTACCTCTTCTGTAAATACGATAGAAGTATTTTCCGAAGTTGTTTTCAGGTTTATTTTATCCTCCCCAGCTCCCCTCTTTCCTTTCCTCTAAACCCCGCCCACTTTTACCCTCACATGGAATACTTTGAGTTTTGTACAGAACTAGAATGAAAATTCAATTCTTGACGCAAAATTTCGGAAAAGCCCTACTTTTCTGCGTATCCAAACTTCCTCTTTGCGTAGAATGTGGCAGCAATTAGACAATCGAATTGTGATCAATTATGGTGGCGCTAGATGGGAAATATCTGGATTTTGAGCTGAATAGAAGAATAGAACAAAGCACAGATTTGGCATGATAATATGGTTTTGACGATCGCAACAACAAAATACAAAAGCTGAACACAGACTAGAAAGGTTGGCGCCAACTTTACGTAGTTTTCAACGTGACATTTAGAGTTTCACAACCAAAATCTAAATTTGAGTCCAGCTCAGCGCTAGCAATAGTGGCAATGGTGGCCTTAAAATGGCTCAATGCCTTGCTGAGTTGAGAACATTTGATTATTAGCACTTTGCCAGAGTCATCGTTTAGACCGATCTACTCCAGAAGAGCTTCAATCTACTCCAATATACTCCAGAAGAGCTTCAATCTACTCTAATCTACTCTAGAAGCGCTTCAATCTACTCCAATCTACCAGTTAAGCAGTGATGGAGCTGTTGTCAACTATAAAGTAAGAGCCAATAAAGCTATCGTTACCATAATCCAATTTTAGTTTTACATATGACGAGGTTGTCTTGAATCTATTTCACCAGCTTGAACCAATCAGACATTCGTTTAAAGCCAATCAGACATTGGGGTTAAAGTTTACACAATCGACATTCTTGACGTCAATAGTTTTTTTCGAGAGTGAATCGTCTAGAAACCAATCTAATCAAAAGAAACGCAAGTTAATTTCCGTTTTCCATTGTTCATTCTCAACAACCGCAATCTATCCAACTTTTTGTGAAATTCGGAAACTTTCGTTTAAACAAGTTTATTTTTCTTCCTTTCTCCATCAATTATTAAACAAATCGGGAATTCGGAACGGCAATTCGGAACAATTTCTGTTTGAGAAATGGTTGTTGGCTTGAAATGAAGTTTTCTTTCGATCTTTTTCTTTAGATTTTTTCCAAAAAGTTTCCTCAACAGAGAATTATTAAAGTTATTTATAAGTAGATACAAAAGTTAAACAGATTACAGTTCTGCAAGTGATGTCTAGACCATCGTTTATTGATGATGAAAAAAGTTGCGTAGCGCTGAGTAAAGGTTTTGATCAAGAAATTGACTTTTCAAATCAGTTAAATGACTTTTTTTTGATCTCTACACCACAATATTGCAATTTGAAATTGTTTTTTGATTATCGGATTGTCGGAAATAGACACAATGACAAAGTACAAATCTCATCGAATCGCCTTATGCTTTCTGAAAGTTCTAATTTTCAATCGAAAAATTCAAACGTAGACATCGTGAAAGAATTGAGTTTACGGAACAGACAATTATAAAAGGTAGTACGGCAATCGGCAATCGGCAATCGGCGCACTAAATCGTTTATAGTTCGTATTCGACTCTTTGCCTAAATCCATTGGATTTGAAAAGTTGTACCGAGAAATGTTCTGCGTCTTTTCTTTCTAGTACAATCTGATTTCTAAAATAAATCACGGAAGTGACAGTTTTATTGTAGTCAAAATGGCAATCCAGCTGTTTGTGAAAGTTTTAAGTCGTGCGAACATTGATTTAAAATTGTTTTCCTAACAACACGGTCATCGGCACATATCCTTAACACAGACTTGCTCTTCTTTTAAGCAAGAAATCCTCCATCATCATGAAAACTCATCTAAAAATTAAGTTTTAGACTCTTTTTAATAACAGACTCCAGGAAATCCTTCGACTTGCATGTCATCAGCGTCAATGCAATCGCGAAGACAGCAAGAACGAGATTGAAGTTGCTTTTACCATTTTTATACTGTTTTACGAAATCTTTGAGAAATAAATGACCAGTTATACTTTGTTTTTCTAAAAATAAGTCTAAATAAGAATGTAGACAAAGAATTTTGAAACAGTTGCAGCAAACGAATATAATTAAAGAAGGGCTGGAGGAAACAGAGTTTTTTCTCGAATGAATTACAGCCTCAACAAAGTGTTGAACTGTTTAATTATTGGCAAAGATCACTAAAAAAGTTTAACAGTTTGGGACGATACTTTATTGTTATTTTCCTATTATTAGCCTTATTATTAGTTTCCTTTGTGTGCTGTTTTGATTGTAGTTGTCTGAAGCACTTTTATAAGAGCTCAAAGCCTAGAGCCCAAAGCCTAGAGCCCAAAGCCTAGAGCCCAAAGACTAGAGCCCAAAGCCTAGAGCTCAAAGCCTAGAGTCCAAAGCCTAGAGTCCAAAGCCTAGAGTCCAAAGCCTAGAGTCCAAAGCCACTATTAACTTTGGACTTTTGAATGATGTGTGAGCTTGTGGGTGGACCTAATCTCAGATTTGTATGATCTCATACTCAGGTGAAATCATTCGTTCATTCGAGGAAGGCTCTCCAAGAAATGAATAGGCTCAATTTCCTTGAATAGAATGAGATTTGTTTCCCATGAAAGCCTAATGTAACATGAATATCATTTTACTATTAGGTAGCAAGTTCAAATCCAATAGCAACCACTCATCCCGTGTGTTTTCATCACTTCTAGTTTTTTTGGTCGAATTCCTTACTTGTTTAGAAGGAAATCATTTGAAAATTCAGGAAATTTCAGGAAAGCCAGTTTTTGGAAATTTGACGTACTTAAATGTCAAATGAATAGATTGAGGAAATTGAATTAAGCGCTTTTGAGATGTACGATAGTTTTTGGCAAATGTCATTTGCAAAATAACAAAGAAAGGTTAGCCGAAAATATATTTAATTAGTGTGGATGTATAATGATCTGTGATTACGGTAAAATATCGGAGTTGAGATTGCAATTGCATGATTTGGTGCTGTAACTTTTGAAAAACAAAACGCACATTTATTTAGGCACAAATTTTCTAAAATGAAAAAAGAGAGAGAGATCAACGACAATAAATTACTGGCATTTCTTCCATTTCAGTTTTGTTGATTATCACCGAGGAACCAAAGAAGATTCTTCTTGTCTCTTTCCTCCTCTGTGTATCCAGGAATATGCTGATAAGCACCAAAGTAGCTGCGCTTTTCCTGGAAATTCATTGGTTTGTCGGTTTGGAGTATTTTGAAGAATGGAAGTTTAGAGCTTATTAAAATCAATTTTATGGCTGATAAGTCTTTGGAAATTTTTTTAAGAGCTAGAACTAAACAATTCACTGATTGATCGACGTTTTGCTCCATTAGTAGGCCATTAGGCCATTAGGCTATTGGGCCACTAGGCCATTAGGCCATTAGGCCATTAGACCATTAGGCCATTAGACCATTAGGCCATTAGACCATTAGGCCATTAGACCATTAGACCATTAGACCATTAGACCATTAGGCCATTAGTAGGCCTTTTATTAGAAATTAGTTTATTAGTTTAGATTAGATTTCATTAGATTAGAATCATTTCATTAGAAAGATCTACTATTTTTTTACAGCGTCACAATAGAGTCCAAATTTTATGAAAATCTTTTTGTCTATAGTTTTTTTTATGGGGGAAGTCGGATAGTTCCAAAAAAGGCGACAACTTTAAGACGCAATTTAGACGCTTTGGTCAACAGAAACCTATTTTGATGTCAATAGATAAAAAATAGAGCACAAAAAGCTAGGTTTTCAGGATAATCTGTTCAGTTGATTCCTTTGTAGAGCTTTTTATCGAATTTGACGAACGAGTGCATTCGAATTTGCTTGGAAATAGACCTAGACTGTCTTAAAAAAGAAGAAAAGATAGAAAGAATAGAAGAGAATAGAAAAATGAACAAGAAACATTTTCTATTTACAGCCAATTGTAAGTCAATTGGTGAAGTTGTCATTAAACACTAGTAGAAAAAAGTGTGCTAAGACTCGACCAACCTAAGCTCGGCCAAGCTCGGCCAACCCAGCCGAGCTAGCTGAGCTATTAGGTTGGCAACCAGAGTTAGAACCAAGATTCTAGTATGATTTCATTTGATCAAATCGAACAATATTTCAGTCTTAGCTACAATTAAAGTTATTTTAGTCAAAAAGGGATAATTTCCTCTACTCGGCTCACTACCGTAATCCCCTTTCAACATTTTCAAGCAATCTTTAAGCTGTTTGAAAAAAAGACTACTTACGAATTAGACAGATATTCCACTTTATGCGCTTTCATTTTTATCTACTTCCAAAGCTTTAAGCTTTGCCCTTTTCTTATGTAGGAATAGATCAAGCTCAATCTATTTTAGGGTTTCCATTTTTTAAAACACTTTTTTTAAAAACTTGATGCCTTTCAATTGTCGTCATTCTCTTTTTTTTCTTTAAACCGGGAAGTCTTTAAAAAGACGACTTAGAACAAATAAAATTGACGAGGTATTTGAGGGTTTTCGGAGAAAGGGAAGTACTTTGATGGGATTATGAATGGATGAAGTTAGAGGAATCGTCATTTTCTTCATTCAAGCACCACAAAAGCTTTATTTTTAAACCTCAAATTACCCAATTTTCCTACTGAACAACTTGCAGCGTTTCTTTTCTTTTTTCTTCTTTTGAATAAGTACAACAGGTGGATTACAACAGGATGGACAACATTCCGATTTGAATACTTATTCAAAAGAAAAGAAAAACAGGTGAAATTTGCTTTTAAGCTCTTTTTGCTTTGGATTTGTGCTCTTTTTGCTCTCAGTCAAAGAAACGTCAATTGTTTTCCAATGAAACACCTGCTATTTACAATATGGTAGATTCATTGAAACAGATAAGAACTACAAGGTTTAAGTATCAGGTGTGGTAACAAAGATTCACCTCATTTCCTGGAAGATTCATCCAAATCCCGTGCACGGGTGATGAGAGAACGGCGGCGAGGAGGGTACCCAACACTGGAATGGTGAAATTAGTTTCAAAATCTGTTCAAGATAGATCTGTATCTTTTAGACAGATCATTCTAGACAATCAGACAATCAGACAAGTTGTCTGATTCATCTAAGTCAATCATTTGCTGAGTTAGAGTCAACAAACCATTTCACGGGATTTGATGAACTAAATCGGGAACCTCATTTGACTTTGACCGTTGTTCCAATTCATGAGTTCTCAGTGCTTCTATTTGTTTCAATTAATGATAATGATAATGATGACACTTTGCAAAACAACTTCACTAAGTATGATTATTTGAAATGACTCAAAAGTAATCCATACTCAAAAGTAATCCATACTCAAAAGTATTCCATACTCAAAAGTAATCCATACTCAAAAGTAAATGCAAGCTATTTTTGAAGTGATCAACAACTAGTAGAGTAACCATTTATGTAATCATTTTTGATGATTGCAAATTAAATTCCTATCAATTTGTTAAATCAATTTATCGTCATTCACTACGATTCGATTTGTTCGAGGACTTTACTTTTTTCAGGCCAAGGACAAAAGGATTAAAGCGATCAAATCAAGATTCTGATTGGATTCTAGCATATTCTGGGACATTTGATTGGGAAGTTTGATCGTGAGAAAGTGTAGTGAAAGGTAAAAGTACTAAGTACTGTAGTACTGTAGGTAAAGTACTGTAGGTAGAGTACTGTAGGTAAAGTACTCTAGGTAAAGTACACTAGGTAAAGTACTCTAGGTAAAGTACTGTAGCCGCAGTACTTTCAGGGAATCACTCTTGTATATTTAGCCTAAATATCACCTATTCCTGCATAATTTCAGCCACCAATCTTCCAGTTTTTTGTTTCATCAAAAGAACTTTTGCCCATCATCTTTTTCGTGTCTGATGTCAGTAATTAATGCATAAATTATGCAAGACTCAGTCTATAAATGAACTAGCTATTCCCAGAAAGTCACTATATACTTTGTCACTATATACACTATGAACTTTTGTCTTTTATCTTTTATAGGTTTATAGATATCTTTTATAGGCTTCAACACTTCAAATTCTGTTTATAGTATGAAAAGTTTATCGAGATTTGATCCATTTCTTTTTGTCAGCTCAATTTTTCTAGTCTAGTTTCCCACATAGTTTTTCATTCACTTTTACTTTCTTAACACTTGCAAACTTTGGTGAGAAAATTCAGCTAATCTCAAGTGAAAAGACTCACAAAGAAGCAGAAATCGAAGTGACGAGCTCATCCTTTTTGTTGAGTCTGAAAGAAAGAGGAGAACCAAGGAGATAATCTGAAAAAAGGAGGCGTTACCGTACACTTGAAGTTATAAAAAAGTGAAAAACAATGAAAAAACATAATCCAGATATTGAATTGAGAGTTTAGTTGGGTAAATTGATGAAGATTATCAAGGAAGATAAGGCGGATTGTTGAAGTCACCCAAGAGCAAACTGACAATGTACTTTGAGTTCAATTTCTAATTCAGATTCCGAAATGGTGAATAACAAAACTTGTATCAATTCTGGATAAAAGAAAACCAAAGTCTGAAAGTGAAAGGAAATGGCCAACTGTACGTGAGTCTACGAGCTTCTCGAAGACCTTGATCTTCTAAAAGATCCCTTGCAGAATCGGACTGCAAAAGGACTCTTATTCTATGATCTTCTGCAGAAGATGTACTGCAGTACATGAGCCTTTAATAAGTCTGAAAATTTAGTCTTTATGCGGAGTCCGTTTCCTTCTACGGCTCAAAAATTTAAATGAGGGTTCGATTTCGGAAAACCTGATATCTAAAGAAAAACTACATAGGATCCCGTTTCTTTGACATAAAAACAACAGAAAACAAGGAACTTTAAAAGAAAAACGTTTCGAAATTTGAGGAGATAATGGAGTGGAAGAAAAAAGAAAGATTTCAGATGATGACAACTGAAAGGAGGACGTGAGTGGAGGGGAAGGGAAGGGAAATGAAGGGAAGGGGAAGGAAGGGAAGGAGAAGGGGAAGAAGATGGACTACGTATATGAAGAAGGGAGTGTCTTACATACGGGAAATCATCTCTTTTCTGCATACGTGCATGAGATGAGAAAACTATTTTGTACTTTTAGCCTATTTTGAGATTTAGAGAAAACTATTTTGTACTTTTAGCCTTTCCAGAACATCTTTTCTTTCCTTTTTCTTTAAACCAACAAATGCACAAATTGAACTACGGTTTGTTTCATCAGAAAGGCCAATTATTTTTCAACGAAAGTACGAAAAGGAACGAAAACCCTTTCTGGAAAAGCCTATTAAGTACCATTTCAATAAAGCTTAGGTAAATAGTAAGTTGGATGAAGTGCATGTTTACATATCTATTGAAAACAAGTTGTCAAATGGGTACATAGTATTTAAAAGATACAACGCACTCATTGAAAGCGAAATGTTTCAATGTGCAATTCCCGTTTATCCCCTCCTCCCCTTCTAGCTTTCAGTCTTGAATTGGTCTAAAAAGAGACCACGCCCTTACTACCTTTTCAGCTTTTTTTTTCAGCTTTTTCAATTCATTCAATGCTCACACATTTGTTTAAATATTTAGCCTATTTTGGTGTGCTGAAAGGGAAGTAAATTATATAGTAGTTATAGAGCAGTTATGGAGTTATGGAGTTATGGAGCAATGGAGGAATTGGGCCACAAAACACAGTGAACAAAACAATGAGAAACAAAACAAAGTTAAAAAGCCAAAGCAGTCAGTAAAAATTAAGTTTTCAAATAAATTTCTAAATTTGAGTTCTTGGAACGAGTAGGACGTACAGCTAGGTTTATTTTTGTTCTCATTTCAATGAAATTTTCGTATTCCGTTGGTTTCTGGGTTCATTCATTGGAGTTTTATAGACATATAGACAAAAAGACAAGAGACATACAGTACTGGACAATGAAATATCATATTTGAAAAAACACTTTCGCACTTTCGCGCGTCTGTAACTCCCTTGTCTTTGAGTTTAAACTATTAGTGTTATACATTTTCTGAAAGCTCTTTTCAAGGGCTACACAATGGTAATATTAATGTTTAGAAATACGAGGGAGTTACAGACGCGCGAGAGTGCGAAAGTGTTTTTTCAAATATGATATTTCATTGTCCAGTAGTGTAATCTATACACAAGAGAATGAAGTTATGAGTAATAAAATGGAAAAAAGGCAAGCCAGATAAAAAGGATAGATAGTCAAATAGAAAACTGTTCCTATCCAGATCCATCCACGAATTGTATGAATCTGATACAAATAGTTTAGTACCAGACATCAGTGAAGGTCTGATCTGTCCCATGCAGTCAAGCAGTAGCAGAATTGGTACTAGATGCAATCAAATTATTGTTACTTGATATCTGATACCAGTTCCAGTACTGTTTTGATGATCTGGAAGAGAAATCTGGACAGTAACTGTAGGCACTTTCACCCCTCTGCCTCCAATCATTCAAAATTAGCATTACTCTTGAATTAAGAATGAAAAACCATAGTTTCCTACTAGAAAAAGTACAATAGAAGAAAATCTACTCAAAAATTACCATATAAATCTTCCATTTTTAGAATGATGTCTTCTTATATTGGTTTTCATCGGCCATATAAATTTGTTTGCCGAAAAATATGACCCGCCTTTTTTTCTAAGCAACTCCGATAACTAGGTTATGAATAATTGAAAACCAAATAGGATTTTTTTCCTTCTGCTTTTTCTATTATTTAAAGCTCATATTATCTTTCATTATAATGTTCTCATATAACAGTTATCCATAAATCACAAGAAAAAACCGCGAGGAGTGCATGATTGATGAGAGCAAAGACGTAAAGCACCACTTTTTATGTGATGTGGTGAAAGGTGGATATGCTCAAAATAACACAGGAAATTTACCCCGCCTACTTGCTTATTCTAGAAGCTTTTAATGTCAAAAATAGAATTAGAAATGGCTTGAAGATCAGAGATAATTTTGTTACGATTTATGAAAACAGACAAAGGAAATTGGTGGAATTGGGAGTGAGTCTGGAAAAATACACGTGGCGTTGTTGTTTTGAGTGAGTCGGTGCTCAGGTCTATGTATAACATTGCTGTCAATACTTGGCTAATACCCAATTTTTCTTGGTAAGCCAAAATCAAACTCATAAATCAGAAAGCAAGAACTGCAATGTTTCGTACTAAGTAGGAAGCATTTTAGTTCTTGAGGCAATGAGTTAAAATAAACTCCGCCAATAGATTCTATGATCCTTTTTACCATTCTATGATCCTTAAAGAAGATTCACTGTGTTCTTTGGGAGGTGTTCTTTGTGCAGCCGCGTAATCGCTCGCGATCTGACCAACGGATTTCCCATAAGACGCATAAGACGGTCAACGGGTTTCCCATAAGACGCTCTCGATTGCACGTCATCTGAAAAAAAATCGGGCTTTAAAAAACCGTCAATCGATTTCCCGATCCCGAGACGACCCGGGTAAAGATTTTTGGCTTCAAATCTTATCTGGACGCAAGTTTCAGAGCAAAAGAAGATTCGCTGGATAAAATAAAGGTGTTCTTTGTGCGGCAGCGTAATCGCCGATCTGGCCAGCGGCTTTCCCAGAAGACCCGGGAAGTCGTTTCATCTCGGGCATAGTGACGTCTCTATGAGTCAGTCCAGTAACCAATCCAGTTATACCAATCCTCATAGGGGTAGCACAACGCCAAAAGCAGTGATCGGCCAATTTTGGTTGAGCGTACGTGAGTTTACTCCGCTGACCAATCTTGGATCCCAAGTGCCATGAATGGTGCGCAGGGGGCCTCCGGGAATTGTTTGACTCATCCCAAGGACTTGTCCATAGGGTCGGTAAAAAACTAGAAGTAAAACAGGAACTGTAGAAAGGTTAAGGGCTCTGGCACTTGAATCTATCAGCCATCATTCCATGCCTGAAAACGCAACGCTTTATTGTGTTAACATTTCTCTTTGTTGGGCAACTACTCGACTTCGGTCCGTAGGGTTGGCAAAGAACGATCATAAAACAAAGAATATCCATCCCATCCATCCCTGGGAAGGAAAGGTGAGCGACTGAGCCGAATTCGCCGCTTTGAGCGTCACTATGCCCAAATCCCTGAGATCAATTCTCGCCTTAAATTTGACTGTGATTTTGCTGCAAATTCTCAAAAAAACCCGAATAAACATTCTTTCTTTTATAGTAAATCAAAATGCTCGGAAAAGAACTTAACTTTGTTTCCTAAATTCAATTTGATAATTTTGACTTGAGCGACACTTGTTCTAACTTTGATAAGACAATCTTTCAGCTCAAAGTTTAAACAAACCCGCCATTGCATTTTAAAAGCCTTCTCTTTCTATTTTTTTCCAATAGGTCAAATCTTTAAGGTTCCCCATTTCATTCTAGTGAGGGTCAAGCCCCCAGCACGAAATGAAAGTGTTTTTTTGAAAGCAGAAATTCTTTGGACCTTTAAATTTCCCAAATTTTGGAACAAGTTAGCTCAAAAGCTTTTTTTTAAAGAAAAAATGTCCGGGACGGGGAAATCGGGCAGAAAATTCAGATTTCCCTTAATTCTCTTTTTTTTGGATCTAGTGACCACTCAAGGCGTGAAGAATTGAAAATTCTTTAATGCTCAAAATAGAGAAAAAGTGGAGGAGGGTTGTAGGGAAAAGGAACCCCAAAAGGAACTTAATAGCCCTTTGCGGATGACAATGGAGCGGAAAAATGAAATCAAATTTTTCGACGGGAAAATGAGTTGTTCAAGGTGTGTGGAAAACAACTTTAGAATGCTTAAAGCGATTTCAAAACTAGAGGAATTTTACGAAAACAGGAAGCCACCGCGACCTCTAGTCTTCACGAGACTTTGAGGAGGAAAATATTATGTATTTCTCAAGCATTTCCCCGTGGAAACCTTAGCCATTTGACTACATTGTCTAAGGAAGAAGAAAGAACATTTTACTAAGTTCATTTTGGCCAATAGCCAACAACAACTAGCCAAATTTTCCCAGTATTCTACGATTCTCGAATGAGTTTCTCGATTAGAAACATTAGAAACAGCTCTTTTGCAAAAAAACAAAAACTATTGAGTAAAAACCAAGAAAAAGGACATAAAAGCAAACGAATGATTCCACTTTTTGTCACAAATCACATTTGAATCCATCCAGTCGTAATCTAATGCAACAAAAGTGCAAAAATGATTGAGAAAGGAGGGTTGCTAGACTGGAAATGTTAGGTATATGTTGTGTCTGATTTAGATTTCCGTCCGATTTAGATTACAGTCTATATCGGACGTCCGATACAGATCGAACAATAATAAACGTGCTTAATATATGTTCTTCAGCGTTTTTTTGCTATTTTCTGCGCTTTTCAAAGAAATTTTATTGTCGATATTAAGCACGTTTATTATTGTTCGATCTGTATCGGACGTCCGATATAGACTGTAATCAATAAAAGACCTTTGAAAAATGCAGAAAACTACAGAAAACGCTTAAGCACATATATTAAGCATGTTTATATTATTGTTCAATCTATATAAGATTTAGATTGAATCTAAATCGGACGTCCGATATAGAGTGTGTTCCTTGCAGACAACGCGTTTTCTAAAAAGCGTGCGCCAAGGATAAGCTATCGTAACAGTATGCTTTGCATCAGCAAATTTTTCAAAATGCAAATGTACATTAAAATCTTGCGCTCTTGTTTTCTATTACTCTTTCCTTAACTCTATTACTCTTTCGCTAAAACTTAAAATTTTTTAAATGCTATTTAAAATTAAAGAAAACATTTAAAACGGGAAAAGTTAAGAAACACTATTAAAAAATGATATTATTTACGAATTTACCAGGCCTATTGTCTACATTTGCACTAGAACCATTCCAAAAAAAATTCCACGCCCTAAAAAACCTGAATCCTTAAATAAAACTATCCATTACTATATTTTAAGAAAAGTTTGCAAATTTTTTTCGCGCGACCTTTATAGCTTTGCTTAAAAAGCGCACCTTTTAGAAAACGCGTTGTCGGAAGTTTGTCGGATCAATTGTCTGACAAAAAAAGTTGTCAATGAAAATTTGTCTGACAAATTGTCTGTCAACAAGGAGCACACTCTAGTCCGATATAGACTGTAATCTACATCGGACGTCCGCGATAAGTTCAATCTAAATCGGACGGAAATCTAAATCGGACACAACATATATATCAAACTCTGTCGAATGAACTGTATTTATCTTGGAAATTTAGTGAAACTGATTGAATAAAGCCGTCTTTTATACAAACAGTTCTTGCAAATGCCTAACTATTGGGTTGGTGAGTTGAAAACTACAGGACTTTGAACTAAAATTTATTCAACATAAAACCATGAATTCATTCCAAATAATTTCCATTATTATTGACGACTTCTGCCCATTTTACAGGCAATTTGCGGATTCCTCTTTCGTAGTAGGATTTTGGTTTTTGTGTGAGACAAGTGTGAGACTCAAAAATGGAGGACTGGAGATGTCCCAGTTTGAGCACTTTCTTCAAAAGAAACCCATTTTGGTGTCAATAGAAAAGTTGTAGAGAATCAAAAATTAGGCTTATAGCCAAATTTCCAAAAAGATACACTTAGTGGTTTCGCTTAAAATGCAAGTTTTGTGAAAATTCGTAAATTTGGCATTTCTTGAAAACCAGTTTTTGAATCGTTCTGAAAATTTAGATATAAGCTTGATTTTTGATTCTCTACAACTTCTCCATTGACGCCAAAATGGGTTTCTTTTGAAGAAAGTGCTCAAACTGTCACATATGACAATAGCCCGCAGTTTTCAATTCACCAACCCAATATGAAACTTAAAATCGAAGAGACATTTTCAAATTGTATCCCGAAAGCAAAGATGACTAAGTGTAAGCTCACTTCAAATTACTTTTTTCAAATTCTTCGAATTCTGTTTTTGTTGTCATCCGCCAAAGAATTTAAAACCAACAAATCCCAAACAAATCCGCTTTTTTCAAACAAAAATGTGCGGTTTATTAGACCACGAGTTCTCAAAGAAACAGAACTTCATTTTGTTTAACAAGAATAGTTTGCAAAATTTCATGAAAACGATTTTGAAAGAAAGCAGATTCAATTGAATTTAGTAGTTTTCAAAAAAATCCGGAATCTTACTAAAAAATAATAAGTTCGACCGTCGGGAAAGTTTAAAATCAGCGCGAGGAAATGCGAAAAGGAAATTGACAATAAAAAAGAAAAAGTGTTACTTTAGCAAAGTTTTTGAAACTTCCTAAAAATGTTCTAACAAAAATCAATCTTTCAACCAATCAATTAATCAATTTTCAAGACAAAGCTTTCAACTTCTATTTTGTGATGTCGTGAGCTTCTCAATATTTCGAATTTTATTTTTTCTTTTGCTCAAACACAATGCGGTGACATTTCTGACGCTTGATGCTGACGCTTGATGCTGACGCTTGATGCTGACACTTGATGCTGACACTTGATACTGACACTTGATGCTGACGCTTGGTGCTGACGCTTGGTGCTGACGCTTGGTGCTGACGCTTGGTGCTGACGCTCATTCTGACGATACACTGTGGTGCAAAAGCCTTGTCCCACTTACTTTTCGGAAACATTTTGTCAAAATTCTAAAACTTTTGAAGTAAAGGGGTTTTTCTGTGCCCTAAGTTGTAAGCTTTCATGCAAAAAAAAGTTTTTAGATTTAAAAAATTTATTACCTAAAAGAAAATAACAAATAAAGTTTAAAATCAAAAAATATATGGTGCAAAAGTCTTGTCCCACCATTAAAAAAGGAAAGCTAGATTAATATTTTGTCGGCCCTTCTTTAGACAAAATCACTGCTTGAATACGTTGAGGCATTGAATCGACCAAATCACGTAGAATTCCCGAAGAAATTTGTCACCAAACGTTCCTGATAAAGAACCAAAGCTCGACCTTTGTGCTGAATATCTTGGCCCTGAGTTTAGTCTTTAAATGGGCCCAAAGATGCTCTATAACATTCAAATCCGGGGAATAAGGAGGCACTTTGATCAATTTTACACGATAAGCAGCAAAAACGCCGGGTAGGAGCTCTTCCTCCATTTGCAAGCCGAACAACTCGGCCCATCATTAGCTGGCTTTTATGGCATGGAACGTTGTCTTGATATTAGGCCCATCCTTGTGGCATGTTTGCATTGCATTGTTTGCAAATGGAAGTAAGTTGTTTTCTATACCTTTGAGCATCGAGACTTCCATTGATAAACACTAGCGGTCCCGGTACACTTCGATTCATCGAGCCTAAAAAGACAAATCGTAAAAATAGCTAATTAAGAAAATATTGAAATACACTGTGGTGCAAAAGTCTTGCCCCACTTTACTTAAAAAGGTGTTTTCGAAAATTTTTAGAAATTGGCCAAAATGTTCCAGGAAAGTAAGTGGGACAAGACTTTTGCACCACAGTGTATTTCCATATTTTCTTAATTAGCTATTTTTTCGATAGTTTGTCAGCTTTCAATACTTTGAAAGTTGAATCCGAGTTGATGAAATGAATTCAAATCAAAGCGGCAAATTAAAGTGATGCACTTCTGTTGTATAGCTCTGACCATTTTATATGCATGCATGCAAATAAAATCACCAATCTCGCATGAAAAGCGTTAGAAAACAGATCCAGTTGAAAAAGAAATGTCAAACAGTCTTCCAAAATGCTTTTTGCTTTGGTTGTTGTTCTCTTTATTGCAAGCGCCTCATAAGCCTGTCCTGAATGCCTGTCAAAGCCTTTGTATACCCATCCTGAATGTGAGGTTGGTGAAGGTTCCAAATAAAATTGCAATACAGTACTATTTTTAGATCAAGATTCAATGAACCCTTTACAGTACTAATCTTATCATTCTAAACCCTCAGGCTGCCGCCGCAAAGATGCTCGAATTGCCTCGAAAGAAGACCACCATTCAGACCGCTGAGAAAGTCGTTTACTTGCACGGGGTATGCTATCGACTAGCTAATGCTGATAAGCACAATTAATTCGCATTTTCAGAAAGCTCCAAACGAATGTCGCAGAAAAGGAGCTGCTGGGCAACCACTTTTCGAAAAAGTCGTCGAAGCTGCGAACAAAGGATGAATGCAAGATTTGCAAAAATCATTTGCACGACGAGATTTACAAAAAAAAGTCATTCAGTGCTTTTAAGTTTTTTCTTTATAAGTGCCTAGTTTTCAAAGTGTTAGTACTTACAACAAAAAGAAAAATAAGGACTTTGAGTAGAAGTCCTATCCAGCGTGTTAGGCTGTCCAGAAATTCTTTACATTTCTTTCCATACTTCCGTTGAAAAATCACAAATTCATCAATTAACCTATAGTTTACTCTAAATAAAAAAATGTTTATTGTGCCATTTCCAATCTTTTTAGGTCGATTTGGGCTCACTTTCAAGCAAATTCCAGAGTGGAAACACGTGTTTTTATAAAAACCTCGGCGAAGAAATTGGCTGAATCAATTTCTCTGAAAATTTGGCTATTTATCTAACTTTTTGTCCTCTATCTTTTATCTATTGGCACCAAGATAGGTTTCTTTAGCTAAAGTGTCTAAACCGCATCATCGAACCGTCCTTTTTACCCGACTTTACGGGTCGGTTACTTTACTACCCGACTTTATGCTCCCAAAAAAATGCAGACATAAGACATAGACATATAAAATCAATTGGCCTTTCTAATGAAACAAACCGTAATTCAATTAGTGCATTTTTTGGTTTTAAACGTAAGTACGAAAAGAAACGAAAAGACTTTCTGGACAGGCTAATAACTACGATCGTGGCAACTTGTTTAATCTCATAGTCGACACCTTTTCATGGATTTGCACATAATATTTTTTTGCCTTGTTGTTAGACACATTCTAATTTTGAAAACAAAAAACAGTCTCAAGTATGACAAAAGAGTGTTTTGATGATCGAGCAGTCTTTTCACCTAACCGTGTTTACCAAGACACTATTTCTATTTCTATTTCTATCATCATTATCTTTTTCAAATCAACTTGTTTTGCTAAATTGATCCATTTTAAAAGACTTATTGCTGTACTTTGTCATATTTTCAATTTCTCAGAGAATTTTTCCTTTACATGTTTTCTTTAATCATAAAACTGTTAACATTGAAATTTACAGAGCTATAAGGCTTTAGATTCAAAATGCGTTTCTTTATTGTGCTACTGCTTGCCACGGTTCTCCTCTTAACTCATGCTAAACAAGATGAGTTGGAAGAAGAAGTTGAAGAACTAACGTGCTCCGAGTGTGAGGTTTGTGATTGATTGGGATGAATTTGGAAACAGGAAACAGACCATAAACAGACCATAAACAGACCATTGTTCATTTGAACTATTTTCAGCATTGTACAATTTTTAGGAAGATCTGGCAGGAGTGGGAGGAGAGCTGAAGAGTCTGACGAAAGAAAAGCTGAAAGGTTATCTACTCGGGAAGTGTGCTGAAGATGTGAGTTTGCTAAAAATCTATTAATAATTAAGATTTTATAATTATAATTTATAGTAATACTAAAGATTTTCAAAAAATCTATTTTGGTTGATTAGTTTATCAAACTAATTATCATGTTCATATTCGTGAATTGAACGCTTTTAACAGCTACAAACTTCAGGCCAGTGAGGAGGCTTGTCAGAAGATGTACACAACACATAAAGAGGACTATGAGGCTGTCTTCAATGAAGTCGTGCAAGGAGCAAAGGATGGAAAGAGTGCCAAACAAATCTGTAGAGATGTCCACGATTGCTCTGATTAAACACATAGCTATTTGTCTGATATCTTATATAGATACTTTATTCAGGATCTGAGATAAAGTGCACTAGATTTAAGATTAAAACACATGAATTCATACACATAACACGAAAAGGGCCGATAAAAAGAAACACGATATAATATATGTAATATATGCGTAGCACAAATAACGTCAAGGATCTACTAGAGCTTCAAGATCAAGATCATCTACAGATAATTTAAAGGTTTCAAAACTATTGGACTCTTTCAAAACTCTGGGGAGTCGATTCCAAGTTCTCGAGTCATTTGTTGGAGTTCCTAAAAGTGTTGGAGTTCCCAGGATTCCAAGTTCCAAGTTCCAGGTGACTGGAATTCCTAAAACGAAAGAACCTCTCCTTGAACTAACCGTGGGATTAACTTTGAATAAATCTCGAAAACGAGGGATCGGTTGCCTGCCCTCTTAGCCAATAAACCTTTTGATTGAGAATGTATTTAAGTTTTCGTTAACGTCGATTCTTTAGATGATTTTAAAATCGAACCAAAATAACTCCAAATAAACTATGTATTTCTATTGAGGACAAGTATTTCTCGTATTTCTATTGAGAACTATGTCTGGTATTTCTATTTCTATTACTAGACAGAGTTTAATTGAAGTTATTGGGTTGTTGAGTTGAAAACTGCGGGACTTTAAACTAAAATTTATTCAACATAAAACCATAAATTCATTCCAAATAATTTCCATTATTATTGACGACTTCTGTCCATTTTACAGGCAATTTGCGGATTCCTCTTTCGTAGTAGGATTTTGGTTTGTGTGAGACTCAAAAAGTGTGACACAAGTGTGAGACTCAAAAATCGAGGACTGGAGATGTCCCAATTTGAGCGCTTTCTTCAAAAGAAACCCATTTTGGTGTCAATAGAAAAGTTGTAGAGAATCAAAAATTAGGCTTATAGCCAAATTTCCAAAAAGATATACTTAGTAGTTTCGCTTAAAATGCTCGCTTAAAATGCTCGCTTAAAATGCAAGTTTTGTGAAAATTCGTAGATTTGGCATTGCTTGAAAACCAGTTTTTGAATCGTTCTGAAAATTTGGATATAAGCTTGATTTTTGATTCTCTACAACTTTTCCATTGACACCAAAATGGGTTTCTTTTGAAGAAAGTGCTCAAACTGTCACATACGACAATACCCCGCAGTTTTCAATTCACCAACCCAATAATTCTAGTATTTCTATTGAGAACTATGTCTGGTATTTCTATTTCTATTACTAGACAGAGTTTAATTGAAGTTATTTTGGTTGTATTTTGAAATAGTTGTTTGGAATTTGACAATGACGACCCAATTCAAAAATAACTACCATAAAACTATGAAATCTGTCTTCCTTTCAGTTATTCATCTTTCATTTCGCAATTTCGAATAAAAATATTAAGGAAAATGATATCTCTATTATAATTATATGATTATTATACGAAAATTATATGAAAATGAAGATCTTTTTAACGGTTTCTTCGGTTTGTTGATGAATCAAAATAGGAAACCCATGATTTCATCCCAATTTCGAATTATGAAAAAGTACCCTAATAAAGATTCAATTTGGGATTTATCTATCTTAATCTTTCTAAACTTGTACTCTGAACTCAAGTATGAGTTGAAAGCTGTTGCAAGAAGGTCGCTGCAAAGAGGTCGTATCAAAGTATGGCTCGTTAGTGCAAAGTGAAGTTCTCAACTTGAAACGCAACTTCAGGATGGGCTGGG